>JANVCC010000034.1:3576414-3627571 GCA_025345505.1 Todiramphus chloris collaris | reverse complement strand
GGGGGAGAGGCAAAGGCTGCCTGCACTTTCTGCAAGTTCCTTCTGCTGCTGGAAGGAGGTTAAAGAAATTTGGCTCTTGGCACCTGCGTCATAGGGAGAGAGGAGACAGCTCGGGGAGGGGAGGAGGGTTCTTTGCTGCACACTCGCAAGCAGTGCTGGGGGGTGGGTGGGGGGCTCGTTCACACCCTCTCCCCATTGAGGTCGTGCTTCATCTCCCCCTCTCACCCCCTTCCCTCCCTCCTGCTGCCCAGGGCTCCCCGCTGCCGAGGGCTGAGCACAGGCCGGTTTGATGGCAGTGCCGCGCCCGGGGGGGGGGAAAGCAGCATCCCCAACTCCAGCATCCCCAACTCCAGCATCCCCAACTCCAGCCGGGGTGGAAACCACCCTGCCCAGCTCTCCCCCCAACCCCGCACACGGCTGCCCGTGGATGCTGCTGGTGGACAGGGAGACCACCCCAGCTCTCTGCTGAGCCTTCACCCCAGCTTTCTGCTTCAATTCACCAAAGTTTGAATGCGTTTTTTTTTTTTTTTTTGCCACCTCTCCTGCCTGCTCAGGAATAGCTTGCGAGCACCTTGAGAGCTGCCCCTGGAAGTGACCATCTGGGAGCTTTGGGCTGAAAGATTCTCCTTGAGCCCGCGCTGAGCTGTGACTTGTAAAGCCGAGGAGAGGAGTGATGCTTTGGCGAGGTCACTGCTGAGCAGAGGGGTGGATGAGCAGCTGGAGGAAGGGGCAGTAAGGATGTTTCTGAGGCACAAGTTAATTAGGGGAGCTTTCTTAGCAGTTATCTCTTTTGGCTTCTGGCAGAATCCTCCTGTCCAGAGAGGAGGAGGAGGAGGCTGAACCTGTTGGGGGGATGCTTCCTGGAGAGGCAAAGGGTTCACCAAGGTGCTGCGGAGCTGGGCGGGAAGAAGCATCCCTGTATCTTGCCTTTCTGGCTGGAAACAGGGAGCTCCTCTCTGCTGCAAGCTCCTCTCCTCTGTATGCTCTCCTCTCTCTGTGTCGGCCAAGACTCGACATCCCCTCCAGCGGTGGCATTGGGGTCTCAAGGAAGGACTAGTTTTGGGGGGTCGCTTTCTTCCGGTCACATCCCTGTGGCTCTCCCCCCACCCTGCATCACACACCCGTGGGACCTGTGTCTGCAGGCAGGGAAGCTGCGGTGCTGGGAACTGGCAGGCAGAGGAGGCTGGGCAGGCTGGCAGAGGGGTCAGAGGAGGGGTTTTCTGCACCTTTGGTGGAGCGTGAGCCTGGCTGTTTGCATCTCAGGTCAGCGATGGGGTGCGAACACCCAGGGCAGGATGTTGGACAGGAGGGCTTGGTGGCAGCAAGGGGCTGCAGAGCATCACTGGCCCCATCAGCCTGCCAAAAGGAGCAGGTCCCATCCAGGGTACCTGGGCAGCAAGAGGTGGTGACTCCTTAGGGCCTGGGGCTTTTATTGAGGCCACAGGGCAGAGCTGAGTCCCGGGGTGGTATGGATCCATATATAGATCCATACTGCCAGGACTGGAAGATACAGTGCTGGCTGACAGGGTTTATCCTGCTGCAGGGAGGGGGGGAGTTGGCTGTGTGTCCTGGCAGAGCAAGGCTGAGGAGAAGGTCTCTTTTGGGATGAGACTGGGGTTTCCTCTGGGCTCAGCTTGTGGCAAGCAGAGCTGATCTGCAGGCAGGGACACTCTGAGTTTACCGTAGCTGCAGGGCTGCTCAGGGGGCTCAGGCCACCCTGCCCAGACACCTCTCCACCCTGGCCTGCACCCCAAACCCACTCAGAGGGGCTTGGACATCAGCAAGGGAAGGACAGAAGGCTGTGGGGATGGTTTGTCATCACAGGGCAGAAGCTGTGGGGTGGGGACGTGAATCTCTTGCTGTTTCCCTGATGGTGATGCCCCAGTCTCCCCAGTCCCCCTCGAAAGCAGCTCAAGGACTGTGTTAGGAGGCAGAAAGAAATCCTAGGGGAGACCTTCCCTGACACAGCCGCAGCTCTGGCTGCCAACAGCTTCATCTTTGGACTGGGGGGGACAAGCATCCAAACCTGCTGCCGCTCCTGCTCTAGGTGCAGGGTGTCTATGGGGCTCCCAGTCCTCTCCCAGCTCCCGTTCCTCTTGCCGGAGCATGTAGCAAATGCGATAAATGCCGAGAAAAATGCTAATTAGCGAGTACCAGCGTGCAGGGTGTAAAGTTGATGTTTAACCATATTATATAAACAAACATAAAGGAGCCATAAATTAGGCGGGGGAAGAAGTCGATCCATTGATGGAACTGCCCAGGCAGAAGAGATAAAGGCAGCATGCGGCAGCCGAGGGACAGGCCATCGCCTGTAATCTCCCCTCCTTTTAATTGCTCCTGTAATGAGAAACAAAATGTCAATGTCGTTTGATGCTGCTTCTCCCCCAGGGTGGTCCCAGCTAGGAGAGCCACATCCTACCAGCCAGGACAGGGTTAAAATCCCAGCAAGGGCAAAGCTTGGGATTTTTGGGATGCTCACAGAACTCAGGAAGGGTCATTAGCCGTGCCCAGTTTGCTGTCTGGAGTTAGCAGGAGGTGGCTGCTGAATTTGATGGTATCAAGTGCTTGAAGCTCAGGGTTTCTATGGGACCTGCTCTGTGATTAGTTCCTGGTCTCCCTTAACCCGTGTCACTGCTCTCAGCCTGGTATTACCCTCACTGTGCAAGAAATAAAATAAGGAAATAAAAGAAGGCATAGGAAATTTAAAAAGAAAATACGTTGCAGCTTTGTCATTTGCTGGTTTTCCATCCCTTGGTCTGGGAGGGATTTCCCAGACCAGCATTCTCTCACTTGTCTCACAAGTCAGGTCGATGTGCCTGAAACAAATCCTGACCTTTAGTTAAAAACTGTCCCCATCATCTGCCTCCGCTCCTGCAGCCCTCGAGGGGAGCTGCTTCTTGTGGGGATTGAAAGAGCCTCTCCCCTCCAGCCCTCCCCACTATTCCCTGGCCAAAGGAGAGGGTTGGGGTGCTGGCGAGGGAGCCCCTTCCTGCGCCGATTACTTGGTGATGGTAATCTCTGAAAGAGCCCCAAAGTTTGGAGTAGTTGGGCTGATCCAACCCAGGGATGGGCAGCTGGAGCTGGCAGCTGGCTTGGCACTGCCTGTTGAGACATCACGTCCCCACACGCCTTTTGGCCTCCGGACTGGCTCAGGGAGTTTTCTGGCCAAATTAATATTCAGAGGAACATCCTTCCTGGCCAAAAAATCTCAGCACTAAATCTCCCCACTACGGACTGGGAGCACCTCTCCTCCACTCCCCCCTGTCTTGGCATCCTCATCGCGGAGCTTGATTTTATTTTCTCTTTATAATTACTCTTCACAATCTCTCCCGGCAGCTTCTTGATGAGCTCCAGGTAATTGTTTGGTTATTTTTTTTTTTTTTCCTCCCCCCCCTCTATTTTCCTTGATGCTTTGCAATGTCAAAGCCTTATATTTCCATAAGCTGGCCCATTGTTTTTTTCTCCAGTAAAGCATCCGCAGGGCATCAGCAGCACTGGACTCGCTGAGGTCCTTGTCTCTATGAGATCTGGGGAGCAGAGATCTTCATTTGAACATCTTGGACTTTGGACAGCTTGACCCAGGACAAGCTAGGACCCATCCCAGATACCACCTACCATCTCCTCCCCACCCCTTTCTCAGCTTCTTTTCTGAGTAAGGGCTTTTTTTGGTCAGGTATTTCTTCTCCCCATCTCTTTTCCCAGCGCAGGCAGAGCCCCAGCACTTGACCTCCACAGGAGGACAAGATAGGAAGATAGGAAGCTTCCTGCCAGTGCGTGGTCACGTGGGTCATTGTTCAAGGAATTATTCAGGGGTGTTTAATTAGTATCTGGGTGGGTGTGGGATGTTGCCAGTTTCACTTCCCTTGGCCCAGACAGAGCTCCTTCTCCTTTTGGAGGTGATCTCAAAGTCACCCACACCTTGGGGGAATGAGGTGCATGAATCTCCTGCGAGTGTAGAAGATGCCTCAACAAGAGGCATCACAGGAGGGAGAATTTCCTGAGACTTGAGTCCCAGGGTGGGTCCTCCCCCTTCCTCACATTTGTTTGGGGAGAAGATCCTGCTTGGGATCGTACTAGGCTGGGGTCTGTGGGTAGGGCTGGAAGGATGCCCAGGGAGTGGAGATGCTCCAGTGGGTGCTGGGTCTCTGAAGTGCAAATATCCTCCCTGGAGGAAGGAAAATAGGACAAGATAGGACAAGAAGAAATGGCCTCAAATTGTGCCAGGGGAGGTTTAGATTGGACTTGAGGAAAAATTTCTTCTCCAAAAGGGTTGTCAAGGCCTAGCCCAGGCTGCCCAGGGCAGTGGTGGAGTCCCCATCCCTGAAGGGATTGAAAAGCCATGGAGATGTGGTGAAAAGAGATGTGGTTTAGTGGTGACCCGGCAGTTAACAGTCAGACTTGATCTGAAAGGTCTCTTCCAACCAAAACAGTTCTGTGATTCCATGAAAACAACCTTAACTCTGCCCACCCAGCACCGCTTTCTGTTTTAGAGCCCTCCATCATGGGATTGCAAGGCAATGTCCCAAGGGAAAGCTGCTCTGTTTGCATTAGCTGGAGCATGCAGCTGCCCAGCATAATTGCTCTTCCTTGGCCCGCCTGCCTGGGATGTGAAAATCAATTGCTAAGTCAATACCGATGTGTTTGGACCACGCTGAGCTGCCCGTGGGCACAGGCAGGCACTCGGGGACGGGGCTGCCCCCACCACCAAACCAGCACGGGGAAAGGCTGGGCTTTGGCTTTTGGAGCTCATCGCTAGCAGGGGAGGTGACCCCTGAGCCTTGCCTGCACCCCTTCCTGCCAGCACCACGCTGGAGCAGGGTGGTGGGTGCGGGATGGGAGAGAAAGAGGAGGAGCAGAGCGTGCCCTGGGTCCTGCGGCCCCTCCTGTTCCCCACCCTTGGGTCCTAGAGAAGCATCTACAAACATTTCCCAGCAAAGCTCTCCACCTGCTTCCCACTGTCTTCCTTCATTTCAGCTGCAATCCAATTAGTCAGCAGAAATTGCTGAAAAAGTGAATTCCTGAAGTGCAGTTTTTAATTTTCCTCTTTTTTTTTTGTTTCTTTCTTTCTGTGCACAAGTCTTCCAATGCCTGTGGGGCTTTGCTGAGCACTGCGGCCAGGACCGGGTCCTGTTGACAGAGCACATCCATGTCCCCACCAAATAACACGGGGGACAAGCAGGGAGCTCCCCCAGAGGCAATTTCAGCTGCTGGTGCCCGAGCTGTCACTGCAGCCAGCTCAGCATCCCCCGCGGCCAGTAATTAAAGTGCAGATTGATTTGGTTCCATCTGCCCGTTGTCCCTGGAGGGGAGCGAGGGGGCTCCCTGAGGGACCAGGACCTGATGTTTGTCATGGGGGACTGGGGGCCTTGGCTGGTCCTGCCTGGTCCAGCCCATGGCTGTGGTGCAGGATTTGGCCCCCCCTCCTCACGTAACGCGTGCGTGTGTTTTTAGAAGGGATGCTTGTAGTCGTACGGAGACTTAAAAGAAAATCCTTCTGCCTTAAACTTATCTTTAATTACACAGTTAATTTATTATGTAGCACTAGTAACAAAGTGAACCGGGCAAACAGCTCCCAGATAGCGCACCAAGAATTGCCTCATTTAGTAAATAATATTAACGTGGTAATTATTTCCTGCAAGGGGGACGATGCAGGGGAGCCCCGGGGGGGGACTCCTCACTCCTGGTCACAAGAGGGATGAACCCTCTGTGTAATTCCTCACTAATTGCTCTAATGCCATCTCCACGGCTGGCTGACGTGCACCCATCGCCCCCTGCACCCCAGAAGGACCGACAAGGACCCAGTGGGTGCTCTCAGTGCTGCTGGTGGGTGCTGCTGGCCCCAGCCTGGCAGCATGCCCCGCTAGAAGTTGGTTGGTTTTCCTTTGGGTGTTGTCTTATTTAATTTTTTTTTTTGTCCTCCCCAATCTTAACCCTCCCACTTGTTATTTCGCTAAAGCTGCATCTCCTTTCTCTATCCATGCCTAATAAAGGCTAATTGCAGCAGGACAGTGATTAACATGCAGGGCACTTCCCTGCTGTCCGGGTGGCAGTGGACAAGGGCCGAGCTGGAGGTGGGGGATGTTGCCAGCATCCCTGGTACCCAGCACTCATGGCACTGCCTCCTGAGGTTCTCCAGCCACCCTGGTTTTAGTAGGAAACATGGTTTCTAAGGAGATGCTTCATTTTTGTCGTCCCCCCCCCCCCCCCACCCCTGTCTTCCTCTCCAGCTCATCCTTTGCCCCCCACTCCACTCTGTCCCCAGCCCCCCCAATCCCTCTCCGGCTTCGCCCACACGCTCTTCCCCGCTCCGGCCTTTTGTTTCCCCCTGGGGCTTCATTTAAAGGCACTATTGATGCTGTTAGGCTCTCATATGAAGAGAGTCTCTCTCCGCCTGCCCGACGCAGATGGGGACATCGGCTCAATCCACGTCCTGTTCTCCACTGGGGAATAACAATGAACTCCAGCAACGCAGAGAGACGGAGAAAGAGCATCTCTGTGCTCTGGGAGACAGCCCTGTCCCCGGAGCCAAAATAACTCCACTTGTTTTATTTATCAACTCCGGGGGGACGGGGAGTGAGTGGCATACAGATGTTGCCACAGCTGGCTCTGCTGGCTGACGTGCCTGGGACGGGCCCCGCAGCAGGGTCCCGTGCGAAGGGGGGGATGTCCTGCGCTGTCTGGGTCTCGACATCTCATCCAGAGCTGGAAAAACAGCTTGGGGAGGGTGTTTTAAAATAAAGAGTAAGACTGGGGCTATAAGCATCTCTACAACTGAGCCCCAAGCAGCCTTCAGCTGCCAGCACCTGTATTTCCACCCTCCCCCAGGCTGGGACCCCCAGTGATGCTCACGTGGAGCCTGAAATACCTCAGCATTTACCCATCAGCACTGTTGCTTGTGAGGGGAAGAGAAAACAGGAGAAAAGTCCTTCTTTGTTGTCTGTGCACAAAATGAAATGAAGGGTGATAGCAGCTGGGCTCATTTTTCCCCATCTTCTGTGCCCTCCCCACCATTGCCCCCACCACCACACCCTCCCTCCCTCCTGCTCCTCTCTTCCTGCACTCCCACGAGTGAATTGGATTAGTCACCTTCTTAATTAACTGTGCCGGTGTGAGCTCTATTAGGTATTAAATGTTTGTCACAATCCAATTAAAAAAAATCCATCCCAGCAGGGCAGGGGTTTGGAGCTTTGCTGCCCTTGTGCCGGAAGCCCGGAGGCATGAAGATGGGGGCGGCTAGTGGGGTGTAACATCCCCCCCCTCCTTTCAATTCCTGGATACCCCAGGGATTTGCTTTGCCTTTGGGAAAGGTCATCCTCACGCTGTCAGCAAGGGGTAAACCCGAAGCTGGTGCCCCAGTGAGGGATGTCCCCACTGCACCTCCAAAGCACTCGCTGAGCCCATGTGGGTTGAAGATCGGGATGGAGCTGGGTGAAAATCTGTGATGGAGATGTGGTACCCAGGCTTTGACCAGCAGCAGGATGCCTAGCAGCACTGATAAGGCTGAGATGGGGTAAACCCAGCCTTTTGGACAGGGGCGAGTGTTAAGGGCTGCGTTGTTAATGCACAGGATGGATGTTCTCAAGAGGGAGATGGCATCAGCATCTTCAGCATCAAAGGAAGCTTTCCTTTTGAATGAATGCACACGCTGGGGATGAATAGGGTTTAGCGTCTGCTTTAAAAACCAACCCAACTCCTGAGAATGGGCACTGAGCATCTCCCTGCAGCTTCTGACACTGCCAAGCTTGCCCATGCTGCATCAGAGATGTCCCAAGGTCTCCACCCCCATCAGACGCATTCATCGCCACTCAGCTCTTTTATCTTTTTCTCTACCTTCTAAACCATTTCTGATCCATAATATACTTTCACCTCTCATCTTAGCTCCCTTAATAGACTTTGCAGAAGGACTTTATTAAAAGCCGGCAGAAACTTTTAATTCATTACAGCTCCTTATGCTCCACCACGCAGCACCTGCCTGGATCCCTTGGGTCAGGGCTCCTGTAGTTTAAAGGGGCCATATGGAGCACTTGGACTGGTTTCCTCCGTATTATTATTTATCATTTCTATGTATTTATTAATTATTTCTCATGAATTATTTATGATTATAATTGAATTTGTTTTCTTCTCGCATCAAGTGGTGAGGCTCACTGGGCTGTGCTGTTTCCCAGCATTGCTCTGTGTGTGTTTTGCTCTAGAGGGGGGGGTGAACCAGTGACCAGACAGGTGGGTGAAGCATCTTTTTTGCACAGAAGATTATATGTTGTTCAGCATTTTTAGTCTAAAAAAGGCCTCTCCCGTGAGCCCTGCAGGTACCCGAGGGGTCTCAGTGGGTTCCCACAGCCACACATCTCCTCTGAGAGGTCCCACAACTGCTGGGGAGGGAAAAAAACCCAATGGGGAGCATCTCATTGGCAGCAGAAGCAGAAAGCTTAATCTCTCCAAATTTCCCTTTATTGATCACAGCTTTATGACTAAATCACTTGCTGGAGCGATGCATGAGCTTCCCCATCACAAGTGCATTAGCAGCCCGCAGGACTCCGACCACTGCACAGTGGCACCTCGCCCACCACCCCCATCCACAGGGCTCTGGCAGTGCTTCAGCATCCCTGAATTCCGGCATGAAATGGGAATGCTGGGGCAGGCCCAGGGAAGAGAGGCGGGATGTGATGGGTGCTTGCATGGACGCGGGTGCAGGGAAATTCCCTGGGGCAGCAGCTGGAGGTGGTCACCCATGGGTGCAGTCAGCCCTTCAGACCTAGGTCTCAGTCTCCTGGGTGGGTTTATAGGTGCATGATATCATATGTATGCTTTGGGTGTCATAACTTATATCCTGTAGCTGCAGGAGGGGGTTCCTCCCGCCTCCGCTTGAAGGGGGTCCTGAAAACACAGCCTCCTGACCAGGCTGGAGGAGTAGGGGTGGGATAAGGGGGATCTTGAAGTGCAATCGATCCCTAGAGCAAAGAATCTGCTGCTCTGGAGGATTTTTTTTTTTTTTTTCTTTCCAGCAATCAATGGAAATGTGTTTATCAGGAAAGCGTGTTTGACCTGGACAAGTGTTTTACTGATGTAAACAAAGCTGGCGAGAGGGACAAGGGGAGGAGAGATAAGCAGCGTTGGGAGAGAAGGAAGGCAGCCATGGGAAGGACCAGGAGGGAGGAGGGGAGATGAAAGGAGCAGAGATAAGGAGGGATCCTGCCCTTCCCTGCCCAAGCTGCCAGGGGGCAGGAATGGGGGGTACACACCCACCCTGGGCTTTGCAGAGCCCCCCATCAGCAGTGGGCAGGGGCTGCCAGGTACCTGTGGGCAGCAGGACATCACTGCCTGCCCCAGTGGGATGTCTCCAGCCAGTCAACTCTTCAGGGAGCAGAAAGCAACTGGTTTCCTTAAATTAATGGGAGTGCAGGCAGGGGAAGGCTCGAGGAGGGTAGGTTTCCATGGAAATGGGAGCTGGCAGGAGAGGTGGCGGAGGCAGAACAGGCAGCGGTGAGCCCTGGCAGAGGTGACACTCTGCCCACCTACCCCTCACTGCAGTTCTAGGGTATTAATTGGAGCAAAAATTAGTGTCTTTGTGACAGAGAGGTGCTTATGCCTGGTGCTGTAAGATGCTATCAGGAAAGACAAGAAGCAAATGCCCAGCCTCAGAACGTTGGGCCGGGAAGCGAGAGCAGGCAGCGGGTCTGGAGAAAAAAAGAGCAGTTTCAAATGTCAAGGGAATTTGTGTGATGAGGATGTGGTTAGTGGAGGGCAGCCAGGCCAGCAGGTTAATGTGCCTACCCTTTGCAGAATGAACCAGGGGACATTTAATGACTGCCAATAGTGAGGGCTTGGGTTTTACATCTGGTCTTAAAAATACCCGTTAAATCCCAGGTGAACTCTTGCTCGGCCGTATTTTGGCCTCTGTCCATATTTCAGCTCCCGGGTAGGAGCATCGCTTTCGGTCCTGCCCTTGCACATCCCTTTTGGGTCCCAGCTTAACCAGAGGAAAAATCCTCGTATAGGATCCTGTGAAGCTGATGGCAGAGCAAGATTCAGATGGGAAGAGGAAAAAAAAAAAACCTTTTTAACGTCACCAGGGCATTGCACACGTGAGTCCAGCACAAGCAGCAGGACAAGCTCCCCGAGGAGCATCACCTGGGAGCATGGGGAAGGCATATGCCTGCTCTCAGCTGGGAGGGGACCTCTCCCCCTCTGCCCCGGGCTGGGTAAAGCAGAGCAGAGATGGAGCTGGTCACGCCAGAGAGAAGAATAAGGCATTATCTCGATTTTAAATACAGCTGGAGGAGGGGACGTGTGTGCTGTTGCTGCATCCTGCACGTCTACGTGCCGCTGGCAGGCTCACTCGTACCCAGCTCCTGTGCCGTCTTGCCTGGGTGTGGGGAGAATTCAGGAGCCCATTCAGCTGCCCATGGCTGATGATTTTTGCATGCACTTGGCACTAGTAAAATGCTCTTCTCCCCTATTCATCAGGATTTGAAGCAGGGGGGTGATGCCACCGCGATATGCAGTCATGGACCAAGCTGCAGAGCAGTGGAGGACCTGTCCTCCTCCCCCAGTGCCAGTCCTTGGCCCCCCCAGCACTGATTTGAAGCCATGTAGACCCCCAAATGCCACACCACACAGAAGGCTCCAACCCTTACCAGCAGCAGAACAAGTGGAGGGACCCCCCCCCCACCCCCACCCCAAAACCATACCCAGATAGCACCAGCACGGATACCCCTTCCCCACCCTGGCACGTGGCCTGTGGCAACCTGGCCACTGATGGCATTTTAAGAAGCTGCTGCCTGCCATGAGGCCACTGAGCACAGCAGGCTGGCACAAAGTGGGTTTGGGAGTTTGGGTTCCACCCTTCCTGGTGCAGACAGACCTCTTGTCACGTTGGGGCACATGGTCCCACCCTGTGAGAAGGTCCTCCATGGGCTGTGACAAGGCAGGAAGGACCCTAAACTGACTCCTGGAGGCAGAGGGAACTGGAGTGGGTGACACATCTCTCTGCCTGTATCTGGGCTGCCCACTCCATGCCAGGTCCTGCTGGGGAAGATGTGTCGGGGGGGGGGAACCTGCCAAGCTGGCATGGAGGAGGCTGCTGAGATCCAGACCAGTGTGGGCTCCCTTCCTCCTAAAATAAGTCCAGTTGGGGAGTGCCCCACCACAGAAACCAGCAGGATTCATCATTTACCAGCTCAGTGCCAACAGTCGCACCGTATTAACCAGGACAGATCTAATTCTTTGGGGTATAAATTGAACCATTAACCAATGCCAAGCTGGGGATGCTTTCTTCAAACTTATTTTCACTTACGAGTACTTTTTGCACGTGAGCCTCCACACCTCTCTATCCAAACTGGGGAAAAGCTCAACTTTGCTTCTAGGGAACTGTGCTGGCTGTGGCCACACCAGTTTGCCAGTGTGGCTGGCTCCAGTGTGGCAGCATCCCATCCACAAACCACCCTCCAGAGGAAAACTGCCTCCCTGACCCCAGGCAATTAGTATTTGCCTCACACCCTGATGTGCCAGGGACTTTTATCCCCTCTAAGCTTTTATCCTCTCTTGTTATCCCCTTTGGTGCCTAATCCTCCCTCGAATCCCACTAAGCTGCTGACGTGGCTGTGCCCAGTCCCTGACAGCCACGCAGGCATAATTCCTGCATCCCAGGGTGGGATACTTTGAGATGCTCCGGATCAAAACTAGAGCAGACTCATGAGAGAGCACCAGCCACCCTCAACAGCATAAAAATGAAATTGGAGTGAAAAATCAGCTTTTTGGGAGGGGGTTCCTCCTGAATCCTGCAGACAGCTACAGAAATACATTCCCCACTGCCTGACCTTGATAACAACACCTTCACCAAATGAGATCAGAGGTGAAAATGCAATTAATTGCTGGCTCAGGCTCTCCTCCTGAGTTGCTATGATCCCTAGGGCTGCGTGGGACACCCCAATTACGTAGCCAATGCTGGGTTGTCCCTAGCAAGGGAGTTTCTCCCCTTGCTGCATCACCTCCAGGGCTCTGCAGAGGGCAAAGCTCTCAGCTCTCTGCTCTCCTTGGCAGCTGCAGCTTCCCCAGCCCTGGGCTCAGCTTGTCAAAGGTGCTGCAAACTCATGATACCTGTGGGTACCACCTCCCCTTCCCTGACCATTATTTCCAGGGAGCTGCATCCCCTTCTCCTCCCTCCTTTTTTTTTTTTTCCTCATTGTCACTTGGAAACAAGTAGAAAGGGCAGGGGGGAACCCCAACAACTTCCATTCATGCCCTGGTGTATTTGGTATGTAAAATGACACCTCCTCTTCATATCAGAGAAAAGCTTAAACGTGATGCTTGCCAGGGTGGAGGCAGCCTGGCAGCTGCCCATGTCCCCCCCCCTATGCCAAAGTCCCCAGGGTGGCCACGCTGGTGCCCCACTGTGTCCCAAGCCCACAGCTGCAACTGCCACCCCTCACAAGCCAGCAGCATTAATTGCTCCTCATTACTTTGTAATTAACCAGTAATTACTGTATTCACATTCCCCTTCCTGCACCCCACAGCCTTGTCCCCTAGGGGCACCTCTTGGTTATCCCTAATGGTGGTGATGCAGCTGAGTGCCAACAATCCCCATTTCCCTGCAGTTTGCACCCCTGTAGAGCAGCCAGAGCTAAAGCCATCCTGACTTTGTGCCTGTGGGGCTTGTTACTCGATAAGGATCCTCTGGGCTCACCAGGGTGATAGGGGAAAGGGGAGATGTTCCCCCCCAGGGATGGCTATGGGGACCATGGGGGACACATTGCTGTGCTGGCTTCAGGCAGCTCGATGGGGTTTTCCCATCCTGGACTGAGCAGGCAGGGAGAGCACATCAGTGTGGCTGAGACCTTCCAAACTCATTCCACACGAGGGTTCCCTGCTCGTAGGGGTGCACAAGTTCTTCTAGGAAGGGTTTTATCCAGGGCCGCTGTGTGGGTTTTGGCAGCTGCTGTAGCAAATGTGAAGGCAAAGCCCCAGAGTGAAGAATTCCATTTTTAAGGCTATTTAAGGAATTCCTTATTCTGGTTATTCTTCATCCTGCTTACGGAAACCGAGGCACAGGCATCAAGTAGGGAGCTTTGACTGCAGGGCTGTGCCACCAGCCCAGGAGAAGGCAAGGATGGGCCGCATCCTGCCCCAATTACAAAGGCCAGTGCATCCCTTTGCCACCTAAGAACTGCTTGGATTGATTAGAATTGCTTGGAATTGCTTCCTGGGGAGTGAGGTCTTGTGTGGACCCACTATACCTCCCTGGTGAGAGGCTGGATTCCTGCTAGGCAAGAGGAGCTGGGAGGGATTAAATTAATAGGGTTTGGGAAGGAGGTAGCTTGGGTAGGATGCTTTCTAGTATCAAAAAAAACCCCAAAAAACCAAAAAACCAGCCTCCCAAGATAGGAAATAAATGGCAAAGTCCATTGAAAGCACCTGTGAGATGCTCTGAGCACTGCTGGTCCCAATGGGCAAGAGGTTGCCCCGCAGTGGATGGAACCTTCTGGGGCACAGCGTGGAGGGAGGTGGGAGGAAACAGAGGGGAGGGCAGGATCCCCAGAGATGGCTACTGCAAGGAGGAATTAGCAGAGGTGAGCACCCAATCCAGCTGTGAAACCCAGCCAAAAGATGCCTGCTGGAAACCTGGATGCTCCCCCTTTCCAAAACCCTTCCAGGGCTGCAAATAACTCCACATCCCAGCAGGGAAGCAGGTGATGCCTGTGGGGCCATGACCTTAATGGCTCAGAGGGAAGAGCCAGGGGATTTTTATATTAAAATAGGCTTTTTTTTTTTTGAAGTGTGGCGTTCCCAGCCTGAGGACTCGGTTCAGAGCACAGGGTTGGGGATAGGGCAGAGCGGAGAAAAAGAACACCTGAAATTTCCCTTCTTTGACCCCCCAAAGATGGGAGAGGTTTGGGTTTTCTCGGCACAGGGGCAGGTTTTGGGCTGAGTTGGCAGCACACGGCTGGCCAAGGGCCAGTCCCTGGAGCAGCAGCTCGGGGTTTGAACCTTTCCCTGGGGTGAACACAGGCAGCGTCAGTGCTTAAAAAGAAAAATGAGGCGATGGAGGCGTGAATCAGGGAGAGGAAAATTCCCAGCGGCCGGGGAGGGAGAGGAGGCGGGAGAAATGACAGGCAGAGCCGTGCTGGACTCTGCAAAGCAGCTCTGTGGGATGCAGTGGTGGGGTAGGAATAGGGAGGTCAAGGAAAGGCAGAGAGCCACGGTGCCAGTGTCACAGTGGGGGTGATGTATGGAGGATGTTCAGCTGATGATCCTATGGGCTTGAATTTTGGCTGCTGGGAAGCCTGGGAAAGCTGCCTTGAGTACCAGTCTCACAGCATCACTGAAATAGAAGATTTCTCCCCAGATCCACTGTCCTCTGCGGGGGGACCACGTCCTGAGCATCCCAGGGAGAAGGCATGAAGGATGCTGGGTACCTCTAAGTGTGTTCATCAGCTGCAGGTTTCTCGATGCTCATGGGCAGGGCAAAGGCTCTCCAGCTGTAGCCTAACCCCCAAAAATGGGGCAATAATTGTGTTGTGGAGTGGAAGCATACCCTGGGTGGGGTGCTGAGCTTCTGTGCCAGAGTGTCTTTTTCTACCACGTGTTGCTGCCTGGAGGAGCAAGGACTGAGGCTGTCTTAGGAGAGAGGGCACAGAGATGGGTCTGCATTAGCTCACCAGTAATGCACCCGAGATGAGCAGCGCTATCGAGGCCATAAACAAGATTGATGTGTGGATTAAAGAGACAGAGGAAAGAGAGGCAAAGGTTAAGAATATAAATAGGTGAAGCTCTAACCAGGAGCACAAAGGTAGAGGCTGGGAAGAAGAGACAGTGAATAAAGCAGGGACTGAGTTGCTGGAGGGTTAGATAAACACACAAGGGATGGGGGAATCGAAGGCAAAGCAAAGTGGATAAATAAGCAGTGAGATGAGAGCAGTATCAGGGAGCTGGGGGTTAGGAAGAGCTAGGCATGCGGGGAGGAGGGATGGGGGATGTGGTACCCACCGTGCTGGGGCACTTGAGATCTCCAGAGGGGAAAGAAATACAATCAAAAACCACTGTCTCCCAAATGTAGCTCCTCTCAGTTCCCCCGCTGAGTGCCGAGTTGCTACACACAGCATCTTATTTTGCCAGCTATCCTCTCAGACATTAATTTTATGGCCTGAGTCGAAAGAGCTATTTGAAACAAAGCGAGTGGCACCTCAGTGCTAATTCCTGCCAGCAGCCAGGCACCGCTTCCCCACACCACGCTGCCTTCCCGAGACCCTTCTTAATGAGCCCTTGGCAGGGCTGCGCTATTAATTGCTTCACCTTGCTCCAAGATATACATGCACACATGCATAGCATGCACACTGCTCCACCTAACACTCACTGAGGGGTTTTCTACTGGTTTTAGGGTGCTGGTGCTGCGGGGATGATGCAGCGATGTCTTGGTGTTGGAAAGATGGAGAGGGGCAGAGCAAAAAGCAGAAAATCTTGCCCGTACGTGTGGGCATTTTTGACAGCTACACATCTCTTGGAGGAACAAGCCTGCCCTTAAGAGGATTAAAAGGCTCTAAATATGAGCTGGGGTGGAGAAAAAGCCCACCCTGGTGATGCTTTGCTCTCCCTCAACAGCCGTTGGGTCCCTTCACATCCCAGTGGGGTCAGATGGTGGTCATCATTTTCCAGGGACCGGAGCCAGCAGGGATGCTCAAGCACTGAGGGGACCGTACCCAGCAGGGATGCTCAGGAACTGAGGCACTCCCCTGGCAGTTGTGCTCCCATCACCCTTGGAGATGAGTTTTTCCAGCTACCTGGACAGAGAGAAGTTTTTACAACTTCTCGAGCCTCTGAGTTGCAAATGCCTCAAACTAGGATGCTGTTAAAGTGTCAGGATGGCGAGTTCCTTCAGCTGTCAATTTTCTTCTTCGTTATACCAAAGACACCCAGCAAAGGCCAAAAAAATAAAATAATCTCTGTGATCTTTGTAATTAAAGCTGGTAATTAGACTCTCCTTTGTAACACGGCGGGTTTGTGTCCAAGAACATGGATTTTGCCAGTACTCCTACCCCATGACCTGAAAACTCTCTGTCACTTGTAGGGGACCACAGGGGCATGGCAGCAGTGTCACCAGCACAGCTTTGGTAGAGGATGCTCCCCTTCATCTTAAATATTTGGGGACTTTTTTCCTTCATTGCTCCAGCTTAGTCTGCCTCTTGCTCAAGCCCAAGATGGGGAGGACCTTGGAGCACCTTGGCTGACAGGACCCAACGATTGCTCTGCAGGTATTGAGAAATTAATTGAGAAAATGGAAATGACCAAGAATGAAGCAGCAGAAGAAGAAATATTCGAGGCCTTTCCTTTACTCAGGAGTATTCCCTGGAAGCTTGTGCCGATGGATAAGGAGGGTGCCTCTGTAGGTTACCAAACACAGGGTTCACCCACTGTTTCTCTGTCCTCAGGACTCACCAGGGATGCGGCTGGTGATGTTTTCTCTGGAAACGAGCTGGGATGGGGTTTTGCTGTGTGAAAGAGACCCTCTCACATTGATTGGCTTCTAGTGCTGCAGCACAGTCCTGGTGGGATGGCTTTATCCGGCTGGCACTTGAGATTTGTGACTTAGCACTTTCCTTTGCATATATTGACTGCAAGGGTCTGCTGAGCTTCCTGAAAATGAAATAAAAGTAAAGAGAGAGATGTTAAAAAGTCACTTCAGCTGACTCCAGCCCTGCAAAAAAAAAGGGGCCTGTTTAAGAGGCAAAGGACTGGGTAGCTCACTTGGGTTATTTTAATTAATCCATATCAGCATCCCTGTAATCCCTTGTGACCTGTACACCTTGCCCTGTCACCTCTCCATGGGGTGACTATGGCCAAGCCCCCCCACCCCATCCCAGATCCCCATGACCTGCTTCATCTTCAGGCAGTGGCAACTTAGGGCTGCATTTGCTCTCAGGTCTTACAGGGTTTATGGTTAGTTTTATTTTGGCCCTGCATTGGAAAGGAGACGGGATGTTTTGGGAATTGTTTTCTGTTTGATTTAATTCATTTTTATTCAGCTGATGGTAATGATTTTGATACAGACAATCTTCCCCAACCGAGGTTAATCAGGATGGAGCGAGCCTTTCACTTGGCGTTATTTAGAGAGGCATTTTACAGAAATACTGCTAGAGAGGTTATTTAACCATATATTTGTTTTCATTGTGTACCCAGCTTTTTCCCAGCATTTAATGCTGAGAGATTTTATTTATTTCTGTTGTTTGGAGGGAATTCAGGCCTGCCAAAGTGTCCAGGATGGATAGCCCTGGAGGCTGCAGTAATCTGTTCAGACCATCTGGGCTCCAGTTCCCAGAGCAGCCCTGGGGTGGGAGGGGGGGTTTAAGAGGCCCCAGCCCCATGAGCCTACAAAGCTAGGATTTTTTTGGAGCTGTGGTGATGCAGAGATACCCCGACGGGGAATGTGCTGGCTCCCATCAGTACCTACAACGCGACACTGCTCCCAGGGCAGCATCTCTCTGAGGTGAGCAAGGCTTAGTCCCTTGGGGGACTGAGGTTTGCTCCGGTGAATTGTTGATAGATCAAGGGCAAAACTAGACCAGGAGATGGTGCCAGCCCCACAAAGCTTAACATTTAAACCAGGAAGCAGGTGAATGGTCCAGCAGCCAAGCTCTAGAGCAAAGTTTTCCAGCCCGTGGGGAGCAGCAAGCATCCATGGGAGGAAAACACACTGCCCCGGGCAGCAGAGAGCAAATCCGACCCCCAGAGAGCAGCTCAGCAAATATTAATTTACTCCTACAGGTATATGGGTATTCCCAGGCTGGGCACATGTAGAAACCCCCGTGCCAGCAAAGCTCTGAGGGCTGATGCTTTGAAGAAAACACCATCGGTTCTTCACCCATGGGAGATGCTCGGGGACCGGAGAGTCCCCCTGCCTGGGCAGATGCCTGTACAGGGCTGTGCTGGCTCTTGTTTTCATCTTGTAGCAAGGAGTAAAGCATCTGTCTGGAGATGGAAAATTATCCCCTCGGCTGGTGTATAGCTAATGTAATTAAGCTGCATTTAAAGACTCCCCAAGGTGCTCCCTTCTCAGCCCGGCGGTTTGTGGTGAGGTTGCTCCTAACCACAGCTCACCCAGCCCAGAACGTTCCTCTTGCAATGGAGAGTGGTGGTAAAAGCCTTTCTGCCTGGTCCAGGTCCCAGCCAGGAGGTGATGTATCGCTCTTTATACCAGGAGAGAGGAGAGATGCAGCAACACACAAATTCAGCAAGAGCAGGCAAAAGAAGCAGTTTTATTAATTTCTAACCCCGTTTTTTATCCCCCAGCCCCACGGGGCGATGGGTCAGTGACCACCCATCTCCTAGGGTGATGGGCTAAAGTCCTACAGCACCCACTGCAAAACATTTTTCCAATGAACCATAAACAGAACTCAGCAAAACACCAGGTGTGGGTCCAGCTTACAAAAGCCATCCTGCTGTTTTCCATAACACTCATGAGAAAGGCAGGATTCTCACCAAATATTGTGAGACCCTGAGAAAACCCCTCTGCCAGCAGCTTTGCAGCATCCACACTAATGGATTATTTGCAGCCCGTGGTTGTCCATGTGTAGGGGATGTGCTCTGCCGAGCAACAGGATCAGACCCTCGACAGGGGCTCTGTGGAAAACGGGGCCAGCCCAGTTCAACCCCAGCATCGCTTACTGACCTCGACAAAAATTTGCAGCACCTTGAAGACTTTAAAAACCTCTGTTCTCTAACGCCCATCATAATTCTGCATTTTATGTCAGGAAAACACACGTTGCTTTTTCAATTTATAAAAACTCCCAGTTGTTCTGGCTCCAGATGTGCAGGGAGGAGCCTGGGCAACACAAACCCACTAGCAAGAGCTTACTGGGGGTGTTATTTTAATCCCAAAGGCATTTGCCACCACGCTGCCTGCTTTCTGCCAGCTCCATGGTTTTATTTAGTAAAATACCTAAGGTATAGGTTGGAGCAAGGAGTTCTCTGGCTGCACACTCAGGCAATCCCAGTTTATGCTTTTTAAGAGGCCACATGTGGCTATGGATTAAAATCTGGAGCCAGTCTCGATCCTGCTGCTCCTTTAAATACACCTGGCTCTACCTTCCCAATTCTTCAGTTAAATCCTTCCTCTTGACCCCAAAAGAGCTTAAATATCCTGCTGCCCTGTGTTATATCCATCCTTCCCACACACTGGCCAAGGTGTGGAGAGGGCATCCCTGGGTGCTCAAGGGCTCTCCCAAAATCCCCACGGGAATGGCGTGGCTGAGCAAGAGCACTGGCTGTCCCCATGTGCCTCGGGAAGGGCACTGCCCCATGGTTTGCAGCAAGCTCGGGTCCATCAGGAGCCTTTACAAGCAGCAAAGCAAACAAATCCTCAGAGAGAGATGCTAATTGCTTCCTCTCCCTTTCTTCAGTCTCTCCTTTAACCAAGCCAGGATTAGGAAACACTCCCCCGGAGTCTGCAGTGGGGTCCCAGCGTGGTGCTGGGATCTGTTCCCTGCCCTGCATGGCAGCTCACTCCCCCTTCATTAGCTCCTTTTAATCAGCTTTCCCCTCCTGGTGTTCCCCAGCTAAACCAAGCAGAGCACAACATCTGATAAGCTCAAGGTAGCGGGTTCCCCTTCCTCCCCTCCCCCCGCCACGGGATCCATTATTTACGAAGCTTATTGATTGTGGGAAATAACCCAGGGGTGTTGGAACACGAGCTACATCCTCTCTTACACCAGAGATGTTAATTACCTGCAAGCTGTTACCGGCTTCCCTGCCACTGAGCATCACCGGCAGGCTTTAGGGATGCAAGGAAATATCATTGGCGAGCTGCTGGATCTCGTGCCTTCTCCAGTAGCCTCCTGGAGCCACTGGGAACAGGCATCCCTCTCACTTTAAATGCCATGTGCTGCATCAGGCACCCGAATTTGCCTGCGTGAGCTCCCAGCCATCCCTTCCACCCTGCCTTTCCCCGCTGCCGTAAAGAGCTCTTTAGTGTCTTCTTTAGTATTTCCCTGCCTTGACAGTTCTTCGAGGGAGTCATGAAGTCACCTCTCAATCTTCGTGATAAACTGAGCAGAGCGAGCTCTCTCAAGCTGGCAGTTCCTCCATCCTCGGGGAGGTTTGTGGCTCTCCCCGTAACCAGTCCCATCTCTCAATGTCCTCTCAAGGAGCGTGGGCACCGGACCCGCTGCAGAGCGCTTGTCCTCAGCTGCATCAGTGCCATGGAGGGGCTAAAATCAGGGAATCACAGAATGGTTTGGGTTGGAAGGGACCTTTCAAGGCCATCTAAGTCCAACCCCCCCGCAGGGAGCTGGGACATCTGCAACTGGAGCAGGGTGCTCAGAGCCCTGGCCAACCTCCCCTGCAATGGTGCCAGGGATGGGGCAGCCACCACCTCTCTGGGCAACCTGGGCCAGGCTCTCACCACACTCCGAATAAAACACGTCATCTTTCTAGTCTAAATCTCCCTCTTTTAGTTTCAAACCATCACCCCTTGTCCTGTCACAAAAGGCCCTGATAAAAAGTCTGTCCCCATCTTTCTGCCAGGCACCTTTAAGTACTGAAAGGCTGCAAGAAGTTCTCCCTGAAGCCTCCTCTTCTCCAGGCTGAACCCCCCCAGCTCTCCCAGCCTGGCTCCCAGCCCGGCTCCCAGCCCTCCCAGCATTGCTGGGGCTCCTCTGGCCCCGCTCCACCAGGTCCCTGTCTCTGCTGTGCTGAGCACTCCCGAGCTGGCAAGGGAGTGGGTCTCATGGTACCCTCCTCCTCCTCCTCCTCGTCACACCAAGTGATGCAACTCACCCCGTGCCAGCCAAGAAGCTTTTCTGCTCCTGTTATTGCTCACGAAAGCGCTGCCAAACAGTGCTCCTGAGTCACCAGAGTGGTTTCTGGAAGATGAAGGTGGTGTGGGGGAAGCATAGGGAGGTCTGGCAGTGCCTGGGGTGGGCACGCAGCTGAAATTATGGGATGAGCAACACAATCAGGATGGGGCGCTCAGGGCCGTACCATGAGAATTTATGGAAGTTGGTACCTTTGCAACAAAACCACTTCTTTTACTAATATTACACCGATAACTATTTTCATTTAAAGAGCTAAATGGTCCCTAGAGCCATTGTCGAGCTCCAGGCATGGAAAAATCAGAGAGGGCCAGGAATGCTCCTCCAACCAGGCAAGAGAAGAAGGAGCACGACTGGCTGGAGAAGGTGGTCGCACCCATCAGGGAAGCTGCAGTGGAGCTGAGCTGACAGATAATGTGAAGATAACGTCTGTGATAAGGGAGATTAAATGCTGGAATTGCAATGGGAGACGGCGATGGGGTGAGGGCACCTGCTCAGGGCTTGGTGCAAGCCTGACCTGAGTCTCAGCTCACACCCTGCCACGCTGCTCCGGGGAGAGGAGAACGGCCAATAAAGGAAGCAATAACAGCAACAGACTATAAAACCATAATGAAAAATAATTAATCCACGGTGGTTGGTAGGGGGATAATTATGAAGGCAGGGGAGTCGGCGGTAACGGTGCCGGGCGATGAAGGCAAGGAGGAGCACCAAGGTGGAGACACCGCCTTGTCTGGATGGAGACGCAGATCTCAGGATTGTAATGGGAATAATTATGACTGTAATGGGGTGGTAATAAAGATAATGGAACCGTAATTGAGGAGGGGATGGCTGTAGAGGAGGAGGTGCAGATAACAGCTTCGTAAAGGAGATGATACGAAAGATAATGGATGGTAATGGAGTTGTTGTTAAAGGTAATGGAGTTATAATGAGGTGACGACTGCGGCAGGTAGAAGGGATGGTTGGTTTAACGAGGACTGTGATGCAGAGAGGACTCTACTTCTAATTCATCATGGCAGGCAGTGCTGGAGGTGACCATGAGGCTAATAACAACTGAAGGGGTCAATCATTAAGACAAATGCGGCCACGCAAGGGGCGCAGCAGGACCGCAGTCCCTGGAGATGCAAGGTGGAGGTGCAGGTCCTGAGGAGAGAGGATGCTGTGCTGCAGCACGAGGTACAAGGCAGAGGAGACAGTAGCAAGCACTGCGACAATTGACCTGGGCAAGTCCTGCAAGGTTTGCTTTAGGGCAGGGCTGCCCTTCGGAGCCTTGAGCCTAGGAGACGGGGATGGGGTGGGGGAAAGGAGGTAGTGGTGGCCACACACCCTCAGTAAGGATGAGAATAAGGAGCCACTGCAGTAAGGATGATGGTGATGAGGACCAACTGATGACCATGGGGGCCATTAGCAAGGGTACAACTGGTCCTTGCAGCATCAGGACAAGACACACGAGCAAGCACATCGACTTGCAGCAAAAGGCACTGCCGTAGGGGGACCATTCAGGAAACAGTTGATGCCACCACACGTTGAGGTTTTTTGTTTTAACTCCTGTGCAATGCCTCTGCCCTTCACTTCCCCCTGAAGCTCAGACCAAGGTTCCCAAGCCTTCCTGCAGAGCAGGTCACCTGCCCACAGTTGCTTGCCACACTAGCCCAGCCCCAGACCATGCACCACTGTTCCCCTCTCCACCAGCCCAGTTATCCTGTCAGAGGAGAAAATTAGATTGGTTTCACTTGGCTTGTTCTTGACAAACCCATGTCAGTTGCTACTTTCTAACCTCATTATCCTCCAGGTTCTTACAAATTGATTGCTTAATAACTTCTCCTTGCGTTACTCCCTGTTTTGAAGCCTCTAGCTCCTGGGGTTGCTCCGATGCAGCTCCCAGCCTGCCCAGGGTTCCTGCAGTGCTGGAGAAACCCTAGCTCTGGAAGTACGCCCAGGGGGGGATTTCAACAGACCCTGCCAACAAAAGCACACCTGAGTGATCTAAATACCCTGGAAGGTCTTCTCCCCCCAGTCTGAGCTGGGCTCCTGCCCAGTATAATAATCCTGTCCTAATTAGCTGGGTGCAAGGGAAGGCTGGAGCAAAGCCCACGCTGAATCCCTTAGTTTTTCTCCTCCATTCAGACAAAATCCTTGGGCTTTCCTCAGCTCTTCTTCCCATGCATTTACAGTTGGTTTCTGCCCAGCTTTTAAACAGACAGCCTGATGGAGCTTGTTCTGTGTCTCCACACCTCCAACTTGTAGCTACGCAACTGCTGCTCCCTTGTCCCCATCGACGGGTTTCCAGCCTCAGTTCCCCTTTTCTGCAACCCTTCTTCACATCTGAAGTCCATCGGGTCTCTGCACCACTTTCTTCTTGTTCCTCTGCATCGGGATGGGTTGCTGTGCCCCTGATGCAGCCGCTTCCCTGCACTCTTTAGCCCTTGGGTTATCTTCCCTAGAGATGCTGCCTACTGGTTCCCTGAGAATTTTGCACGTTATCCTTCCTCTGCTGTTCTCTCTCCCTTTGTCTTGGCATTGTCAGCTCCACTAGTTTGTGACTTATTTCCTGAAATTACCTTCTGCTTTTTTTTTTTTCAACCAGTTCTGCTCTGTTAGCCCAAATCGAGCCCAAAATAGCAGCATTTCCAGCAGCTTTCACCACCTTTGGAAATGAGATGTTGCACTAACGCACCCTGGGAGCTGAATAGCTCTGTCCTGCAGTATCACTTGTCCAAGAACCCTCAGTGGAGTTTAAGATGCCATTACCACCAGACTCTACCATCTGGAGGTACCACGGGTAAAGAGTCCCCACATCCACCCATCTCCTTCCTCAGACTCACATGAGGTCTGTCACACCAGTTTCACCCTTCTTAAGCTGCCCACATGGAAGCAGCCTCTTCCCAGCCCTTTGCTAACCTTCGAGACAAATGTGCCCCACTCTTGGTGGACTCTTTTCCTTTACTCCTCACTTGCTCTTCCCCAGGCAAGCCATGCTGGCTTCTGTTTATCCCACCAAGTCCCTGTAGTGCTATTTAAGCCCAAGTCTGAGCAAGGTGCCAAGATGTCTACACCAGCCTTTTTCTTTGCCGTGCCCAGCCACACACATAGGGACACATTCACCCTGTTATTTGCCTTCTCATCCCTTTTCTGATCACACCACCTATTTTTTTTTCCTGCCATTTGTTGGCATTTCTTCCGTTCACCCGTGGGTACGTGGCACCGCTTCACTTTGATGGCAATCTGGCATGACCAGGTGCCTTTCCTTACTAAGGGCATCCCAATCCCTCCCCAGAAAGGGCTCCCTATACACATCAAGTGCCTCTGCATCTGCCAGTCCACAGCGGATGAGAATTTTGTCCACTCCTCACCCATCACCCAAGAAGACAGTGTCCACTGCTGTCTCCACCAGCCACCTCTCAGCTCGTTTCACCCCGTGCTCCCCAAAACCTTTGTGATTCTGCCCCTGCTTCCAGGATGTGGAGTTTAGTGAGTTTAAGGTACCATCTACACATGTCCAAGATGAAGAGGAGAGGAAATGTCCTTTGAATGCTCAAGTACCTGTGAAATAAATAGATGGGCTAACAAAAAAAAAAATTAAGGGTGGGGAAGAAAAAATAAAACTGACAAAAGAAAAATGCACGAGATTACACTAGCCTCAGAGATAACCTAGGGGCATTTTTATCACCAGAAGTCCATTTTCAGTCACAGATGGGACTTTTTTTTCCTCCTTAATCGCTTTCCCAACAGAAAATGATGAAGTCACACTAACCTCACCCACCAAAGGACAAAACAATTGAAAGTTCTTTCTCTCCTGGCCAGTCGCCAAATCAAACTCTGCAAGATACAGGAGAGAAAAAAAATAAAATAAAGCACACTACAACAGGCCTCCCAAAGGGAAAACAGGCAATGAGGCTGAAGGATTGGAGGGGAAATTGGAAGAGAAACTCTGACTGACTTCAGAATGAAGTTGTGCACAGAGCCCTTTAACGACTAACTAGACCTGGCTGCCTGGGAAAGTTGGTAGAAAAGCCTCCCATTGTTGTCCTGACCAGAGGATCCAGTCTGGATAAATAGCAAGTTGGAAAATTTGCAACCACTATCACTGTGAGAAGAATCAAGGCAGGCAAAGGATCCTTGAAGAGAAACTGTAAGAGTTGGCTTCCACATGCTGTTGCTTGGGAGGTTGGTACTGGGAAGTTGTCCCTCATCTCCAGTATAGGTCTGGCCAGGAAACTCAGGATTTCATGGGATATTTTCCAGTCATTCTGAAACAGCTGCCTGATGTAGGAGGAAAACCTGGGAAAAAAAAGCCATAGAGGAAAAAAAAACCCCAATCTACAAACACCATGGTAGTGCCTGGGAAAGCACCAGTGATAAGGAGCTGGAAAGGATCAATGGCTTGTCCCCTAGCCTTAATATAAAGTATTTAAGCCGTCTGGAGCCTGCTTCCCTGCAGAGCTCTCCGCTCAGCCAGTCTGTAAGCGCTGCAACATCATCCACACTGAGAAATGCCCTGGGTTGAGGTCTCCCCAAAGCCCAGGCTGTGATTTCGCTTTGGGGATGGCAAGAGAGAGACAAAGAACAAAAGTAAAGTCTGGGGGGTGGGGGAAAAAAAAAAAAAAAAAAAGAGACTTATGTGATGCTGGCTGCCAGAGGGAGACTTGGAGTAGGACTGCTCTTCCCAGTTAAGGGAAACCCCATGGAGTAAGGGATGAACTCTCTTTTTGCTCTCTGCCACCTGCTTTTCACTAAGTTCCTAGTCTGATGTCTTCAGAGCCTCCAGACAGCAACCAAAGCCCCTCCAGGCTCCCTGTTAACCCAAGTGGCTTTGGCCAGGTGCTAGTGGGGCAAGATGCTTCGCTGACACCCGGAGGCACTGAGGTTTCTCTGGGAATGGGACCAGCTGATGGCATCATCTCCATCCTTGCCCCTCATCACAGGGAGGCATCCTGCCACCACTGAGGGATTAATCAGCCTTGAAGCGTGGCAAGAGGGTAGAAAACCAGTAGTAAGCTTAAAGTGATCCCTCAGGGAGCTGGGTCTGGCCACAGCTGGCTATCCCCAGCTTGCAAAGGTCATCCTAGCATGGAAATGCACAGCAAAAAATGATAAAAATAATTAAAACCCCCACCCTTTTCAGATATTGTACACTTACTTTGATCATGCCCTGTGCTCAGCAGCCGTACCCCATGTAAACCCAGACAGGTAGCCCCACTGCTGAAGGGGAAAGCCCACCCATCCAACACACGCCCTGGGGCATCTCCCTGATGTTTTCCCTCTGCCCAGGTTCCTCAGGGTATCAGCATTTGGACAGAACCTCAGGACGTTTCTGAAGTAGCTGAAGAGGAAATAAAAAGGGAGATAAAATCACCATTAGGCACGAGAAGAAACAGGGTTAGTTTGGCTTTTTAGATGCCCAAGTGTTGGTACATGGTTCAAGCTCCTTGGGAAACTGTATCCTGTGGGAAAATCCTACAGGATGCGATAGAGGCACAGCTAATGGAGTTGCCCTGAAACCTGCAGGATTTCACAGCTCAGGATGCTTTTTTCTGATAGTGGTTTTAACCATCCAACGCAGGGGTTTTTATGGCAGGGAGAATTGTTCTTGCCCTTTCACTGAGCACGAGCCACAAAAACCTGTAAGAAAGCCATTTGCTATTAAGGTCTGTATTGCTTTCAAGGGAGTAAAAAGCCAGGAAATGTAACTCAAGTTACATCTCCCCAAAGTTATAATTTTTCCTTAATCCTAAGTTTAGGTCTTGCAAGGGCTTGAGAGTTGGACTCTGCACTCTTAGCATGGTTGTTTAGTTTGGAATAAAGTTGAGGTATGTTACAGCCAAGGAGAGAGAGCTTGTAGGTCTCGTGGATACCCAGCTTTGGGCTGAGCCCAGATGTACAGGTTCCAGTCCAGGGTTTGCCAGGCAAACTAACAGAGGGGGTTTTCAGGGCCCCTGCTGTGGTGTCCAAGTAGTAAGAGATCCTGATTGGGTGTTTTATGAACAATCCTGCCCGAGCCATCAGGGATGATGTTGACTCTGCGCCGATTTGCTGCTGGTGTAGAAATTAAGGATGTGCTCTTTTCAAGCCAGACAAAGAACACTCAACCACTGTGGAGTTTCCACGGTGGGTATTGCTCAGTCTGTGTCTGCACAGATGTGTGTGCATTCACTCATCCCACAAGGTATAAGTTTTCACTTCCTCTACATGCCTAAGATGCTGACGTTTGATTTCTTGTGAGCTGCTTAGAATTACAAGATCTGCCTGAGAGAGCTGTGGTGAAACACTGGGTAGAGGAGAAAGGGGATCCTCTGATCTGAAGGAGGACTCCTGCAGACATGGGGCTGCCTTGTCCACATCCTGCAGCATCACAGGTCCCTTCATGGGAGGCAACGTGGTGGCACAGATGGTAGGAACACTTGGCTATTGGCTTTGACATCTCTCACGTGGAGCTGCTCAGTGGGATTAAAACTAAGCATCCACCTCAGTCCCTCATGCACATCCCGCCTCCAAGGGATGCTCCTCTGCAGCCTCCTCACTTAGGAACATAAACTCCTCACATAAAATAGATGTTGCAGTGAGGTCCTGGGGGCCTGACACCCTCCTAGCAGCACCATGATCAGTCTGCAGCACCAAGCAGTGTTGCCAGGGGTGCAGCTGCCTCACCAGCACTCTGCTTGCAGCCAGTTGGAGGGGTGGAGACACTCCAGAAGCTTATTCTGGTGCAGTCAAGGCATCCTTGCTGCCCTTGGCCACCCCTTCCTTCAGGAAATGTGATTTTCCTTACCTCAATGCTGCAAAGCACCAGTGAGAGACAGGGGCTGCAGAGCTCCTATCCCTGACTGGAGGTACCCTATGCAGAGCTGGGTGAAGAGATTGTCTTCTCCAA
This sequence comes from Todiramphus chloris collaris, assembly GCA_025345505.1. Taxonomy (NCBI): domain Eukaryota; kingdom Metazoa; phylum Chordata; class Aves; order Coraciiformes; family Alcedinidae; genus Todiramphus; species Todiramphus chloris. Next base: position 3,599,905 of record JANVCC010000034.1, on the reverse strand, counting down.
ATGCTGCTGGATAAGGCCAGGACCATGACATCATCTCCCATGGCAGACAAACAGCAGGATTGGATTCAGGAGCTGTGTCACCTGGGCATCAGCCCAGTCTGACTCATTCTTCAGGCAAGCGACAGCTTCTCTGACATTGCACCATCAGAGCAGAGTCTAAAAATAAAATTAGAAAGAAAAAAAAAAAGTATATTCTTAGTCCAAAGCCTGTCCCCAAACCTCCTAGGGGACAGTGGGATTGAGGGGAGAGGAGATGGCAAAGTCCTGGAGGCTGGAAGCAGGGCTCCAGATGGAACGTGCTGGCTGCGCAGGAACATCAGTTGCGTTCTCCAGCAGACAGGGAGCTCCTGCATGATGCCATCTCCCTCCCTCGTTTTTATGGAGGAAAGAAAAATTAAGCAAAGGAAGGATCTGAAAGGCTGTGCCAAGTCCCAGGTAGCTGGTGCGTGAAGCTGTGACCACCATGTCATAAATCCTCACCCTCCTCCCTCAGCTTTTGTGTTGTTGCTGCCTCCCTGGCAGGCTTGGCCGCACTCTCTCGAGCAGTGTATTTGGGTAATTTATTCTTCCCTGAAAAACTCAGCTCATGGGCAGTGTCTGGCTCCCAGCAAAGGTCTCTCTGCTTGCTTTAGCTTCAGCCCTCCAGCCAGGTTTAGCAGCAGGACACCAAGACCCACCAAAACCCTGTCTTGGCAGTAGTTTCTTCTCTCTCCCCTTAGACAGCGTAAGGTCACTTGGAAAACAAGTTATCCTAAAACACAGCTTGAGAGATTTCCTTCAAAATAAATATGTGGGCTCCAGGGCCATTTTCCAACTGAAACCATACAAAGTTCAACTTCACACAGGTCTGAGAGCTGCTTTAATAAGCCTCAATTTGCCTTTGCCAATCAACACATTACTCCAGCAGCCAGACCCGGACCGAAGCCAGGAGCTGAAGCAGCGCCCATGGGATGCTCCATTGCCCTCAATGGCTCTCAGCAGGGCTCCCAGACCTGCTGCTTATGAGCAGATTTTGCTCCCTCAATGTCTTACCTTGTCCCAGGTCCCTTTTTTTTTTTTGTGCATTTTGCAAAAGGAGGTGGTCCCTTCCAGCAGACACTGCACTGCCTCCCAGCTGTGGGAAGCAGGGACTTCCCCAACCAATACACTTTCATGGCTATTTAAGACTTGGTTTAAGCTCCTGCTGTCACAGCAAAGAGACAAAAATATTTTTTTAACGTGCCAAGGAAGGCTGACATGACATGAGAGTGAATTTCCATCCGAAAAAAAAAACAAACCACCCCAAACAACTTAGATACAAGGAAGAAATGTTTTACACTGAGGGTAGAGAGACCCTGGTCCAGGTTGCCTAAAGAGGTGGTCCCTTCCCCATCCCTGGAACCATTCCAGGTGAGGCTGGCCAAGGCTCTGAGCAACCTGCTCTAGTTGCAGGTGTCCCTGCTCAGTGCAGGGGGATAGACTGTATGACCTTGAAAGGTCTCTTCCAACCTAAAACCAGTGAGTAAACAGAGCCCACTGGCATCAGCAGTTTTTACTTAAATATTCTGGGCTCCCCAGACCAGCAGAAACCCTTCTTCTTAAACTCAGCTCAACATAAACTTGCATTTTCTTATGGTGGGAAGTGCACAGTGAGCCCACAAGTGTGTTTGCTGCAGGATGGAAGGACCTACTATAGGTCCACATTGAAGCATTTCCAGAGTCAAGTAAGAAGTCATCATCATCATCTCTCTTGTCTCCAGAGCTTGCGTGCATCTCACACAGCCGTAAATCAATTTCCAGGCTTTTTCAGAATTGGATTTGTAACACCAAAGCCTTGGGTCACAGGTACTCGAGTGCCCCACAGGAATTCATAGATTGCTGGAGTGCTTTTCAAAAAAAATATTACTTAAACTCCTCGGAAAGGCAGATACTTCAGTGGGGGCTCTGTCAGGTTTGTAATCACAAACCGCAGGATAATGCTTCTGTATAAGAGTAGTGAAAATGCAAAATATGATAGCCAGCAAGGAAAAACAGAGCTTGTCGAGGTGCTGACGGGATTCTAACTCAGCTCAGGGGAAACACTTCCCTGCCCTAGCGTCCAGCAGCTTCTCCTCATCCAGATGCACTGCGTCCAGATGGAACAAGAACCTTCTTCCAGCTTTAACAGCCCCTCTCTCCATTTCTCAAGGCAATTATCCAGGCAGAGCACCAAGAAGCTGCCTTAGGGCACGAGGAGTATGCTTGCCTAAATTGCTCAGGGTAGAGGTTTCCAGTGTCTCCAGGAACCCCAACTGAGGACAGCCCTGTTGCACTGGAAGCAGAGCCCCCACTGCTCGAGGGACACCCATTGATCCCATCCCCATGGCTGAATTGCATCCCGAGATGCTTTTCAGAGGTGCCCCCACCTTCGTTTTCACTCAAACCCAGCAAACACGTAAATAAAGCAGCTTTGTTCAGAAAGAAACAAAGTTGTGTCTTCCAGCCTTGGCAAAAAGCATCTTAGTGCATGCAACTGCTCCTCTAAGTTTTGTTTAGATCACGTCAAAGTCTGTATGCTTCAAAGCAACTATGCTTAGGGGGATGGAAAGACTCTCCAGTCAGCCAGGAAAGCCTGAGATAGGCACTGGCATACTCAAAGCTGTGGGAGCAGCACAAGGGAGATATAAAAGCAGCTCTGAGAGATGGAGCACTACCTGGGCCCACAGTGAAGTCCTGGCATGAACCGAGCTCACCCTGAAGCCACCAATACAAAACACAGGGTGGGGAAACAGGGGAAGCAATGAGACCTTCCCACTCTGTCTTCTCCCATCCCATACTTGACAGCCACCTTAGAGGAGTTTAAGATCAGATGCTTGCTTTTAAATGTCATTCTTCTCAGGGTGCAAAGATCAAGACCAGACTTGAATCCCCCTCCACACGCATGGCTTTCAGCAAAAATAACTGCTATGCCCTTTTATCATCTCAACTTCACACAGAACAGGGGTCCACCACACAAGGGAGGGGTGGAAATAATGGAGCAAACTTATGTGTATATATAGAAAGATATAAACATATATAAGTGTGATATACAGAAGACCACAGCATCATAAAGAAAGAGGCACAGCAGAAAATCAACATGAAAAACACACCTGAACTCCAGAGCACAGGACACAGAAGATTGATGCATTTCCTTCCTCCTCCAAGATGCCCCAGCCAGGAAACATTCACACTTGTCAGAGGCCATCAGGTGGCAGCCCAGCAGCATGCTAACTCATATACTGCAACAAGACAGATGCAGCATTCCAGCCTCCTCTGACATGTCTTCTGCCCAGTACCAAAAGGCAAAGCTCTAACGCTTCCCACCAAACTTGGGATGTTCCTCTCAGAAGCACAGCCCTTTCAGAAAAAAAGCAAAAAAACCAAACAGTAACAACAAAAACAAAACAAACAAACCCAAAACACAGAAAATACACCAGCCAGCTCTCTTTCTTCTCCCTCTTACCCACATCTCCTACCTGGGGTTGTTTAGCCTGGAGAAAAAGAGGTTCAGACAAGGAGACCTTCTCCCTCTCAACAACCTCCTGAGAGGAGGTTGGAGCCAGGTGGGGGTCAGGATCTTCTCCCAAGGAACAAGTGATAGGACAAGAGAAAAGAGACTCACGTTGCACCACAGGAGGTTTAGGTTAGATGTTAGAAAGAAATTCTTCCCCTAAAGGGTTGTCAAGCCCTGGAACAAGCTGCCCAGGGTACTGGCAGAGTCACCACTCCACAGTGGCTCTGCTCCTAACTGCTGCCATAAATGAGCACAGAGATCATTAGAGTCACATGGCCTTAAAGTCTAATTACCTATGGGTGGTACCACCCCCCCTATCATCAGCCATCTCACCTGCAAGCCCTGCAGCAGCTTTGGAAAGGAGAAGCACAGGGTGAAGGAGATGGACATTAGCAACACTTGGCATTTCTTTGGTTTCTCCAAACCAGCCAAGGCAGGCGTGTGTCTACCAGACTAGATCCCCTGCCAGGAAATGTAATCATATATGAGAAAGTTGATAATGACTTGCAACCAGGAAACCTGTCAGAGCATCCTGTGGCACTGCGCAAGCAGCAGTGAAAGAAAGCCCCTCTGCAAGGCACACCAGGACACCACAGGCTAGACAGCAACCCTGCCATGGCTTTAGGGTATCCACCTCTTTGGGCAAGAGAAGGGCTGAGCTGAGCAAGGGCAGTTCTGACTCATTGCCTGCCCTTGGCCATGTAGTTTTGGTCCTGATGGCTCAGGACAGGGAGGCAATAGAAGCCCAGGACCTAGAAGCAGAGCTTGTCATGTCCACATGCCACATGAAAAGCAACACTTCTTTTTTTCCAAGGCCCTACAAAACCAAATATTAGACAAAAATACACGTGAAGTTGCTATTGATCTTCCAGCCAAGCTCTGCAATAAAAGAACACTCTTTTCAGCTTACTTCATTTCTAGAAGAGGATGAAGTATCAGAGACATTGCAGATCAATTTTATCTCCTAGGGACCAGCCAAACACCATTCCAGAGGTGGGCAAACCAGCCAGGACAGGAAAAGAACCCACCCAAATTTCAGATGAGCTTGTAAAATGAATTTTTGTCATAGTTTCAGCAGTTGAGTTATCCTTGTCAGCCACCCAGATAAGCACACGTCTGAGGGGTCTGTTACAAGATTTTCTGGTTTCCTTTCTCACATGCATTTTAATAGAGTATTATGGACTTTGTGGAAGGAAAGTGCCCCATAGATAATCCCACCAGAGTTAGAAGACTTTGGGTTATTAACTATCTACCTAGAGTGGAAAAATAGACTGGCATCTCTGCACAGAAGAGAATTTCCACCAGCTCATTCATTAGGCCATCATCTCAGCATTTTGTAGGGAGATAGCCCAATATTATCTCCACTTTCCAATGGGAATAAGCAGCAGTGTCAACAGCAAGAGGGATCCGTGGTGAAACAGCATGGCCAGGGTCAGGGTAGGGGTTCAATGCCTGAGTGCTGCTGCCCAGCCAACCCACTTGATGACACCAAATGAATTAATTCTACCCCAAAAGGTAAAATACTCATCCTGAAATGGAAATAGCTGGGCCAGAATATAAGCCAGCTTCAAAGCCTCATGGTGACCTTCTCCAGGAGCATCCTCCAACTCACTGCAAAACGCAACTGGAAACATCATACCCATAGTCAAATGCTGGGATGTTCCCTTGCCGTTGTCCCCAAGTTGGGGAGGACCACTGTGAAATGTCAGTGGATCTGTCCCTTTCAGCGAGGAACCATCCAAGGCTGTTCACCGGTGGGATCCTGCCTTGCCAGTTAAGGAGAACAGAGTTTCTTCTCCTGTTCCCCACGCAGAGCTTATTGCACAAATCTCCAGGAGGCTTCAACCTCAGAGTCTTTCCCCTGCTGCAGCACTTTGAACTTCAGCAGAACCTCAGAGGTCTGACCAGGGCTATATTTCAAGCATTCCCAGCTGGTGGCCTCAGTAACAGTTTTCCAGGGATGCTCAGCTTCCAGACCTGGCAAAACACCCCCTTCCTCTGCAGCGTCATCCTCCCTGCACTGCTCAGCATTACAGGTCCATGCCCACCTCAGTTAGCAGGCTGAGTTTGCCTCATCTGACAGGCCTGTCCTGCTCCCGGCAGAGATCAACGGGTGGTCACTCCTCGCTCGCTGCAGGAATAGGATGCAGCCAATAATACCTTACTTTCAGGTTGCTGCACTCCAACTCTGCAAATGTTTTTGGCCGTTTCTCATCTTCCCACGGTGCCGCAACCGCTGCCCAAGCAGTTGCGTTGCTCAGCTGAGCGAGCCCTACTCAGATGGCCACGGCGTGCTATTTATTTATCATTTATTTATCATTATTTATCTGTCTGTTGGATCAGAAGTGAAGGAGGGCAGCGAAGGCAGGCAGGAAAGTGTGTTTCAACTGACTACAATTAATTTTGGCTTAGGAATTTTAAGAGTCTCAGAAATGCGAGGTGCTGAGCCAGCTTTCTGAGACCCTAGGGACCAGAGGAATCCACCCAAAGATGAATTTTGACCTGTTCATGAAAGTGATTGTGTCACGTCGCTGTCACAGCACTGCAGCAGTTTCCTTCATCCTGAGTCTTACATCCCCATGCAGTTCTCCAGCACAAAAACAGCCTTAAAATTGATTTTAAGTGCTCGCTTGTGAACTATCTAACCCCAACACTTACAATACTAGTGGGAGAACTAAAGTGAGCAAAAATCCAAGCTCTAGCTTAAAAAAAAAAAACTATCACAAAGCAGCGGGCTTCCTTCCAAGCTCTCCCGCTTCGATGAAATTATGTTACACATTTATCCTCTCCTTAATGAGGTACTTACCTATTATAGAGCAATAAAACCCCAACCTGACTCAGATCTTCAGCTGTTGCAAAGCCCATGTTGACTACTGCTATTTCCCCTTCCCGAGGATCTCGGTTTTTTCCCTGCGATGGAAGTGATGAGGCTATTTCCAGTTCTTCCAGAGGGATGGGTTTTCCCCACTCACCTTCATTAATATGGTAGCCCAGGTCTTCTGACGAAGTCCAACAGAGGCAAAACTATTTTTAACCCAACTGCACCAGCAGAAACCTTCAAAGCCTGCTATAAAAATGACTAAAGGACATTATCTCTGGCATGCCTTAATTAAAGCCATTTTATATGCCACCAGTGGCACTGGAAAGTCTGTGCAGATGCCAAGCCAGCTCCTCAGGCCCAGTCATGTGCGTGGCAGCTGTCCCAGCTGGCAAGAAGGTACAGCCTAAGGAAAGATGGAATTTTGATTGCACGCTCCAGCACAGCTTATTGTAGAGGACCCCCGTCCTAAAAACCCAGACCAACTCTGTCCTGTGCCTGGGGCCAGACATGGTCTTGCAGATTAGGAGAGCCCTGAGACACTACAGCCTCCAAGTGGGTGGCCATGGTCCACCTCTCTCCTCCCCTGTCCCCCCTTGACCTTCTTCAGAAGCCCAGAAATGAGCTCCTGAAACATTAAGAGATCTGGAGCCTTAGCCTGCTCTTCAGGAAGGTACACATTTTTGTTGTTGTTGTTGTGCAAGCAGATTTTAAGAGCAACAGGGCAGAGAATCGTAGAATCATGGAATCATTTCGTATGGAAGAGACCTTTAAGATCATCAAGTCCAACCATTAACCCAGCACTGCCAGGTCACCACTAACCAATGTCCCTCAGCACCACATCTACATGGCTTTGAAAGCCTTCCAGGGATGGGGACTCCAGCACTGCCCTGGGCAGCCTGGGACAGTGCCTTACAATCCTTTTGGGGAAGAAATTGTTCCTCATGTCCAACCTAAACCTCCCCTGGTTTGAGGCTGTTTCCTCTTATCCTATCACTAGAAACATGGGGAAATTTCTCCTTTCCTACAAAATTTAGCAAGCCTTTATTTTGCCTTCCTAAAGGGACCCACTTTCAGTCCCTATTTTCCTACTCCCACTTCTTGAGACATCAGAAGGAGTAAGATGAGGGCCAAATCTGCCGGTTGGGCTGCCCTACTGTGATGGTCGTCAGGGTCAAAGGGCTGGCAAACCTGGGAGGGGAGGTGATGTGGCCACCTTGCTTCACACCGTTGTGACAGCAGGATGGGATCTCAAAGGGAAATCCTCAGTCCCCACGCTGTGCAAGGATAACCAGGGGTGATTTAGATGGTCATTTATAAGGTCCCATCTCTACTGGAGCAGCCCATCTGTGGGTGATGCCACACGCTCTCCAGGAAGCTTGCTTGAAGACAGAAAAAGAGGTTTCAGAGGAGGTCCCCTTGCTTACCTGTGCGTGTGGTCCTGTAATGGAGAAGACACATTTCCATCATCAGGCTGTTCCGGGGCTGGTGGGCAGGTCAGGGTGCAGCATCCTGGTGTTGGGGCAGCTGGTACCCCCATGCAGACCCAGGGCTCTACATCTCCTCTCACCCAGATGTCCGTGGCATGCCTTAACCTCAGGAGCTTTCCTAAACACTGCGTCCCCAGCACATCTCCTTCCTCCTGTAGTGCCCGGGGATGCCGTCTCCTTTTTACGCACACACTTCTGGCTCATCAGAAGTGAAGAAAGCTCCAGATTCATCTATTTGACACAACAGAGCCTGTCACTGCCTGCCCTGCCTTCCCCACTGAGGGACTGTCACCCTGTTCACCACCTGGAAGGAGGAATCCATCCAGGATGTGTCAAACCCAGCCCGGCTGCCTGGGTCGGAAAAAAGCAGTTATTACTGCAAACTCCATATACATTATTTATCAAATGAAGTCTCTGCAGCAGGACTACAATTCTTTTCTCTGCTCTGTCTTGCTCGTGCTCTCTTCAGCTGTCTTTTTGATGGGAGATGACAGAAAACATTTGCAGGCTCCTTGTTGCCGCTGCCACAGGGCTGTTCCTTTCCTGAGGAGACCCTGCAGGTCCTCCAAAGGAACGTGGGACAGGCTTTGCACGAGCAAAACCACCCTCTTAGCAACCAGCAGCTCCATCGCAGCTGCCTCGCTCCAGCACTAAACTTGATGCACAAGTTTCTGGCACTGCTCTACATATCCAGCGGGAAATTGTAATGGGAAGGTGGGTAGAAAATATCAATTATTGGAGGGTTCAAGCAGCGCGATCCCTGCTGCTGCCTGCCAGGTTCCGTATGCGTGTAAATCAGCCACAGCTCATCGTTTACTTTGAGCAATATATTAAAAAGGATGGAAAAAATCTGATTTTTTTTTTTTTTACTAGTATTGCGGGGGGTTATAAAGCAGGTGGGGGAAAGCCACAGCGTGCACGACCCTGATTGTATCAGCTCTGCTACATCTCTGTGGTGTAAGAACACACATGGGAATGCAAAAACACACCAGATGAGCGTTTCTTTTCCATTCCCCTGGCTGCGGGTCAGGGTATAAATGAGTAGGCAACCCAAAAGGCAAGTTAAAAAAAAACCTGCTCATTTGACTTCAGCAGGTGGTTTTGCTTTTACTGAAAGCAAAACCAAGTTCCCTGGGTGCTCCTGCTCAGGGTTCCCATGGGAAAACGCTGCAATCCTCTAATTATGGTTTAAAACAAGGCGTGATAATGGCAGGGATTTTCCTCTCCCTGTCCGCAGTGCTCCCGTCCATGGAAACGCGGTCGCGCCGTCAGCACGCGGTGCTTACACGGGGCGATGGAGATCACGGGGCGATGGAGATGGCAGAGCTCCCGTTGTCTTCAGCATGACTTTGCACTTGGTCACACTCTCCATCTTCATCGAGCCATTGGCTCGATCCGGGCTGGGGGCGAGGGGCAGAGGCGTTCTGGCGATGGAGCATCCTAAGCTCGGTCGTTTGAGCCTGCTTCAGGTCCCCAGGAGGTTTGGGTTGACTCGTAGACTCTAATGCAACATGACAGCCAAGTAGCAGCAACATGAGCACGAGGACTTGCTGCCATCACCCGAGCTGAGCACTGGGAGCAAATGAGGGAAAAAACAGCCTCATGCCCATGACTGAGAGCAAGCCGAATCCCACCAGCTGATGATGGGCTGTGGGCTCACAGCATCACTGAGGTGGGATGAATTAACAGTGGAGGCTCTCAGGCTTGGTTTTCTCCACGCTGGAGGATAAGCGGGTACCCCACTACCTGGTCCTGCCTTACCCTGATGTCCAGAAGTCTGTGCCTATGCATGGACGGACAGATAGAGGGACGTTGCTGAGGGGTGGAGTGGGAAGGGATGGCAAAGCTGTGGCTGTTGGAGAAGGAGGTTGGACCATCCCAGGTGGCAGCACCTCTGCAGTACCATGTGTGCAAGGTCCACACCATGCCCACATTCCTCTGGGTCCTATGTTGCCCTCCAAAATTAATTACCTGTGCCCCTGCTGAAGATAAAACTGAGATCATATTTCTTTTTGCACTTACATTCCAGTTGCCATGTAATTAAATGCTACCACATAATTAAAGAGGATTTAGCGGGTTTTTATGCCCTGCAATGCGCCATAATTACAGTTAATTCCTCCTTTACGGCTTCCGAGCATCTCCAGTGGAGCTCTGGGAGCTGCCGGGGTGGGCAAAGAGGCTGTGGCAAGGCTCAGAAACGCGGTGCACAGTTTTAGCAATGAAGGGCAGCAACTCAGAAAGGAAGGCCTGGCCCTGTCCCAAAATCTTTCTTTAGAAATGTAATCCGTCCCCAGGCGTGGGGCAGGAGCGATGACCTCTATAAGCTCCTAGGAGCAGCGTTATAGGCAAATGGTGATGCAGAGGAGAGCAGCAGTGGGAGCCATCCCAGCCCCTGCTCCCAGGCCCTCCCTGGTAAAACTGCTGTAATTCTCGGAGACGCCGTTTGAGGATAAAATAAACCCTTCTGTGACATTCAGCCCTCTGAGAGGAGATTTATTTCACACCTGAGTGTGAATAAATATAGAGTGTGAAGTGCAGGACATGACGACCTTTCATGGGCAGGGAGACCCGAGGGATGGGGCTGTCCCAGCAGCGGGGCAGCCAAGGCTATACCCAACAGACATCAAATCTCAGCTTTCAAAGGGCCAGGCTACCAAGTAGTCACCTGACACAACTGGAATCACACATCCAGCCTCATAAGCAAGTATGGAAAAGCTCAGTTTTAGCAACCAGCAGCTTCCCATTAGAAGCCTAGAATTCAGGCGCTGCCGGACCAGGGTGTCATATACGGACCTAGAAGTGAGAAGGTCACCCTCCTGCAGGACATGGGACATGGAGGAAAGTGTCCACGTATGAGCTGCTCCGTGGACTTACAGCCTGCACCTGCATCTCGTAATCATCTACGGAGCACCGGGGCCAGTTGCAGCAGAGAGGTACCAGCAGAGGCTGGGCCACTGCCCAGGACCACCGTTAACAGCCTTCATGGTGAAATTAGGCATCCACCTTGGTTTTCTCTGCAAAATGAGATGCCCACCTTTGCAAGCTGGTCACACAAGGGACTTATGCACCAAACGAGTGCTCTTTGCGGCGCGGGGTTGAGCGCGGTCGCTTTGAAGAGGGAGCTGATAACATACCCACTGCTGTAAATATATATAAATGAAGATGGTCAACGCCACAATTTGCTCAGGAAAACACCAGGATGGGCTCGGATTAGAGCTGGCACCCTTGTCAAAACAAGACTTACCCCCGGCAACTCCTTGGGCTTCACAGGGAAGCAGGCGGGAGGCAGCAGTCGAACGAGATGCCGCGAAGCCGGACGCACCCGGTCTGGGCTTTACCTGTTAATGGGAAAATTAAAGGAGATTCCCCCCCGAAACCTTTGTGCTAAGCCTCTGCCTGCTTTCCTGCGGGAGCTCATAGAGGCTATTGATATATGCCATGGCAATTCAATAAAAGGATATGTAATGGAAGCGAGATATAACGTAGGCTGCAATCACAGAGGCGTGCATGAATTATTAAGCTGGCAGCGTACGCAGGCAGTCGGGGGAACTATAGATTTCTTCCTCCACATATAGTTAGGGAGCGCTGGTAAAAGCGTCGAAGTATTTCATCCTTAAATATGTCATTAGTCAGCGGGGTGAGAAAGCAGTGCTTCTCCGAGGGCTGCTTGCTGGTGGCACGAAATGACTTGGTGAAGCTTCTCCCATGAGGGTTGGTCCTCAGCTCCAGCCCCATCAGTCCACAAGGTCTGGCCTTCAACTAACCAGCATTACAGGGGGGTGTGACTTGTTTCTCCTCTAAGCTTTCTTCTTTAGTTTCCCCAAAAGCCTGCAACAGGTTGTGTTTAGAGGGGAGACAAGGATTGCAATTAGCCAGAGGGTGCAGGAGGAGTTGGTCAGGGAGGAGACTCTGGTTGCACATAGCAAGCACTACTTCACTCTGCCATTAAGTCCAGGAAACATGCAACGAAAACCTTCTTAAAACAGCCAAATTACACATCAGTAGGTCAGTAATAACTGGGATGCAGTGCTCTTCCCCCCCGCCCCGAGAAAGCTGCAGGAGGGAATTGGGTCTACAGGACACATTGCATCTCTACATCTTCTCAGGAGGGTCCTACCAATGCAAATCCAGCTCACGATAACAAATCTGCAGCAGTTTCAAGCTGCTGAGGATCTGACCCAATTATTCCCACTTTTTCCCGGCTAGCAGCTGGTACAACACAAGTGCTTTCTGGCGAGACAGGCAGGCAAATCAGAAATGTTTCTCACTGTATCACAAAGGAAAGCAAAATCAAGGTGTGTGCCTTCGTAGAATGGTTTGGGTTGGAAGGGACCTTAAAAATCAGCCAGTCCCTGCAGTGGGGACTGCAGGGACATCTTCAACTAGAATAGGTTGCTCAGAGTCCTGTCCAACCTGACCTTGAACCCTTCTGGGGATGGGACATCCACAACTTCTCTGAGCATCTTGTCCCAGTGTCTCACCACCCTCACAGTGAAGGATTCCTTCCTTGCATCTAATCTAAATCTACCCTCTTTCTGTTTTCCGTGCACACGTCCTCACCTGCCATGGCTGGAGGACAGTGGCACCCAGGAGCTATTTCAAGGTAGAGCCAGTAATGATGCTGATGTATGGGAGTGATGGGTGGCTCTAAACCAGTGGGTACTGCAGCATCTTCTGGGAGATATGGAAAAAAAAAAATAAATTAAAAATCAGAGCTGGGCTTCAGAGCTTTCAATCCACCTGTTTCCCATCTGTGTGGTCACCTTGGAATAGAAAGTATATGGCTGGGAGGCCAACCAGAGACACCACAGAGCCAAATTTCTTTCCCTAAGAGTCCAGCAAGCAAGGAGAAAAGCTGCACGGGCTGCACCTCGATACATCACGGAGCAGGCACCATGTGAGCCGAGTGCTCAGGTATCTCCAGGGTGGTTTTAGGAGGCTTGAAAACCATCCAGCAGAGCTTTTTCTCTTTTGTCTTGTGGGAAACCTCCAACACTCTTTTTTGAGATAAAAGCCCAAATAATACAGTCGAAGGCTCCCCGCTTGCTTCCCGCGCGTCTCGCTCATGCAAGCCCCAGGCTCTCTCCCACCATTACCAGCAGCTGAGAGCGAATCCATCCCAGTGCTGCCAGCTGAGACCTGTCAAGGAACACATCACAGCTCCAATCAGCCAGCCCTGACACGGCTCGGGAGCTGCTGGCTGTTAGCTAATATCTGCCTGCTCCCGCCGTGCCCAGGAAGCGGGCAGCGAACTCCCTTTCTGGATGGCTTGTTTGTCAGCAGTAAGGGTGAGTGCCAGCCCCAACTCCAAAATAGAGCTGATTTTCCCGTTTGACGTCTGCAGCATCAAGCCAGGCTCGTGGTTTATCCAGCGTTCAGGGAAGGAGAATGGAATAAATGCATATAAATATGGATGTAGACACTCGTATCTCTATGTGCTCTGGGTGGATTAAAACGTTTCTCGCCCAGAACAAAATGTTCGCTTCGTTTTCACATTTTTAGTCACTTCAAAAACATTTTAATATGTGATGTATGTACCCATTTTAATATGTGATGTATGCCTGGAGAAACAAATGCTTTAATTTTTAAAGCATCTTTCCAGGCAGGATTTGGTTTGAATCTCTTTTTTTTTTTTTTAAACCAAAGCAATTCACCAAAACTGCCATTAAAATAGAAATATTGTTGGACCATCCAAATATCTGCTGCTATTTATCCTGGAGAAGAGAAGGCTGAGAGGGGACCTTATTAATGCTGATCAATAGCTAAAGGGTGGGTGGCAGGAGGATGGGGCCAGACTTTTGTCAGTGGTGCCCAGCGACAGGACAAAGGGCGATGGGCACAAACTGGAACCCAGGATGTGCCATCTGAATATGAAGTAGAAACTTCTGTGAAGGTGTCAGAGCCCAGGCTGCCCAGAGAGGCTGTGGAGTCTCCTTCTCTGGAGAGATTCCAAACCCACCTGGACACTGTGATCCTGGGCCCCCTGCTCTGGGTGACCCCGCTGGAGCAGGGGGGTTGGATGAGATGATCTCCAGAGGTCCCTTCCAACCTCTACCATTCAGTGAAATACTAAATTATTTCCAGCAAAATGCCAGAGGAAAAAATTGCTGGAGTCATCCCATTTGTGCAGGTTTGATGTCCCCATGCCCATCCAGGAGCATGAGTATGAGTTTGCTACATTCATATTGCAAAGGCTTAAAAAACAGGAGCTGCAGATGCTGCTGGGGGACATGACACTGCACTTCTGGGTGATGCCACCCCGAAAAAACTGCTGCCACCCCATCAATGACTTTCTCAGTGCAGCTGCCCTGAGCATCATTACATGCAGGTTCCCTTCTGCATTCCCAGCACCGAGCCACTCGCACAGATACAGACCATCAGCAAAATGTAAAAATAGCTGAAAATACATAATTAGGGTGGATGTACTGTGCATTTAACAGGGTTTTTCTATTTCTTCCTTCGCTGTCCCGTAAGATACAAGCCCTGGATGGAGAGAGGAAGGACAGAGAATGCTTTGCTGTTTGGCAAAAGCCCTCAAAGATTTTTCTCAGTTTTATGATGTGTGTTTTTTTTTCCTGAGCACCACACTGAAATTGTAGCAGATTGATTCTTTCACAGCTCCCAAAAGTTGAAACGCTTTGGAGCCGAGAGCTCAGTGCCTGCCAAACATCATAATTAACTCTAATAATTCTCTAATTTGAACTTTAATTCAAACATCCATGTTTCTAGGGGACCATAGGGGGGAAAAAAACCCAAACAAAACAAATCAGAAACAAACAAACCGACCAAACAACAACAAAAAGGCAAAGCAAAGAAAAATAGCTCTGGTAAAATAAAGCAGCAGCCCCAAGCCTGTGCTGTGCTAGAGGCAACTGGAGATAACTGTCCATACCTGGGTGCAAGTAGATGGACAGGCATCACCCCAGCCTGATGGAAATCAGAGGAAAAGACATTGCCATTGGATGCCAGGGAAGCACCAGGCTCAAAGCTGCCTTCAAAGACCCTGCCAGGAGGTTTTCCAAGGCCACCTTTGGGGATGGAGAGGCTGAAATCACCAGGAACCTCACCAGCTGGGAGTTTTATCTGAACTTGGTGACAATGAAGGCAAAATGGAAAGAAAAAACAAAACCAAAAATGAACAAACAAAAAAAAGCACCTCAGATAAATTTGCCCTAATGCAACTAATTTTATGCATTACATGACCACAAAAATTTGCTGATTTTTCCTCATACAAGGAGAAAGAAAAAAGATATAGCCCTGGATCTGTTCGCTCAGTTTACTAACCCCATAGGAAACATTAGCTGAGGTGGGAAGTGTGGGGAGGATGGGAGGACGAGGAACCTGAAGCAGGAAAATGAACACAGCTTCTCTTCCTTGGTAGACAAGCCCAGAACTCTGCCAGACAAATCCCTGCACTAGCCCACCCTGGCTGAGCACATGGTGATGGGCTCCTTTAGGGAAAAGTAAATCATTGACAGGAGGAGCAGGAGAGAAAGTGGGACCAGATAGGGAATGGAGAGGACAGACCCTGGGAATGCATCCAGAAATTTGGCAGGGCTTCAGAACTGTCATCTCAAGCCTTTGGGAAGAAGACGAGGATGAATAGGGATGTACGGCTCAAAAGGTCTGCTGTGGGTTGGAGGACACCAAGGAGCAAGTGAGCATGCTTTAGCAGGCAGTGTCGGACTAGATGACCTCCAGAGGTCCCTTCCAAGCCCCTACCATGCTGTGATTCTGTGAGCATCTTCCTGCCCTGCAGGATTCTGTGGATTCAGCCTGTCTGGAGATTGAAAGAGCCCAAACTGGGGTGACTTGTCACCATTAAGAACCTGGCCAGTGGCATTAAGCCTGGCCCAGCACCTAATCAATGCAGGATTACTTTTTCTTTATTTTTTTTAACCTTCTGTGATCCCGTTTCTAACAATAATAATCAACCTGAGAAAGCTCCCTTAGCATCATGCCCCAGGGATGCCACCATCCCCACAGCATCACCCAGTGGCCAAGGCCACCACGTTGAGCCGGGCTGGAAGGGGGTGTCGTGACTTGCCACTCAGAAAGGAGAGCTGGGCAGCATCCTGCTGTGATGAATATACCCATAAAGAGATTCAGATCAATGAACCTGGTGGTTTCTACCAACAAATGAATGGCTTTTGGTCTACGAGTTAGAGTTGTTAACTACTCAACCCGCTTGCTGTCGTTAGGATGCTCACCTCGCTTTATCCACTGACCCATCTCCCATTCCCTTGTCCCCACATCCATCCAGAGCCCTTTTCCCCCCCATCCCTCGGCTCCAGTTGTGCTCAGAAACAGGCTCTGGTGTCAGTATTGAGCCGGGCTGAATCCAAAGAGAGGGAGGATTTCATTTCCCCATGTCTAAGCTGCTCTTGTAATCCTGTGAGAAGCCCTTGCTTTGAAGCTCCAGCCCAGCTCGGCGCAGCCGGCTCATAGGCACAATTACTTCCACTCCAAGCACACACAAAAAAGCCAAGCGAGAGGCCAAGGAGCAGGTAGTCAGCCTCCAACGCTGAGTCAATCAAAGGCAGACAGTGCTAATTAGTCCCTGTGCCTTCCCCTGTCACGGCTGCCCCATTAGACAGGGACAAGAAGTCTCTCCGTGGTTCAGCCAGGGCCACCCAAGAGCTTCTGGAGAGCCCAGAAGAGGATGTGAGGGGGTCAGGGTCTGAGAGTGCAGCCCTAAATCACCACTTAAATCCCTCTCACTCCCTCCCATTGTCATCTCTGGCACTATCCTTCTTTCTGTCTTCTGTGAGCATGACCAGAGCCACCACGGGAGCCAAGGAGAAGGAGGAGACCACTTTGCCACAGAGTTATTTCCATTTTTCTTGCTTTTCCTAAAAGGAAAAAAAAAAAAAAGACAAAAAAAAAGAGAGAACTGCTCAAAAGAGTCGCAGGTGCCTTCTCAGGAGAAGCTTTGGTAAAGTTTCTGGTGATGCAGCAAGGAGGTCCTCAGCTCTTTGTGTCTTTTTATCAGCGCTGTAAAGACCTGATTGGCCAGATTTAATGTGCCTGCTTCACCTTTTGCACTGCTGGTGCAGAAAGAACCAAAAAGTACATCTCCAGCATTCATCAGTCCAGGTCCTACAAACCCAACACAGGCAGGGAGCCACAAACAACACGGCAATTCACATTCCCTCCTAAAACGCTGCAAGAAATCCAACTGAGCATTCGCAGCCATGAGTTGGAAACCTTTAATTAGCTGCCCTGACACCAGTGCAACACTGGGGCTCAGCTGAGAGACACTAACCATGACACAACGTGCCCTCCAAGCAGCCACACTCTAGAAAATGAGCTTGGCTTGCAAGTAAAGTCTCTCCTGAGAAGAAAACACGAGGCAAACGGTATCTTTGGGTGCAATGACATTGCAGACACAGCCCTGCCTGCCCATTTACACTGGACCAGGAGCTGATTCCCCATGGCAGACTAGTTGGAGTTAAGTATTAGTCAGCAGACAACAGTCCTGACAAGAGAAATGGGGCCAAATCCATCCCCGGTGCAACTGGGCTGTCACTGGTGATTTCAGACTGGAGACAAACACAATCTTCAGAGGCTGGATTACCACCCGGGGGCAAAAGATCAATATCAGAACGAGAAGTTGTGTCACTCCAAATCAAGGCAAGGTGAACCTGTAATCCAGAGCACAGGCAGGGGGGAGAAGGCACTTTAACAGGAGGGATTTGTCTGCTCAGAGCATTGACCTGAACAAGCTGGAGCCTGCACAGTGTAATTTAACGGTGTTTAACATCAAGGCTGCGGTTCCTATAGCTACTGGAGGAAGCTTAGCAACCTCGGGCGCAGCTCCTGGGGCACCGGAGACAACCGAAGGAGGGATGCATCACCATCACCCATGAGTTAACCCTTTGGACCCTACACACCACACTGGTGTGGCACTGAAAGCAGATCCCACACAGGGTGTTTCTGCTGAAAACATGCAGCTTGGGTGCTTGGCTAGTACCAGATTAACTGTTTCCTTAAAAAAACCCTACAAAAACAAACAAACTAGGAAGAATCTGCCTCTGTCACTGTTCAAGGGCTGTAGCAGGGTCTCCCCGCCACAGGCTCCACTCAGGGTTGATTTAGACTCCACCGAAGCCAGTAGAAAGGTGTGTGGATTGAGTTGGTCCCACATCTCTCTGGGTGGCTTTGCCCAGAAGACCTTGCCTCTCTACACTGAGCACGGTTTCAGGGCTAACAACAACCACGCTTTTTTTTTCCTTCTGTGTCCCCAGGTCCTCCCCACACTCGGCTGACCAAGGCTGGCTTAGAAGGCTCTTCCCACTCCCAAGAAAATGAGGACTGACAGTGAAAACCCAGTCCTGAGGAACGTGCTCATCAGCTTCAACTTGCTCCTGCTGGGTGCCATCCTCAAGCCTTTTGAGTGCCGGCTGGAGGTGACAACGGAGCCGGCCGAGAGGCCGGCGGTGGATGAGGAGGTTGGCCTTGCCAACTGCAGCCCACCCATCAAAGAGCAGCCCATGGTCTTCCACCACATCTACAACATCAACATCCCCCTGGACAGCTGCTGCTCGTCCATGTTCAAGTCTTCAGCCGAGGAGGTGAGTTCAGAAGACGACCGGCTGGCAGAGTACGCGGAGCAGACCTCCGACAGCGAGAGCCAGGTCACCTTCACCCACAAGATAAACTTGCCCAAGCAGGCCTGCAAGTGCTCCACCTCCCTCCCGTCCCTGCAGGAGCTGCTGAGCAGGATTGAGATGCTGGAGAGGGAGGTCTCCATGCTCCGGGACCAATGCAACTCCAATTGCTGCCAAGAAAATGCAGCCACAGGTAGTAATGCCATCCTGTTAGCTCTTGCTGGGGACTGAGGGCTCGAGAGAAAGGCAGGAGGAATAAATACAAATCTGGTGATGCCACTCAGAGTGGTGCTGGAGGAAAACCTGTGCGCACCCATGATGTGGCTGTGGCTTCAGGGGAAAAGCTTGGCTTAGGTCCTCCAAGGCAGGAGACCCCTGGGAGGGATTTGGTCTCTTCAGTCCCCACACCGCATTTGCAGCAGAAACCCCATAATGGCCAGAGCAAAATCCCCACTGGAGCTAAAATTACTGCTGGTAAGGGCAGAGCAGGGTGATACCCCAACCCTGCAGCCCTTGCAGTGCTGTGAGAGATCTGCCACTGCTCGTGGGACAAGGAGGAGAGATGCAGCTGCTGCTCACCTGAAGGCAGCGCTGGGAGAGATGGCAGTAAACCCCTTCATCTTCTCCATAGGAGGAGGGAATGCCTCTGAAAAGCTGAGTTTGAAACAAACAAAAAGAATTAAAAAATAGAGGGAATAACTTGTGTTGCCGTGAAAGATGCCAGGAAAACCTCTAACAAAGGCACAGAACCACCAACGGGATACTTCACCTAAATAAACACACATGTGGTTTGTGCAGGTCCCTGAGACCCCCCCCCCCTTTAGGATTACCCCATCAAAGACAGCCCCACATCTCACCTTGGCTTTTCAGGCCAAGAACAACAGCAAGGAGGAAGAAAAATCAAAAGCAACTCTTTGCCACCTCAATGCCCACTGCCTTTTTAAGTTTTGCAGCCATTAGTGTGATTTTTCCAGTGGTACCCTCAACTCCTCTACGTGTAGGACACAGGAAAACTAAACGGGTGCAACCCACACTCAGGTCAGAGTTAGATCAAGGGTGTGGGGATCAGGGAGGGAGAAACCAGAAACTCGGGCTGACATCTCACCAGTGGAATTCAGTGGATTTCCAGCTGTGGGCTCAGCCCACATCTCCCCACAATGCAATCCCCACAGTCATCATCTGTGTTAATAATTCAGATGAAATGGAAAACACACATAACTGCCACCGGGGTGTGCAAAGCAAGGGTTAAAAATCACATAGGAAAGCAACCAAGGGGAAAAAAAAAAAGGAAAAAAGATGTTTAAAAGGAATTAATTTGAAACTCTGATGGGCCTGTTTGGGTTACTTGCAACATATGCAGACAGTCCCATTAAACATTCATGGTTTGGTGGAGTCTCCACTCTGCTCGCAGATGCGCTGAGCTAAAAGCGGAGTAATTCCGTTTATTTTTACCGGAGTTGCTTTCAATTCACTGCACAGCAAAGGAGAGCAGGAGCCCTACGCCCGAGGCATTTCCCCAAGGAAAGCTGCTCTCTTCCAGCACACTTACAAGCATTCTCTCCCCACTTTTGATAACTTAACTGGAGGCTGAGATCTGAAGAGATCCGGATCGGCATTCCCATTTATTCGTGGCTTAGACAGGAGGCATCCTGCTGCTGCACACCCCATAGGAAGAGCTACTCAGATAGTTCAGCTAGGATGGAACACTCAGCTGGGGGACAAAAAGTCCTGTGGCTTGAGGTCTTTGTGGTACAGAGATTTCCCAAGGGTCAGAGGGAACACAGCAAGGGTTTCTGTTCTCCCTCAGTTCAAGCGATTGAAAATGAGTAAGGAAAAATTAGCCTGGCTGGGATAAACCTGGAGCTGGAACAATGGGTCCATGCTGTGGGGCAAAAGAGGGGAGCACTGGCAATGCCACAGTGACTGGTGCCTTTGTCCCCATGCATCCCTCCTCACCCCAGAGCGTCCCGTGCAAGGCTGTTGGGTAAACGGGGGGGACATTCGAGGTGGTGGCCACAAGTGGCCATGTGCTTTCCCTGCTTTTCTACAACCTCAGCATGCCCAAACCCCTGGTACTCTGTGCAAAACCAATGGTCCCACCTTAGCCAGGCTCACCAGGATAGGGACGATGTCGTTGGGTACGCAGCTGCTCCTCATAGGAGCGTGAGCGAGCAGACTGGGATCTCTCACCTGTAGAAAGGAACAGTGGGTGGGAGAGAAGACAACCAGAGTCATGCCTGGTGCTGGGTCCAGGAGGGCTTTTTCTCAGTAAGGGGGCTAGGGAGGTTGTCATTGCCTGAGCACTGAGCTGAAGAGATATAAAAGGGAGCACTTGCACCCCAAAGAGGCTGATGGTACCCATAGCTGCGAAGGCCAGCACTCCCAAGGGGACAGCCAAACCCCTGGAGACCCACCCAAACCCCACACCACAAATTCTGCCCCTCTTGTCCCCAAAGCCAGAGGCTCCCCAGAGCTGGGTGTGCCCAGTCTGAGAGAGGACCACCTCCTGTTAATCCCACGCCTTGCCCCCCTTCCCCACCACCCATTGCCAGGCTAACCTGGGACCGATGCTGACCTTTCCCCGCCACCCAGGTAGTGGTGGGCTCTGACCCTCAGTCCCACGTCCTTGCAGGGCAACTGGATTACACCCCGCAGTGCAGCGGCCACGGGAACTTCAGCCTGGAGTCCTGCAGCTGCGTGTGCATGGAAGGCTGGGTGGGCAGCAACTGCTCCGAGCCCAGTTGCCCCCGTGGCTGCTCCAGCCGCGGCGTCTGCCTGGAGGGCCAGTGCATCTGCGACAACGACTACGGGGGCGAGGACTGCTCCCAGCTCCGGTGCCCCGCTGGCTGTGGCTCCCACGGGCTCTGCGTGGATGGAGAGTGCATCTGCGAGGAGGGTTTCGCCGGGGAGGATTGCTCCCAGCTGAGGTGTCCCCGCGACTGCTCGGGGAAGGGTGACTGCGTCAACGGGACGTGCGTCTGCCAGGAGGGCTACGCTGGGGAGGACTGCGGGTGGCTGCACTGCCCCAACGCCTGCAGCGACCGCGGGGTCTGCCAGGATGGTCTCTGCGTCTGCGAGGAAGGCTACGAAGGGCAGGACTGCTCCGCAGGTACCAGGGGTCGTGGTACACAGGGGCGTCACACAGGCCCTAATGTGTGAGCAAGGGCTTCCAGGTGCCTAGAGGCATGTAGGAGCACCATGATGCCTGGGAGAAATCCATACCTGGCAGAGCATGTCATATAGGACCTGCTCAAGTCCTGCGGTTTGGCTGCCTCCCTGTTGTCCCTGTCCCCAAAGACGCCACAGGCAAAAGTTTGGGAGGTGAGCAAAAAGCCAGCGAGTTTTGTCCCAACGTCAGTGGCAAACCCTTGGTGCAACAGCAGCTTCAGTCAGGTTCTCCTGAGCCTTTGCCTTGCTCCTAATTTGTCCAGCAGATAGCAGATAGCCCATGTCCACGTCCCACCAGCAGACCCACACACCCTTCTCCACGGCTGGGTGGATAAGCCATGCTCACCCTGATGCTCTCCTTACCTCTACCCTTCCCACCAGTGGCTCCTCCCGAAAACCTGCGAGTGACAGGGATCGATGACAGCTCCATCGAGCTGACGTGGGACAGCCCTGGGGCAGCCACCGAGTACGTCGTCTCGTACCAGCCAGCGGGGCCAGGAGGCACCCAGCTCCAGCAGCGGGTCCCTGGGGACTGGAGCAGCATCACCATCACCGAGCTGGAGTCAGGTGTCGCCTACAATGTCAGCATCTACGCAGTCATCAGCGATGTCTTGAGCATCCCTGTTACGTCCAAGGTGATGACCAGTAAGTATCCTGCTGCCCTTGTTGCTTGGTACCCAGATAAGCAGAGGTGATGCTCTAGCTGGTTCATGTTTTGCATAAAGACCTTCTAGCAGAAGAAACTTGAGCCTTCAAACGAACAAACAAACAAACTAAAATAAAATAAAATTTGGGAAATTTTTACCCCCATATATCTCCATATGGCAATATAGGAAAGGGGGAAAGTATGTCCATCCTCTGCAGAAAGACTCAGTCTGGATGAGATAAAAAACCATGAATGACTAAAAAATCAAAGAAACTGTCTAGTGTTTGATTGAAGCCCTGAGAATATGGCCCAAACAGAAAACATTCTGATATATCATGGAAGTCACAGGTTCTCCTCCCACTCCTGGATGGGTTCCCTAGGACGAATCCCCATGATATGGGTGATAGCGCAGCAGGAGAGGATGCTGGAGATGATATAGTCCTGACCAGGAACGTGATGGACAGAGGAAAATGGGCTTATCAAGCTGTAAAGGCAGCATGCAGAAAGAATCCTCAGAAACTAAAGATCCAGAGGGTGGGGGGGAAACAAACTATCCAGACACCCCTTTTGCAACCCAGTCACTCACTCTGTTCACATGGTAATGCAGTGGGATGCTTTGGTGTCCAGCAAGCCAGGTATTTCCCTCTTCTCCTTCCCATCCACTTAGAGGAGAGCAAAGGGACTCTGCTAACAGCTACCAAAAGCTTCCCCATTTTCGTTGCCTGGATAACAAAGGAGCCACAGGGAGCAGGGTAGGAACCAGCAGCACCCACACTCCCGTCCTACTCCGCTCACCACCTCCTGCTCCCTTCCAGACCTTGCCACACCGCAGGGCCTGAAGTTCAAGACCATCACAGAGACGACGGTGGAGGTGCAGTGGGAGCCCTTCTCCTTCCCCTTCGACGGCTGGGAGATCAGCTTCATCCCCAAGGTACTGCTGATACACACGTGGCATCACGGGGAGCACCCAGTCACCCTAAAAACACTGAGCAAGGCGATCCTAAATTAGCTCCTAGTTACCCTCCTCGTGTTCTTCACACCAGACAACCCCAAACACCTCAGCCTCCAGTTGCCAGCTTGTGTTTCCCCAGGGGTCTTCAGTGTCAAGGACATGCATGCTCTCAAAGAAATTCCCCAGTAAAATCTAGAGACAAGCGTAGAAATAAACGAATGAACCTTCCAGCCTCACTGCCTCTTGCTGTCACCCCCTCTTTTTTCCTTTCCATCTCCTTTGCCATCACCCCCTCT
>JANVCC010000034.1:3502559-3576404 GCA_025345505.1 Todiramphus chloris collaris | reverse complement strand
TCCTTTCCATCTCCTTTGCCATCACCCCCTCTTTTTTCCTTTCCATCCCCTTTGCCATCACCCTCCCTCCTCCTCCTCCTCTTCCTCTGCCCTGGTCTCTGCACACTAAGCTACCCAAACCAGCCTGGATCAAACCGAGCAGCCGCCGGCTCTCAGAGAACAACCTTCAGCATCCCCGAGTCACATGCACAGCTAATTCCTGCCACGGAATTTTAATCACTGTGATAAACAGGTAGAAATGGTGCCAGAAAAGATGAAAGGATGAAAATGTTGCCCTAAATATCATGTATTTTCTGTGCGTGGCAAGAAAAATTGTACATCAAGTATTTCATCTATATTCATAATTTCTACACCATTTAGCCATAAGTATAGCTTCAATTGTACATGGAGCCTCTTTACAAGAGCATTCAAGCCCCAGCAGTAAAAGAAATGCTGATTAAGGGCTCAATTATGACGTTTTCACTTGTACAAAACCCTTGCTGGAGTCAAAGGCAGCTCCGGGCAGCAAACTGCACAACTTTGAAAGTTTTAAATGCTCTTCACTGCAAAGTGTTATTATACAGCACAAAGCAAGGGCCTGATTGCTTTCAATAACTCAGTCCCTCATACCCCAAAAGGCTGGAAGGATTCGGGTGCAATTTTGGGTATATCCACACACAAATTGTGCCAGAAGTTGGAGTTCAGGTACCACAGTTATAAACCTTGGGATAATTTTCACTCGCCGTTGGGATAAAAGATGGAACAATAAGGCCACGTCAGGGAAGAGCTTTTAGTAGCAAAAAACATCTCTCTTTCAAACATTTCACTGATACCCAGGAATTAAGCCCAACAGCATCCTCCTGAAAGTAGATAAGTGGGGATATATCCATTTTAGGGTGTGGAATCACCAGGATGGAAGCAGATTTCTCCCCACAGGCTCACCAGCCCAAAAATATAACCACTGGTCCTCCTCTCAATTTTTAAGCTTAAAACTTAAAACAACATAGAAACATTTCAAGATTCAAAAGAAGAGGTAAGGTGCAAAAGGATGGGTGATCCTGGGTGCAGGTTTTTGGGGCAGGGAAAGGCTGTAGCTCACCAGGCTTTGAAGTTCTCACATCCATCGGTCAAGTGCATGGTCCTGGACCCTAAAGGCACTGTCGTGCTCCCGCCCATCTGCTGCCAGGATTGGACTCTCTCGAGTCTCCATCATCAGCTTTTCTCCTAAAATAAGGCAGAGGGTGCTGTCTCCTTCACTGCCCGGGAGGAACGCTTGCTTGGGCAAACACTAAACCACTGCCACAGCCCAAACAAACCAACAACCCAGTCCCAGAGGCTGAAAGCAACAGAGTTATAACCGCAGCATCACAAAGAACCGCTACGAGCAAAATCGAGCTCGCTTTGTCTTCCCAAAAAAAAACAGGTGGGAGGATGTGGAGTTGGCCCTCAGCATCCCCACGAGGATGCTTGTGCCCTCCCACGCAGCAATCCTCCTTCTGTGGTCCCCCGTGATGCTCTTACCCCCCCCAAGAGCTGGGTCAGGTGGGGATTGCCTACCTGCTGCATGCCCTGGGCTGGGAGGGGAAGATGGAGCACCGAGAGATTTAGAAAAGAAAATTGGGAAAGGTAAGATGGCAATTTATGACTAAAATGGAAGATTTCCTGTCTAATGAGAACAGAGATGAATATGAATCGAGGGCTATGTGCAAAGATTTGTTTAGCGCGTTATTAGTGAAGACAGCGGTGAGAAAAGATCCTTTGTCCAAACACTGGCAGGAAAGGTGACATTTGCCGTTGCTCGAAGCCTTACAATCTTTCAGAGCAAAACCTCAAAGTATAAAGAGTTTAATAAAGATACTTAAAAAGGAGGGGATGGCAAAATAAAGACTTTTCCATTTCATACCTATATAAGAACAGCAGAAGGCTCCTGGCACCTGACTAGCAGGGAAAAGGGGTCTAGCCCAAGCTTTGGGTTTATTATCTTTGCTCTGCCAGAGAAGGGCAGGCACACAGATGGTAAAATACAGAAGTTGGGATGTGGGGAGAAAGGATGGGGGAGGATTTCTCAGCCCAGCAACGTGGGTGCTCCACACTTGGTGGGTGACTTCACCCTGGGTTCCTGCACCTCCATGGTGGTACATGCTAGGGCAAGGATGCAATCTGGGGATGCAGGGCTGGGCATGGAAGGATGCAAGGTAGGAGGCACCTCCTTTCCATGCATCAGTGCCCCCAAACCACCTTCTTCTTGGTTATTTTTAATGCTTATTTCTGCTCCCTGGCAGAATAACGAGGGTGGTGTGATCGCCCAGCTCCCCAGCACTGTCACCACCTTCAACCAGACGGGACTGAAGCCAGGGGAAGAGTACACAGTCACCGTGGTGGCCCTGAAGGAACAAGCCAGGAGCCCTCCCACCTCCGACAGCGTCTCAACCCGTGAGTGAGCCTGACCCTGGCAGTGCCCTGGGCTTGATCCTCAAAGTAAGGTCCCATCAGCGAGAGCAGCCTGACACTGCATGGGCAGGGATAAAACCAGCACCACCCAACTGCCCCAAGCTACAGGGGCATTGCAGCAACAGCTTCCTCGTGCAGCATTTTGTCCCCGTCCCCCTCGGATTGCTGCGAGCACAGAAAGCGTGGCAAGGTTAATGGGGTTGGGAGCGAAGGCTCAGGTCTGCTTTTATTCTCTAGCTGGATAAATTCCTCTTCTCTGCTAATCCCACATTTCAGAGGCTGGATGCCCTGAAGAAACATCTCTAAAAACGCACTGCCTATTTATATTTAACAGATTAAAACTCCCACCTGCTTTTGTGCCACTAAATGCCCTTTACTCCCACCAATCCAGGCAAATCAGGGAGCCTGAAGCAACAGCACATCCCTTCCCAAGCAATCCATTCGGCCAGTCACTGGTCCATCCCACAGACTAGAGGAAATTCAACGGGGTGTTCTCCTTGTCAGAGGAGACACGAGGCTGGGCAGAGCTCACTGAGGAGAAGAGGCTCTCCACACCAGATCTGCTGCAGTCTGCCTTGGCAGCCAGGCAGGCGTCTACCTCCATCCAAGCTGTTGCAAACGGAAACAGTATTCAAATAGCTGCTGGTGGGTTATAACGAGGTGATGCTCTCTCCAGGCTGCTAGTTTGAGGCAATGCTGAGAGTGAAGGGAGGGGTCCTTCCACCACCAGCAGCTTGCTGCAGGTCTGAGCTTCCTCAGCACAGTCCTCTCCTCCTGCTTTGCCTTGGCACTCAGCTCGACATGGCTTAACAGAGACATCTCCTGGTCAAGTCCAAATCTTCCTTTCCCTAGGAAATCAGGTAAAAAATAAGAAAAGAGGTTGGTAATTCAAACTCAGTGGTAGACCTTTGCAGGGGAGCGCAGATGGAGTAGTGGGCTCCCAGCTTTCTGCTCTGTGAAGCAGTCCCTGTGCTGGTGCGTCTGCCTTCCTCTGCAGCATCCCCCATAATTTTGCCCCCATCATCCTCATTCTGCCTCAACACCTCATGCTGGGATCGAGCAGCAAGGGTATGGTTTCATGCTGCACAGCTAAGTAGAACTTGATGTTCCCCAGCATCACCTGGATGACTGAACAATGAGGTAGTTGGATATTCAGGGTTTGGATGAACATGACCCGGCCCTGGCCGAGTTGGACACCCAGGTCTTACCTAAACACCATGCTTCCAGCTGCCTTCCCTTCTCTGTTGCTGTTTAGCTCCCAGAGCTCACCTCGCTGCTCCCAATTCCCCCACATGTCTTTTTCTAACTCCCCCTGGACCTTCTCATCCCTCCCCACACCCATCTCCCCCAGAATGCCCTCATTATACAGAGTCACTTTCTAATCTGTGTACCCGTGGGCACTGTAGCCTGAATTACAGAACCAGCGTGGTGTTTTTTCACCTGCCTTGTAATCATATAAATGATGATGCACCAATGCTGCCATGGCACGGGACAATGTCCAGGCTTGGCCTGTCTATCCATCCACGCAGCAGTTAAGTCCTAATGGACTTAAAGAATCCACCACCCGGGCTTTAGCCCGTGATTTCCAGGGAGGAAGGAAGAGCCCAGTTCTCTGTAAAAGAAAGAAATGTCAAAAATGGTCTCCCAATAGATCTCCAGTATGAATTCAGCTAAAGCCCCTTTATCTGGGAGGGTTTAGCCAGCTTCATCTGTGGTGGACACCCACCATAGCCCCATGCCCAGCTACCTATGAAGGCTCACCAGAGCAGATGCATTTTCATCTCTGTCTCCACGGCTAAGACATCAACGGCTTTACGAGCTGATCCCCCAACTTTAGGACAAATCAGGAGCTGGCACCGAAACAGGAACATTTCTAGAAACATTCCTCAGTTCTCAATGCTTGGATCAGTCCTTGGCCCCACGTTATTTAACACGTTGTCAACGCCTTTCAAAAGACATTCTATCATTGCTGGTAAATTTTGCCCAGTGATTGAAAGACTCGGGAAAGAGTAAATTGAGTGGAAGGGGCTCATCGATAAAAGCAGTTTGAACGGCTCAAAGAGAGGGGCACAAAGGAAAGCTCTATGTTTTTCAATGCATTACGAAGTACAAGCAGCTACCTAGGAGCAAAGAAAGCGGATGACAGTTAGATGTGGGAGGTCTCATCCTGAGAAATCCCACCTGAAAAAGTCAGGGAGGAATTGTTGCTGATAACCAGCTCAAATAGGCACCGATGGAAAGAGCTGCTGGGTCCTGTCCGCAGCTTGAGAGAGACATCAGTGAAGTGAGGAGGGCTCAGGAAAGAGCTGGGAGATTGGGACAAAGGACTGGGAACCCACCAGGACAAAAACCCCTGAGTACCTTGGGGGGGGGGGGGGGGGGGGGGCCATGCCTCCTGCCCATGCCACCTCTCTGCCTTGTCCCTAGTTGCCAATTCAGGCCACTCTTTAAGGTCAGGTTGAAGCACCCTTGAAGTCTGGGATCTCCAAAGCTACGCCCTCTCTCCATCCAACCCTCACAAAATAACAGGTGCCCATTTCCCCTCGTTCTCCGCAGTCATCGACGGCCCGACGCAGATCCTGGTGCGGGACGTCTCCGACACGGTGGCCTTCGTGGAGTGGACACCGCCACGTGCCAAGGTGGACGCCATCCTGCTGAAGTACGGGCTGGCAGATGGGGAAGGCGGGAGGACCACCTTCCGCCTGCAGCCCCCCCTCAGCCAGTACTCCCTGCAGGCCCTGCGCCCCGGCGCCCGCTACCACCTCGCCGTCAGTGCCCTCCGGGGTGCCAACGAGAGCCGGCCAGCCCTCGCCCAGTTCACCACAGGTAGCTAGCTGGCTTTGCTGGGAGAACCAGCTTGAATTTTTTTAAGCCTCCAGCAAGCACGGTCAGATGGTTTGCTGCAGTCTGCAGAGGGGTTGTCCTGCAACAAGCACGGGGGTTTGCGTATCTGGAGCCGAATCAAGAGGTTTTTTTTGCATCTGGTATTTAGTCGTGGAAGGTTTTACCCTCAGCACAAATGAGCTGGAGTTTAACCCAGTGTACTGGGAGGAAGCGGCACAACGGAAACGTGATGGTCAAGGTCTGAATGGAGACACCTGAAAGCAGGTGCCTCATACCCCATCACAGTCCCCGTACAGAGCAAGGCGGAGCAAATGATTCAGCTCACCCTAAACCCACCTCCACTAGTGCCTACATTCCTTTTTAGCCCCTAACCCTCCAGTGCCACGGGTTTTCTCCGTGCCCTGTGACCCACGGGGCCGCTCGCACGGTTCCCCAGGGTGGCCCAGGTGACCCCCGAGGCCAGCAACCAGGCAGACGACTCAAAACCCCACGTTTAGACAACCTCTGAGCAAGCCCCACCTCGTCCACCTTCTGCTGCAGCATCAAGGCTGAACCTGCTGCTGCCTGGGACGCAGGTCCCCACCGTTCAGACCCGCAGCTTATCTCGAACCCCCAGCTAAACCATGACACCCCAGCGGCTCAGGCTGTTAACGGCACCCCTAGATCAACGTGCAATCCTCCAAAGCACCCAAGCAGCAAGCAGGGGGCACGGATCGAAGGCGATGCTCGCTCCCGCGCAGCGTCAAGAGCCGCGGCAGATGCCTTGTCCGAGGAACCAGCAGTTTCCAGCAGCAGCCCAGCCAGAAACGTGGTTATCACTTTTCTATCTTCTCCCTCCTGCCCTAACTGGTCGGTAAAACCTTAATTAAAGTTAAGCCTGCAGCTGGCTAACAGGTTTAATTTACCGTGCTATAAAGGAGGAGGCAGCGCGCGCATTCCGGTGCGGGTTTATGGTATATAAATTACCTGTCGCGTGCGCTACCGGTGGAGACGAGGCTCCGGCTATAGCAACCGTGGTGTGTGAATTGTGTGTGTGTGTATATATCTCTATAGATAAATATTTTGGGCGAGACGTTCACCCCGACTGATTTGCTGCGTTGGCCTTCCTTGCTTTATTTCTAAAAGGCAACAGGAAAAAAAAAAATCCCCTCGCTAAAGCCCGAGCCATCAAGGACCAGTAATTACCCCCCATCTGCTGGTGCCCAGCCCCTGCTCAGCACCAACCCGTTGCTCACTGGGGAGGTTTATCCTGCCAGCCAGAGCGGATTCAGTGCACAGCCTCAGCAGCACTAACAAAAGCTTTGGGAAGGAGCTGAGCCTGAATGAGCCTGTGAAGATGCTCGAGGTTCTTCTAAGAGCAGATCAGGCCAGCGTGCAACTGCTACAGAGCCCTTTTATGCACCCTGCCTCAGTTTCCCTTACTCTAATAGAGAGGGGAAATGCTTTTCTTTCTCCAATAACATGCAATTAGCTCCCGAAGCCACTTACTGAGGGATGCTGTGAATGTCCCAGCGCTTGTGGCAATCTCGTGGGTGGCACCTCTCGGTCCATGCTGAGCAGGAGGTGAGAGCAGATGCCCCAGCCTTTTTGCAGGGATGCCCAGGGGAGGAGAGACCGCAGATGGGACCTCACAGACACTACACCCGGGTACCCCTCCACTGCCATTTAGCCGTGCCAAGGCTACGGGGTGCGTTCCCCGTGCCCGGTGGTGAGACGGTGCCTCTCTCCCTTGTGTCGTGCAGAGATCGATGCCCCCAAGAACCTACGGGTGGGCTCGCGGACGCCCGCCAGCCTCGAGCTCGCCTGGGACAACAGCGAGGCCGAGGCGCAGAGCTACAGGGTGGTCTACAGCACCCTGGCCGGGGAGCACTACCATGAAGTCCTGGTGCCACGCGACACCGGTCCCACCACCCGGGCCACCCTCGCAGGTACGCATGCACCCACGTGCCCTTCCTCTTCCTCCTCCTCCTCTCAAGCAGGTAGGGGAATGGAGAGCCTGAATCAGCACCAATGCTCAGTTGCCCTTATGCTGGCACATATTTGAGACTGGTTTGGACCTTAGTAGTTACTGGAGAGAAGGTTTTCCTTAGGATGGAGCTCATTTTCCCCTCTATGGCTCTGGATTTGGACACTGCTTATCGACGATCTTAGCAGCACACCTCCAGTGATGCACCTCCAGCAAGGGTCTATCCAGGTGCCAAAGAGAGCTGGCAAGGAGCAAAGTGACAAGTGGGGAGAGGAGGCATTTTTAGACTGATTTAGAGAAAAAATATTACTTCACCTTTCTTTTTTTCCCTTGCTGGGAAAGGGCTGCAGGTTCTGATGCCCCATAGGCAGCAATGGGGAGCCAGGCTGCCCCAGTGCGTTGCCTTTTCCCACATCAGGTACGAATCAGACCCAAATCCAGGGGTGTTATTTGTGAGCAAATCCTTCAAGCAGTACATTATTCATGCCAGCACAGGGAGTGCCACTGCGAACAGCACCTACCTCCTGCTGACAGGGAAGTCCCTGGGCAAAAAAAGACCCTTTTGTAGGAACACAGCAAAGCACTGTGTGAGACCTGGTTTGCTTTTTTCAACTATGCCTGCCAGATTTGCAGCTCTGGTGGTCAGCAGGGACTCGGCACTGGTGAGGCCTCTCCTATAATAATAGGATCAGTTTTGGGACCCTCACTCCAAGGAGGACATTGAGGGGCTGGAGCATGGCCAGAGAAGGGCAACGGAACTGGGGAAGGGTCTAGAGCACATGTCTGGTGAGGAGCAGCTGAGGGACCTGGGGTTGTTCAGCCTGGAGAAAAGGAGGCTCAGGGGAGATGTTCTTGCTTTCCACAACTCCCTGAAAGGAGGTTGGAGACAGGTTGGGTTGGTCTCTTCTCCCAAGGAAGAGGTGAGTGGACAAGAGGAAATGGCCTTAAGTCATACCAGAGGAGGTTTAGGTTGGACATGAGGAACAATTTCTTCCCCAAAAGAGTTGTGCAGGCCTGTCCCAGGCTGCCCAGGGCAGTGGTGCAGTCCCCATCCCTGCAGGAGTTTCAAAGCCATGGAGATGTGGTGCTGAGGGACACGGGTTAGCGGTGCCCTGGCAGTGCTGGGTTAACAGTTGGACTCCATGATCTGAAAGGTCTCTTCCAACCAAATCCATTCTACAATTCTGTGATTTTTTTATTTTGAGCAAAGAGAAGGCTTACTTACACATATCCAGAAAAGATCACTTATTCAGCTTGAAGCTTTTCAGCATTGCAGGAGAACAGGTTCTTCCACATTGACTCTCTTTGCCCTCCTGGAACCCCCCAGACCAAGAGAGCTCAGTCATCTCCGCTGTACAAATCTAGAGTAGTCAGTTGAGTGGGAAAGTCAAACATGAAGTTACGGGCACAACGGTTCCTAGTCACGAGAAAGGCTGGAGGGCAGGAAAGCAATTAGAGCAGTTAGCTTGAAAAAGGTGGCATGCGGAAAAAAAAAAGAAAAGAAGAATGCTAAGGATAGTTTCTGCTGAGTTTGTGATGAGGACACGCATGGAGGAGCGGGCTGACGTCTGAGACACAGCGCTGGCCACCTGAAAGCTTTCCTCTAGGACATTGACTGCCCTTAGTGACAGAGCCTGAGCTTGCCTCGGTGGATGTGGCAGCCTGAAGGCTTTTGTTTTTCTCAATAAAAATAAGAAAAGCTGCCAAGTCTCTGCCAGACTCAGGCAGGGCTACACGAAACACCCCATCCCCCAGGAGCAAGCTCCAGAGATGCAGAGGCTTAAGTCGATAGCAGTGAGCGATGATTTCTATGTAGTGCCTCTCCATCATCACTTAAGTGCATTGCTTCTTCCCAGGGTACTATGTAATAAAAAAAAATATTCTTAAATAAAAAAAAATCTAATCATAGGAAAAAATAACCCCAAAAAACATTCCACCAGCAAAAACCAGCCAGGATACCCACAGCGTGGCTCGCACAGCTCCATTATGCACGTGATATTCCTGTCTTCTGAGGTCTTCTTGCCCGTGGTGCAAAGCCCACTTGGGTGGGTTCCCAGCCACCCGGGACCCGGTGGGATCCACAGCATGAAAGCAACCAGTGATTCCTCCAGCTGCCTTCATCTGCCTGCAGGAAAAGTACTGAGGAATGGCACTGAGCAGAGCTTCAAGAAATTCAAATATTTGAGCTTCAAAACACAGCAAGATTTGCCCTGTCCCATATGTCTCTCTTCCAAATGAGCGTTTGGACAGAAATATCCATAATTTTGCTCTACCCAAAATTGCTGGGAGAGGAAAGGCATCATTTTATATTCTCCTGCTCGCTTCTTCCTTCTCCTTCCCCTTTCTCCCAGGCCCTTCTTTCCAAGGTAGTTCTGACACTTACAGGGGAGGGATGAAGGGGGTCCATCTCCCCACATCCCCAGCACCAAACTGCACCATAGCAAGGGGAGAGGAGCAGGGGATGGGGGTTTCCCTCCCTCCTGGCCTCTCGGGGAAGCTTTCAGTGGCTTCAAGGGATGCTGCCCCTAGGCAAGGCAGGGTGAGGCCAGGCTGGAAGGTTTATGGCTTTCTCTAACCCCATGGGAAAGATCATGAAGCACAGGGAGGAGGGGAATAAAGCCACCGGCAGCCAAGCAGAAGTGACAGGCAGAGGCAGAAGATGTCCCATGGAGATAAAGCAGCGATCAGCAAGAGGTGCAGGGGAAAGGAGCTGCCTGAGCTCAATTCCCACGTCCCTTGAGAGAGGCACCGCAGGACGCGTCCAACCCCAAGGAGCGGTGCTTGACTCGGCTCCCAGAAACGCTGCGCCTTCCCTAATCAATGTGCATTTCATTTACTCTGCATAATTTATTTCTCTTTGAGACAGCTGCCCTGTGACAATATTTGATGGCGAATCACTCTGGAAACAAATATAGCTACTTTATCGTTCCCAGCTCAGCTCACACACACACACACAGCTTCTGCCACGATGCCAGCAATTATAGCAGACCTCAGCGATAACTTAAAAATTGCTTATTTCTGAGCTAGAATAATCCAAATTCCCCTCTCCAAAGGCAGCTATGGGGCTTTGTAAAAAGGCCCCTCTCTCCCACAATGTGTGGAGAAACTGCTGACCTGTGAGAGGGTTGCTCACTCCAGGAATGCTCAGGAGGGTCCATCCCATCCCATCCCATCCCATCCCATCCGTGGGAGGTGGGGAGGGGGTCACATCCCACGGCCATCCAGCCAGGCTCTGTTCTCACACCCCTTTGTGTCCTTTGCACCCCCTGGCAGATCTGGTGCCGGGGACAGAGTACGGCATCGGGATTTCGGCCGTGATGGACAATCAACAGAGCGTGCCAGCCACCATGAACGCCAGGACCGGTGAGTTTGGCCGCATTGCGTGCCCAAATGCTGGCTCCTATGGCTCAGATGTCCCCATGGGATGGTCCGTGCATGGGGACAAAGGTCTGCACCAACCCTCTCTCACAGAGCTTGACAGCCCTCGGGACCTCCTGGTGACGGCCTCCACGGAGACATCCATCTCACTGGCCTGGACCAAAGCCACCGGTCCCATCGACCACTATCGTGTCACCTTCACCCCCGCCTCAGGGATGGCCTCTGAAGTGACGGTGCACCGGGATGAGTCCCAGCTCACCCTCTCAG
The DNA here is from genome assembly GCA_025345505.1 of Todiramphus chloris collaris. NCBI lineage: Eukaryota > Metazoa > Chordata > Aves > Coraciiformes > Alcedinidae > Todiramphus > Todiramphus chloris. The sequence goes on along the minus strand of JANVCC010000034.1, from coordinate 3,565,519 downwards.
AGCTGGAGCCCGGGACAGAGTACACTATCTCCATCATCGCTGAGAGAGGACGCCAGCAGAGCCTGGAGGCCACTGTGGATGCCTTCACAGGTAGAGAAAGACGAGTTGGGATGGGACCAAGGACACAGACCACCACTGCATGTGGGTACCTCTGCCAGCCCACCACCTCCCCAGTACCAGAAGTCTTGAGGTGGTGATGGGGATGAGAGCTGGGGGTAACACATCCACGCAGAAGCAGGTCTGTTGACCCCAGAGGGAGGATGGCCCTACCTACCAGTGTGAGGGCACCATCTGCTGTGCCAGCAGCACTAAGTGCACTTGTTTAGCTGGAGACTTCCATCACGACAAAGGGTTGGGGGAATGGACTTTCTGTCCTTTGTGGTCAGGGTAGCCTGTGCATCCGTGAGAAGGAGAAATAAATCCTTGAAGGACCTCATGGTGAAAAGCCTACAGTCAAGAAGCCAAGACAACACATAAGATCTATAGTGGGACAGCCCCATCACCCATCGTGTGGGTCTGGGATGGCGGGTGCTTGCAAGCAGAGCTAAGAAAAGCACCATTTTCCCCCTCCTGGTTCTGCCTCTTGATCACAGCACAGTTTCAGATCAAATGAGAGCTCAGAGCTCCAGCTTTGTCACCCCTCTTGGGTATTTCCCACACAAGCACTGGGAACAATGTGGAGGCCAGGATCTGCAGATGATTGGGGTTGCATCTTTTCTCTCCGTTTTGCAGGGGTCCGGCCCATTACGCAGCTCCACTTCTCCCAGCTGACATCCTCCAGCGTGAATGTCACGTGGAGTGACCCATCCCCACCAGCAGATCGCCTCATCCTCACCTACAGCCCCCGGGACAGGGAGGCAGCACAGCAGGTCACCCTCGATGGCACCCGCAGGCACACCAGCCTGACGGGCTTGCAGCCATCCACCGAGTACCTGCTGTCACTGGTGGCCATGCACGGCACTATCAGCTCCGAGCCCGTCATGGGCTCCATCACAACAGGTACCATAGGAACCCCCCTGCATCAGGCACAGGACTCCATTGGGAGTGTGGGCAAGGGTTGAGAAGAAGACCTGCTTCCCACAGCTTTGCTTTCTTCTCCATCTCACCAGGGATTGACGCACCAAAGGACCTCAGGGTGGGCAATGTCACCCAGGAGTCCATGATGGTTTACTGGAGCCCTCCCATCTCTGCCTTCGACCACTACAGAATATCCTACCGTGCTGCTGAAGGTAATGGGTCAAAACCACTCTTGCTCGTGTCCCAAGCTCACGGCTGCCAACCCTCACTTCATCCACGCATGTGAGCAAGCCACCAGGTCATCCTCACCCCAGGCAGCATCCCAGTGCCCTGGGCAAAGCCACTGATAGCTGGGATGGACCAAGAGGCTGCAGGGATGGAGGTCGGGGTGTCGGGGGTGAGGATGGGAAGGGACCAAGGGCCAGCTTGGCACAGAGGGGCACAGGCCATGACCCCCTGCACCGTGCCCTCCCCAGGGACGGTTAAATCAGGGCTTGGTCCTGAAATCCCACCTCCCTCACCTGCTTCCCCCAGGCCCCAATTTTGCCTACAATGCTAAGAAAGTCAAGCCAGCAGAGTAATGGGCACACAGGTGTGTACCTGCAGCCACAAAAACCCAGTTAACCCCAGTATCAGCCCTGGAGAGAGCTTGTGGCATCACCTTCCCCTCCCAAGCACCTCCTGTAGCCCAGGGATGGGGCCAGCCGTGATGCCAAAGCTCTTGGCTCCATGCCCACAGGGAGGACGGACAGCACTGCCATCGCCAGCGATGCCACCGAGTACACTCTCCACCACCTGCAGCCCGCCACCAAGTATGACATCGGGGTGAAGAGCGTGCGGGGCCGGGAGGAGAGCGAGGTGGCTTCCATCACCGTGCACACAGGTAGGAAGGAGCTCCTGATGGGTGGGTAGCAATCAAACCAGGCTGGGTCCAGCCATGGGCAGGGCTGGCAGCTCCTGCTTGCGCTAGGAATCAGGCAGCTGAGAGCAGGCTGGACCTCACACCATCCTGGTGACAAGCAGCCATGGGGGGAGTGGTAAATCTGTGCACTGGGCACAGGGAAGCCAGAGATATGATGTTAGGCAACCATGACAACCTTTCCTAAAGGGAGGACAGGCTTCCAGAAATAATCCCTGAGGAAGCCCTTACACACAGAGCATCTGCTGCAAGAATAAAACCCTCTGCTATCCACAGACTTCTCAAAACCTAAAAATAAAAAGCCTAACATCACGGGCTGCGCATGAGGAAAACAGTGGAAGAGCAGCCCAGATAGCAGAGTAGCAGAAGCTATGACACCTTTCCTCTCCAGCTATGGCAGCAATAACTCCTCTGCAGGCACATGTGCCTGGGCAGCAAGGCAAGACCGTAAGCGACAGGCTACAAGAGCCCTTCCAGTTCACAGCCCAGTCTCTTGATGCCTCTGACTTTCTGAATCTGTCCCCCATGCAGCCATGGATGCCCCCTTGGGGGTCACGGCCACCAACATCACCCCCACCGAGGCACTGCTGCAGTGGAACCCACCACTGTCCGAGGTGGAGAGCTACGTCGTCATCCTGGCCCACCACGCAGGTACGCTGGGGCTCCGTTTCAGCTCACCTCCACCTCTCCCCCATCCCAAAGCCCAGGGCTCAGTGGGTGAAGGGAAGGAGCCTTTGCTTCAGGAGGACAACAGCTGGTGGGTGGCAGGGCAGTCCCCCATCCCCAGATGCCAGATCCTCCCGTGCAGGTCTCATGGAACACGCTTTCCACTGCTGCCCACCACCTTAGAGCATGGCAGCCCACAAAGGGGAGGACTGGGATCCTCCCGTGTTGCTAAATGGCCCACCAGCAGCAGCAAGACACCTGGTGTGTGGCAAACTCAATGAAACCTGCTACTGAAAGGAAAGAAAGTCTCAGGCAAACAGGGGCTAGGGGAAAAATAAGAGCATCCTTGAGATGGAATGCCACTACTACAACACAGCTGCTGCACGGTAGCTGCATGGTGTATCCACAGTGTAAGTGCTTTTGTTCATGATGCGTTTTGGAGAACCACTTGGAACATCTACCATAACTCACCTCTTCTGGCTTACAGTTGCAGGAGAAACGATTCTCGTGGATGGAGCCAACCAGGAGTATCAGTTAACCAACCTCCTGCCCAGCACCACCTACACAGTCTCTATGCATGCCACCAATGGGCCGGTCACCAGCCAGACCATCAGCACCAACTTCACAACTCGTATGTACAATCACTGACTGCTACACACCCTTAACCACACATCCACCCCAGGGAAAGCAGCCAACAAGGCTGAGCCAAAGCCCTTGTCACATGCACGTGGGTATAGAAGTAGTCACGTGCCAAAAGGATACCCAAATAACTGTGCTGGGCACAACACAAGAAGAGAATTCTGATCACAACAAGCATCAACCATCAATTTCACTCTTCAAACATCCACCCACCCCTTTCTTTGATTTCCTCTGGATGTGGTTCCCCAAGAAGACCTCTGACCAGGTCTTTTTCTTGTCCAGAAGAGCACCACAACCTATTTTCCTTACAAGAAGTTTGACAAGCCACATAGAACATGAATTTCAGAGCTGTTACCGTTTAGAGAGCAAAGAGGTAGAGGAGGACTTTTAGAAGGTTTGCAGAGCTGTGTTCAAGGCTGGGGATGGGTGATGAGGTCTGGAAACTGCAGGCAAGGACAGGCTTAGGGCTGTAGCTGACGGTTGTGAAGTTGAATTTCAGTGCACTGAGTAGGAAAGCAGGGCTGGGGCAGCTGTGTGCGAGAACTTGCTCTTCCCCGGGTCTCTTCTCCCTTGCAGTTTTGGATCCTCCAACAAATCTGACTGCCAGTGAAGTCACTCGACGGAGTGCCCTGCTCTCCTGGGTGCCTCCTGTGGGAGAGATCGAGAACTATGTCATGACCTACAGAACCACTGATGGCAGCCGGAAGGTGAGTGAATCTTCACGAAAGAGGCTCATTAACTCAGAGACTAACATGAAACGAGCAGGAGAAACCCAATGAATCAAAAGAACAATGCTCACTAGGTCAGGGGGAGACCAGAAGGGCAGGTGCTCCTTTCTGCATAAGTGATACTTTAGATAAACAATTGGCAAAAGCAGGAAAAGATTGCCTGGGGCAAAATCTTCCTGCACACCTGCAGGTCTGGGCATACCTGAGAAGTTTGGAGGACCAGGGGTAATTCCCAACTTGTGAACCTCAAGCAAGCTGAGGCAGCAGAAAATTATCCCGCAAACAAAAGATCTGAAAATGCCGTTTGCCCTTCTTGCTAAAAGGAAGATAGGTACCAGACACCTAATTAATCCTGCGAGACAATATATTTGATTACTTAATGAGTGTGCCTATATCTGCCCGGCTGGAACAGCTGCTACAAACGCTATCAGAAACACATCACCTCAAATAGTCTCGTTTCCTTTGCTGCTGTGACTGGCTCCCAGCAGTCAGCAGACACCAGCTTTGCAGAAGGATTCGCTTTAATGCCACGTGGCAGTGGCTAATCACCTGAAAAAATTGACGTGGCAGGAATTGATGGAGTCAGAACTGGCTGATAACCAGGTTTGGCTAGTGGTAGCCCTTGCAATGCTTGGGCAATCAGTGCTGCCCTCCTGAGGGCACACAGATCCCAAACAGAGCACAGAGACTGCACACATTTAAAGCTCCCGCATCCAAACCACCCCAAAAGGTTGAATATAGTCATTGACCCCACGTCAACTCAGTCCAGGGGCGTGAGCAGCCGTGCAAGGCTCCTTGGCCAGGCACCAAGGGCTGCGGGAGTTTTGTCGCTTCCCTTCCCTCCTCACTTGCTCTTTAGGGTCCCCATCGCTTTTCTCATCTGTTGCTCTTGGTGTCTACCTCCTTCTGGGACCCATGTACAGGAGCTGATTGTGGATGCTGAGGACACGTGGATCCGGCTGGAGGGGCTTTCTGAGACCACGGAGTACACGGTGCGCCTGCAAGCTGCCCAAAATGCCATGCGGAGTGGCTTCATCTCCACCACCTTCACCACAGGTGAGGACTCACACCCCACCCGTTCCACCAGACAGGGCTTAGCCCACATACTGTGCTGGTAGATCTGGACTGGGTTTATGGGCTTTACCTCCTCAGGAAGCATTTCACCACGATCCACAGACAGGTACATTCACTGCCATGACCCACAGTGGTGCTTTGCTACAAAACGTTAATGGCTGAAGGATCTATAATAGAACACAAGACCCAGCTCAGGGCAAGGGGCTATAAGCTTCAGACCAGGAACCATCTACCAAGACCTCTACCTTATCCTTGTCCCTCCTCAAACACATAAAAAGAGGGGAGGAAAAAAAACAAACATAAAAGTCAACAACATGCATCAACAGGTATGTTCTTGGAGTGAGCAGGGAGAGATCCAGCTGGTTTCTCCACACTATAGACATGATCCAATCACACACATCTATCATAGAATGGTTTAGGTTGGAAAGGACCTTTAGAGGTCACCTAGTCCAACCCCTCTGCAATTAGCTGGGACATCTGCAACTACAGCAGGTTGCTCAGAGCCCCATCCAACCTGACCTTCCCCCTTTCCAGGGATGGGGCATCCCTGGAATTATCAAGCAGGTGCATCTCCACGACCATCAGTGGAGTCACAAACAGCAGAGCCAGCGTGACCGCAGGCCTGTGGTCCCACCAATCTTATCTAACTGCATTATTCATTCCCTCTCTAGTTCTAGAGAAGTCATGATTCACTAAGGGAACACGAATGGTTTCCTTTTCAAATCAAACAGTGGACATCCACCACCATGGTAACCCTCAAGAGTGCTTACACTTGCAAGACTGAAGCTGGTTTGAAAACATCACCATTGCCCCCACCCTTTGCATCCATTCATCCATTAGAAGTTGTGCCAAGTATATCACTCCTCACCCCCTTTGAAAAGCTTTGCTGAGCCAGAGCACGTAACACAGCACATTTTGTTCGGGGCTGAATCCCAGCCTGGGTTTCAGAAATCCCAGCTCCTGAGCTTCAAAAGCACTAAGAAGCCTGAGGGTGATGTCCACCGAAATTCCTCCCATCTGCACTGCCAGTTTGATTTGGAAAGTTTTCTTGGAACCTGCTGTGAGTAAACTTCCCCCATCGTGGTTACATGCAAAGGTCCCTTCACCTGCTTTTCAGAGATAATAGAAACTATGTCAACAGAAAAAGAAAAGACTCTTCTCTAATGCACCTACGGATCAGGCTTTCCTGTTATTCTTGCCTCTTACATGGGCACATAAAATCAGTGCAGTTCAGGCAAGTGGTGGAAAAGGAGTGTAATCATTGGGACTTTTGGGGAGTCAGGGATGGAAGTGCCCGGAGCTGGGTTCTCAGCTGGGATAAAGCAGCAGAAGCCCACTCGCATCAGGCAAGGAGAGAACTGTTCCCTTTAAACACAAACGTCAGACCTTGGCAGTGTTCAAGACACTATCACCAGCTGATGCAGCATCCGAACGTGGGTTTAGTTTTCTTTTAAGATAAAGACAGGCATCAGCAAGACACCAGTTTCTTCCCACTTACCCCACATCTCGATGAGGCAGCAGCACCCAGGAACAACCACCAAGGTGATGCAATCCATGGGCAGCATCCCTCAGCGAAGGATCAGGGGCTGGGATTCAATTTACTCTGGCAGCACATCAGGACACTTTGCAGAGAACAAGGACTTCTCTTTCAGGAGACAAGGAGGAAAGAAAACAAAAACCAGGCTTAATTTAAACTGTTTTGCTTCCTTCTGCTCACATTACACATCCCGGGGTTCTTCCATCCCCTCTGACATATTAATAGCTCAGCCTCTTTGTTCCATGTTTGCATAACGTGCTTGGGGAATTGTATACAGAGGGGACAAAAGGAAGAAACAGATACAGTATTTATAATTTATAGTGGTTTGAAATGTCTTTCAAGGTCTCCTTGGCTCTTAAAGATATGAATATAAATTAAGAAACAAGTAATCTCCACAGAGCTCAGGGAAGCCTGAAGTGGTTTGTCTTTGAAGCAGTTTTCACTATTGGATACTATAAAATGCAAACACTGTCCCACCACCAGACCTTCCGCTGCAGACCAGCGATGGGAAAAAAGAGGGGATCTTCAACACTTGGACAAAATGACAACCTCAGAGTCTTCAGGTTGCCAGGGTGGGAGGAATACACCTAAGTGGGAAATGACAGGCAAGGGTCTGAACTTTGATTCCTATGGGGTATCAAACAATTGTGATGGACACAAAAAGCAGATCCTTCACACCTTCTCAACGCGTAACCCAGACATCCTCAAAAGCCATGTCCATGTTGCCAGCTCTGCAGTCATTTACTCCATCAGCCTTCTGCACCTACAGCAAAGAGCAAGATGGATTTGTCCCTTTGGTGTTAAACAATAAAAAAATGAACCCAGAGTTGCCATTACAATACTTCTGGGATCTCATAGTTAAGACTCCCTTAAACTCTGACCCCCAAATGAGACATTTCTGCATTAGAGGACATCTGGAGCACAGCCCACGCATCTCACACAGCCTAATTCCTACTCAGCTTGCGAGTGGGAATCAGCCCGGCACAAATCCACCACCATTTCCAAGGAGAACCCTCCTGGAATCAGTAACATCACAAAACTTGTTTGAAACTGGCAATCCTGAGAGGAGAACAGGTTTTGGTATTTTCACAGCTGTCCACCTGCACCGGTGACAGCTTAAACCTCAGGGTCTCAGACATGGTGCAGAAAGATGGTCAGAGAATTTACATCCCTCATCATTCGTATGACGTTACCATGAAGCTTTCCAACACAGAACATATGGGAGATTAATTAATATATGCCTACAAATTTTTCCATTAAATCCTCAGATGTAGTACCACCTCGCGGAATAATTTGGGACGCAGAAGCCAAGTTACATCTTCCGTGGGCTCGTAACCAGCAGGGTCTGAGGCACGTAGAAAGGGTGCCATTCTGCTTCAATTTTGCCCTTTTTTTCCAATTTCACAGGCGGTCGTGTCTTTGCTAACCCTCAGGACTGCGCCCAGCACCTGATGAACGGGGACACGCTGAGTGGCATCTACACCATCTCCATCAACGGGGACCTCAGCCAGCGGGTGCAGGTCTACTGCGACATGACCACGGATGGAGGTGGCTGGATTGTGAGTAGCTGCACGGTTGGTTGTCCTATACGTTGGCCCTATGGTGGAGCAACCCAGCCCCATCCTACCAGCAAAACCCAACACCAGGCTGCACGGGAACGATGGCAGGCTTCGTGTCACACACTTCATTTCCCACGCCGTAGGGAATGGCCCACGCTCCAGTAATAATAGTTACACTTGGAGAAATGCCCTTTGATTTATTTGACATGTTTGCAGGGCTTCTGGAAAGCAAAAACCTGAGAGGGGAGCTGATTTATTGTTCTGGAGATGAAATTAACGGCTGGTGGCTTTCATGGGGAATGATTCACGCTGCCTGCAGGAGGAGGATGGCAGGCATCACCTCGATTGAGTCTGCACAGGAGCCTTTTAAAGGAAAAAATGCCTGTTTGGCTTTTGAATTGCACCAGCGCTGCTTGTCTTGGTGCAGATGGACTGACAGCTTAAGTAAATAATGCTCGGGTGCTTTGATTGTATTTGTCAAATGCTTACTTACACACATTACCCAAAACTTTGCTAGACGAAGAGTTGAAACAAAGAAAAAAAAAGGACTTCCTCAAATGGTGATTTCTGGCCTGGATATTATTTTAGGTAGGAAATTTCCCTCCACTTCACTCTGCCTCAGAGCATCCCTTTAGATATCACAGAAAGAGAAAGCCAACGGCAGAATCGCGTGCTAGAAAGCCAGAGTCACCTGGTGTCAGAGAGAGCAGAAAGCTCGAGGGCTGACTCCTTCCTATAACAACACTGATTTGCCTTGGACATAGAATCATTTCTTTCGAATGAAAGGTCGTCAAGTCCAACCGTTAACCCAGCACTGCCAGGGCACCACTAACCCATGTCCCTCAGCATTGCATCTCCATGGCTTTGAAACCCCTCCAGGGATGGGGACTCTACCACTGCCCTGGGCAGCCTGGGCCAGGCCATGATAACCCTTTTGGGGAAGGAATTTTTCCTCATGTCCAACCTAAACCTCCCCTGGTGCAACTTGAGGCCATTTCCTTTTGTCCTATCACCTGTTACTTGGGAGAAGAGACCGACCCCCACCTCACTACACCCTCCTTTCAGGGATTTGTAGCATCATCTAACTTCTCTTCAGTTTCTCCACCTTCACAGGAATTAACTGCATGGCTCTAATTAACACTAACTGGATGGGCATTGCCATTTTCTGCCCTGAAAGGCGCCAAGTGTCGTCTTTATTTTTGTGTGCTCCAAATCCCAGTCAGGCCACCCCTCTCCTAATTCATGCTGATTTTCTTCCTGGCCTTTCCCCACCACAGGTCTTCCAGAGGCGTCAGAACGGGCTGACGGATTTCTTCCGGAAATGGATAGATTACCGCGTTGGCTTCGGGAACTTGGAGGATGAGTTTTGGCTGGGTAAGATCTTAACCAGTTGTCTTTCGTCAACGCATCAAACCCAAGCTCCCCATACGCTGTGCTCCTCACCTTTCACCCCACTCTCTGCACTCTGCCATATACAGTTTTCCTTCCGTTGTTCACTCCCTGCCCTGTGCATTAGAAAGTTGCTCGTGGACACACCACAAAAAAAACCCCAAATGGTGAAGGCCAGAAGTTCCCTAATTTGCTCCTCTTAGAAGAGAAAGGGGTACATTGGGGGTCTTCATGGACCAAAGCCCAACATCCTCCTTGGGACGACTACAGGTTGCATTGGTGACTACGCTCACGGACCTCGTCTTGCCTTGTCCAGCATGCCAGTCGCCCAAAAAAAAGTAGGAAAGAGGTGGGTGGGAGACCCAGCACTGCTCTGAAACAGAGTGTTCTCCCCCAAAATCTAAACCTGAGTCAAGGCCAGCCCTGCAGCATAAACTTGCTCTGACTCGTACAGGAGATTAACAGCAACATGAGAAGCATCAGGGCTTCACCGCTGAACAACCCCCAGCTTCAGCGGCATGAAAAAAGCTGAACCTGGGCCTTGACCTCACCTCTCATAGCCACAGGGAGGTAAAGCTTGAGCGGGGATAGAGATTTCAGACCCCACCAGTGCCAGGAGAGACAAAGATTTAACCAGAAGTGCTCTTTGGTTCCTCTCCTTGCTTTCTTTTCCCACAGCTGTTCTATTTGCCTAGAGCTCGTTATGTTTGCTCAAGAAGCGGATCCAGCCACCGGGTCTCACCAGGTATCTTGCCGCTTGTCTCACCAGGCTTGGACAACATCCACAAGATCACATCCCAAGGGCGCTATGAGCTGCGAATAGACATGAGGGACGGGCAGGAAGCAGCGTACGCCTACTACGACAAGTTCTCCATCGGTGACTCCCGCAGCCTGTACAAGCTGCGCATCGGGGACTACAACGGTACTTCAGGTACAGCCTCATTGCTCCTGAGTACGAGGGAAATCCTGGGCCTGGTGAGTCTGCAACCACGAAGGAAATCCCTGTAGCAAAGCTTCCTCGTGTGGAGCAGAGGGACACGAACCCGTAGCCCTTCCTGCAGTCCGTCATGTAATCCAGGCTGATAAATCCCACTAAGGACACGGGGGAATTTTCCATTGGGGATTAGATATTAAATATCAGAGGCATTGCTGTTCAAACAACCAGGTCAATCGTCAGAGGTGTCATCTCACTTGGCAATCACTGCAGCTCGCTATTGATGCCGTGCTGGAGGGTGAATTTATCGCTCTACCGCAATGGAAAAATCTGAAATCCTCTGCGTCGCTTCCTCACGCAGAGGCCAAACACGGTCTGGTTTTTGCAAGGACACTGCCACACCTGCTTGCTCCTAGGCTTTGCCCACCAGAAGACAGTGGGTGATAGAGGGAGGTGGTCTCTTCCCCGAGAAGCAGCAGATGGGTACAGCTGCACCCCCTCTAGCTGAAATCATAGGAACATAGTCTAGTTTGGGTTGGAAGCAACCTTCCCAGGCCATCTAGTCCAACTCCCCTGCAGGAAGCAGGGACATATACAACTCGAGCAGGTTGCTCAGAGCCCCATCCAACCTGGCCTGGAATGTATCCAGAGATGGGGACGTGGGATAGACATGTCCAGCAACTGCAAGCCTCTGTGATCCGTACAAAACTCCACCACCATGTACTCAGCAAGGAGCCCCACACTGTATCTAAGATGCAGGAATTTTCTTATACAACATCCAGTAGTTGCCAGCAGAAGAGATGGGAATCTTGGTTCCACGCAACACAGCACTTACTCTGACCTTATGTCCCAGGGTACAAGGCAACCAACCTATGGCTAAAAATGTCAGTAACAGTGCTGCACACACAACTCCCTCCCCAAGCTCACCCAAGCTGTTCTTCTAGCTTTCCAACCAAGGAGCTTCTGCTCCAACTTGAGCAAAGACAGCCAAGACCTGCCAAACGGTTCAGTGCCAAGAAGTTTTATAGCAAGCTTCTCGGTGGCTGGACTGCACACAGCTAGAATGGGTCCACTTTGTATTTTCTTAGGGAGCACCAAGGAGCATATTAAGCATGCCTGCTGTAAGTAGATCACTCAACTGTGATAATGACCATATTTTACTTTTGCTCTTCTTTCCCCCAAAAGCAGCTCTCTTGCTCCTTAGTATAGAGGGGAGGGGAGGTTGGTGGGTTTGGTGGAATAAGACATCACACACCTTCCAAAAGGTCCTTCCCCTTATCCAAAGGGAAAAAAGAAAGCCAGACATCTTGGTTCAAGAGGCAAAGACTTGGCCTCCTCTGGGAGAAAAAAATTTCCCTTTGACTAACAGGAGGGAAAGAGGCTGAAAGCATCCTGAAGTTAAGTAGCAGAGCCAGGCTTCAGGAAACCAGGGATGCCCAAATCTAGGACTGAATTAATTTCCGAAACACTGAAATTCAGATCAAAAAACCATATAGCATTTTATCTGCCAAACCCAAGCAGCTTCTAAGATTTGCTATGGTCTGTGCTGGTCCTAAACTGACAGCAGAGGACCTCAGATGAACCAACCGTGAGCAATTCCAGTTAATGTTATTCCCAGACCTCCAGCTGCTTGAGTTGTTGATCCACAGGCTACCACACACACAAGAATATCCTAATTTCCTTGTGAAAAGACCAGGTGACTCGGGCTCCATCACCCCTAAAGGCATCTCTTTCCACAGGGGACTCCCTCACCTATCACCAGGGCCGCCCCTTCTCCACCAAGGACAGGGACAATGACGTCGCTGTGACCAACTGTGCCATGTCCTACAAAGGGGCCTGGTGGTACAAGAACTGCCACCGCACCAACCTCAACGGCAAGTACGGAGAGTCCCGGCACAGCCAGGTAAGGGCAGAGCTGGGCTGAAAACCTTTGGCATTTTTTCCAGCAGCACAGCCAAGCACGGCAGCAAGCCCCAAGCTAGGGCTGGGGCTGCATGGTCAGTCCACCCAACAGAAGCTGGAGCAAAGGGAATCACCTTCAAGCTGTCTGGGGATGGTGCTTCGTGCCTCATACCGGCTGCTGTGGTCATTTACTGTGGCACCTTGTGAAGTTATATTTTAAACAATACATGTGTAAAGTATGATCAGGACATATGCTAGGACAAAGGTTGGACTTGATGACCCTGGAGGTCCTTTCCAACCATAATGATTCTATGATTCTATGATCAGGGAAAAACCCATCAAGCCAGAGCAACAGCAGAGTTTCTTGGTCCTGCTGTAGCACGTTCTTCCTTCTGACTTCTCTACAGTGCTCAACTTCATTTTCTTCCTCTCCCACTCTAGTTGCATGTTAGGGTCTTTCTTCACCCTGTGCCTTTCTCTCCCTCCTGCCAGGGGATTAACTGGTACCACTGGAAAGGCCACGAGTTCTCCATCCCCTTTGTGGAAATGAAGATGCGACCTTATAACCACCGTAACATCTCCGGAAGGAAGCGACGGTCCCTACAGCTCTGAGACAGCTGAACCCCCTCCCACCTCCCACTACCTGACCTTTTCTGTCATTTGTTTGTATTTTATAATATGAAAAGGGGGGGAAAAAAAAATTACTACTCGTCTGAGATAGCAACCTGCCCCTCACGAGTGCCGGGGGGAACCACGGCACAAGCAAAGGCCGTGGGAAAGGAACAACCTCATTGCTTTGCATCTGTCCCAGAGAAATACCAAATTTCCAGTCTCCCTACCCCGATACTCTGACCCTTAACACGAGAAGAAAAAGAGAGAGACAGACAGATTTTTGATATTTTTTTAAAAGACTTAGAAATCCCCAGCAAACCCTTTTAGAAACTTTTGTCACGGGGCAGAAACCTTCCCCACAGGGACCTTGGTGAAGCCATTTCCACTCCAGTCATGACCAGGGACTCCTATCCTCTCCCTGCCTCCCTGTCCCCTCCTGGCAGGGAGGTCCTAAGCTTCATGCCATCCTGTAGACACCAACCGTCTCTCCTTCTGGCCAAGGGCACGCAGCCTGGTCATCCATCCCCTACGTGCAGGCACTGTATGCATGGAGACAAAATAAAGATGAGCGAACACAAGGATCATCCCATCCCCAGTGTTCACAGATCACAGCAGGAGGGTTTGGTGACTACCTGCGTGTTTAGGCAAATTCTAGAGAACTCGTAGCTCACACGTTGGCCGCACCACAGCCAAAGTCATCCTCGTGTCCATGGGATGCAGGGGAACGAGAGCTGCTCCATCAGCCCCAACCTGCATCATCCACTCCTCCAAGCTGAACTTATCCCACTTCAGGTGCATGACACCTGCACCTGGGTTATGCTGAGCTTGATGGAGAAGAGAGGAGTTAAATTAGAGGACTTGGAAGAAAAATAGTTACTCGGGGTCTTGCAGTCTAGGGCTCATTTCCTCTGCTATTTCTATATGCCACTGTGCTGCCTCTCACGGAGGTCACTGGTTCCAAACCTCAGAGAAGGATCAGCAACTAAAAGAGCTATCACACAACCACAGTCCAGAGGGCAGCCAGCACAGCCCACATGCTCTTCTTCAAGGACTTCCATACACACAGAGAAGGATGATGATGCAGCCAAGGGAAGACAAGTGGGAGCTGAGAAACGCCTATTCCCTTCCTTCTCCTGCACTATCCCTCTTTGCCGCCACCACAAAAGGAACTCAAATCTCAGTGCCTTGGTACCACCATCTCTCTAATGGGAAATCAACTGTTTCCCCTCCTGGAATGAAGGCTTAGCCAATTCACATTTTGAAGTGCTTCAAGACTCTGAGAAGAACAGATGAGTTTGCTTTTTCCATCCTTAACTTCTCACATCTTAAAGACTACGGACCCTTCAGATAGCAGCTCTGGATGCTCTCTGTTGTCATTGACACCACCTCCACATAGCCCCGAATGACCACCACAATGGAGCTCTGATCAATGCTGGGCATTGTCTCAGACTGGCCTGGTCTCAGAGAAGGGGCTCATCCCTACATCGAGGACAATGCAGCTCATCACTGGGTTCGCAGCCAAGGGAGCATTACAAATGCTGAACACTGCTTTTTGATTTTACCACACTGAAGCTGCTTTGTCTCAAGAACCATCTTCAAGATTGCAACATAAAGGCATCTTTGCAATAGCTTATAATTCAGGCCTGTGTCTCTTTCATGGTTTTTCTGACGTTACCCACCACGGCTGCAGAGCTGAAGAAGGGTATTAAGTGGAACATGCAGCTTCCTTGTCCAGGCCACGTACCAGGACATGAAATCATAGCTAACCCCAAGCTCAGGACTAGATACAGGGTCCAGCCCTTCAAGTGGTCGGTTTATAAGCTACAGTCTGACCTGGAGGACAGATGCTGTAGCTCAGCAACATCTCATACCTACATAAGGCATCTCTTCTTACTTTTCATCAGCATTGAATCAGGCAACAAGTCAACCACTTGAGGATCAGGTCAGTCAGAGAGGCTGCAGATGATGGGATCTCTTGCAGGACACGGCCAGTGTTGCAAATGGCATCATGTCACACCTCCCAAGCAACCTGCACCAGTTTAGGTCCCAAAAGCCAGCAGAGTAACATTTTTCCCAGCACCAAGAGTTCATAGGCAAGAAGCATCGTAGCAAAAGCACCACAGAGCAGTGGTTTTAACTAGGAGCAGGGACTGGCAGTGGTTGTCATTCATCATCCGTCTCGGATGGTGCTGTTAGCTTATCCACCCAGGTGAAAGGAAGAGACATCAGTGGAAACATGGGAGCTCATCATTTGCAATCGAGTGGAAGGCAAGAAACCTGTCTTTTCAAAAGTACGAGTCAAACAGAAAAATCAAAACATGCCAAGCTTTCCTGGGAAGTTCAAAAGAAGATCCTCAAAAAGGCTGATTAGTCTCTAAATAGATTTCCTGGCGTATGTCTCTCCCTGCCTGCTTATGTCTGTCATCCCTTTTATAAGTCCTGTAACCAGGATGAAAGAGCTCAGTCGACTCAACTCCATCATCAAGTCTGATGGATGCCCTTGTAGATAATATCTGCCCTCCCAGTGCTGCTGTATACCAACGCTGGTCCTTGATCTCAGACATGGTACCAGGGCGTTGCCTTCCCACTACCTTGGTGAAACGCAGTTGTTAAAAATCTTTTAAAGGAAAGATGTGGTGGTTTTGTTCTCCTGGTGATAACCTAACCCAAATCTAGGCAAAAAAAAAAAAAAAAAAAAGAAAATTATCAACGGCAACCTGGTCATTTCAGCTCCTGCTTGTTGTTCACATTGTCCACCTACAAGACACAAATTTCCAGAGATTTGTTTTTCAGCATTGCCTGATGAATTTTTTCAGGCAAAGCTCCTGCCAGCAATTTCAAGCAAATCTGTTCTTGATGCTACAGAGCAGCCAGGTGATTTGGTACAGCCTCTCCTTACACTCCATCACTGCTTGGGCAAGACCTTTTTCCAAATTTATTTTCTCACCAGAGCAAGTTTGGCCCTGTCTCCATCAGCGTAGGGTTCAGACTGAACGAAGTCTTGGCAACAAGCCTGAAACTCCCAGAAACCCAGTCTGGATCCTGCACAGAGTTCATCTGAAGAGACCTTGGCTCCAGCACATGAAGCATCACTGGGTTCTGGTGTCTCTTCTGCCATCTAGATCATATGGTCCAGGCTTGCCCCAAGAAGAGCTTGAAGTGTTAACCCAAACCACACTGTCCACTCTGAGATTACAACTCCTATAACATCAAGCAAGGAGAAGCACATGGAGCTCCTTCACCCAGCAGAGCACCATGCGTGCCCAGGACATCCACAGCCTTTCAAAGCTGACTCTTATTTCTAACCCCAAAATCCTGGAAGGAAATACCAAGGGACTTTCTCATCTCTCGCTCGCTTTGGATTCCCCTCTGTTTCCTATTCCTGCTGGCCCTCCAAGCCCACCTTTCCACCACACACTGCACTCAACTCTAACCAAAGGAAAACAGACAGCCCTAAAAGGAAAAGCTGCTTTTAGTAAAGTGATCCTTACGACAGCATTTATAAATGAGCAGTTTGGGGAAAAAGAGGGTAGGCCTTCAGCAGAAGGACACTGGAAGAGTGTCAGAGCCACAAAGGTTGAAAAGAAGCCTTGCTTCTACTCCTCCTCTTTGCATTATTTACCATGGGCATCTCAAAGCCTAGTACCATCTCAAAGCCTAGTACCATCTCAAAGCCTAGTGCCAGCCTAAATACTCTCTCGCCCCCACCTCTTACCTCCTTCCCACAGCAATGCCTACCCCAGGTGAAGCATTGGGTGCAGAAAGCACAACTCATGCCACCTTTGTCCCCAGTGGTGCAGCAGGTAAGGGCACGGGCAGTGGTCCCCCCCAAGCTGTGATGGCCCTGTGCCCATAACAGGCCTAGAGCAACTTGCTGAAATACAACAGGAGACAAAATACCCACCCAGGGTATCATCCCCACACCAGCACGTGCCCCTCATCCAGACCCAGAGCCACCCACCTGGTTTGTCCTCACCATTGCACCCTGGGGTGACGACACACACCCTGCCCTGTGCCCCCCAGCAATAACCACAAGCTTTGGGCTTACCAGACGCTGCCAGCAAAGAGCTCTCACCCCAAAATACCCCCTAGAATTCCTGCTTACACCAACTAATGAGGGGCTCTGTCCCAGGGCCGAGACAGAAACCCATCCCTGTTTCTTCTGCCAATCAACCACCCCAGGATGGCCATCAAACCCAACTGAGCCCCCTGGGGACCACCAGCACCCTCCAGGCTCACCTTCCCTCTTCCTTAAACCTGATGATGCTCAGATGGTGGAGGCAGCTCCTTCCAGGGGGGAGGCTTGGGGCAAGGGAGAGGGAAAGGCTCTTCCCTGGGGAGATGCCAATGCCCAGACCCACCTCAGTACCCAGCCTGAAGCTCTCCAGGGGTCAGTGGTTTCTCAGAAGGATGGCGACACGAAGACCTAACAAACAAGCAAGCAGCCCCCTGTGTACAGGTGTCACCCTGGGATTGTGCTCACTACTTAAAGAAAAATAAATTAAAAACCATAAATAAGAAGGAAGAACGGAGGCAACAAAATCCCTTGGACAACCCCTCTGACGAACTCGAACACAAACCAACACAACCAAATGAGGGGGGGGGAAGATAAAAGCCAATAAACGCATAAATAAAAGAAATAATATAAATAAATAATATATTAAACAACCCTCCCCACCCTGTAATGAAAACGTAGCTCGGAGAATGGGATCGACGCTTGTTAACCATTGTTAACTAGTATTTTTAGTCCTGACCGCTCTTAGGCTATGTATAGTTCCTTTTTTTAATGCATTTTCTATACATTAATAAAAGATACTGAAGGAGTGAGCTGTGTGCCTGTCTGGGAGTGAGGTGGGAGCGGGGTTCTAGTGCATCCAAGACCAGCAGCATCACAGCCCCAAACACGTGTCAAAGAGGGATGCAGGTCCCCTGTCCCTCATCCTCACTTATCCCATGGGAGAAAGAGGGTGGGGGGCTCGTTATCAGGGATTCCCATGTTCTTGCCCTCCGGCAAGGGCCTGGTTTGCCCCACTGAAGTTCAGATACTTCTGCTTCCAAAGCAGTTCTTGGTTTTTCACTCTGTAGTTTCACAGAAACACAGAATGGTAGAGGTTGAAAGGGACCTCTGGACATCACCTCCTCCAAGCCCCCTGCTCCAGCAGGGTCACCCAGCACAGGGGACACAGGATCACAGTGTCCAGGTGGGTTTGGAATCTCTCCAGAGAAGGAGGCTCCACAGCCTCTCTGGGCAGCCTGGGCCAGGCTTTGCCACCCTCACACCAAAGATTTTCTTCCTGTTCAGATGGAACCTCCAGTTTGCACCCGTTGGCCCTTGTCCTGTCACTGGGCACCGCTGAAAAGAGTCTGACCCCCTCCTCTTGACCCTTGCACTTTAAATATTGATCATTACCAATCAGATCCCCTTCTCAGGCTTCTCTTCTCCAGTTAACCAGCCCCAGGGCTCTCAGCCTTTCCTCAGCACAGAGATTCTCCAGCCCCCTCAGCATCTTTGGAGCCTCTGCTGGACTCTCTCCAGTAGTTCCCTGTCTCTCTTGTACTGGGGAGCCCAGAACTGGACACGAATACTCTGGATGTGGCCTCACTAGGGAAGAGTAGAGGCATGAGAACCTCCCTTGACCTGCTGGTCACACTCTCTTTAATCCACCCCAAGATACCATTGGCCTCCTTGGCCACAAGGGCCCATTGCTGGCTCATGGTGAACTTGTCCACCAAGTCTCTCAGGTCCTTCTCCACAGAGCTGCTTTCCAGTAGGTCAATGCCCTGACCCTGGTGCAGGGAGTTATTCTGCCCCAGGTGCAGGACCCTACACTTGCCCTTGTTGAACATCATCAGGTTCCTCTCTGTCCAACTCTCCAGCCCATCAAGGTCTCGCTGAATGAGAACACAGTCACAGAGCTGAGACAGCCACTCCAGCAACAGCAGGTGGAAGAAACCACATCTGATCGTGAAGCACACCAAGAAACACCAACCAGGAGGAACAGAGCAGCTGAGAGACAAAGCACATCCAACAAGATTAAAAAAAAAAACAAAAAAACAAACCAACAACAACAAAGCAGACAAACAGAGGGAGGAAATTTGGGGGCAGCCCAGCATTGGCTGGTGGTGCCACCTCCATCCTTGGAGGTGCTCAAGACCAAGCTGGAGAAAGCCCTGAGCTTTCTCAGCTACTCTGACCCCAGGGCTGCCTTGGGCAGCAGGTTGGATCAGAGGCTCCCATGCCCCACTCCCACTGAAGCTATCCTGTTAAAATAAATAACAATAAGGTGACAACAACGTCAGGTCAACACGGCAGGTCCTTTAACCCGGGCAAGGCAGGGAGCTGCGCTTTGGCCTCAGCCCAGCACAAGATGTTTTGTTAAAAACATCTCCCATGAGCTAGAGAGGCCCTCAGCTCTGCAGTTTGCAGCCAGAGAAAGCAAAGCCAGGGTGAAAATGCACAGGAAGAGAGCGGAACAACCCCAAAGCCTTCAGTTAAAGCTGTTCTCCTAATTCCGACAGCGATCCGCTCCCAGCACAATGGAAACCCCACTGAAAACCAATTTCCAAGGTTATTTCCAGCAGAACAAGCTCCCAGTGGGAAAAACAAACAAACAAAAACCAACCCAAAAAACCCAACACTGATTCAGCAAAAAAAAAAATAAATCTCTGGGACTAGTATGACTTTCAGAGGATTCTGCAAGTCTCCTCCCATTCCGCACGCAGACTTTATTTAGCCCTCCCCGTCTTGAGTTCTCGTGTTTGACACGTAGCCAGGCAGGATGAGAAAACCCAAAAGAGGCTCTTCCGCCAGACCACTTCAGTATTTTCTAAGTTTAATTTTGGAGAGACAAAACAGGGGAATTCACTTTGCAGCAGCTTCTCAACTTCTCCTTCTTGCTTCGATTTGAGAGGGAAGAAATAAGAAAGAAAAAAGGAAGTTGCCAGCATGGGGATCCCCCAGCTCAGCCACTAGCGCAGCAGAAAAGCCAAGCCTGAGCCCTAACAGACTCAACTGTCTGGATTAAATCACCTTTTCCACGTCTGAAGGGAGCCAATGTCACAGAAGACCCTTCAGGCAAGCCCAGGGACTCTCACCTGCCCGTGGAAGAGCTGAGGGGTGGAGATGGAAGGGGATGGGGAAGAAGGGTTGCCTGCACTATCCCAATTTCGCCCTGTTTGGCCAAGCAGTTGACCCGACATGGTGGATTTAATTGATGGTCCCTCACAGAAGCAAGTGTTGGGCCAAGTGGGGCCCCCAGCACTTCCATTCCTTGCAGAGCACCCCAAAAAAAGCTCACTTGGAGGAAACAGAGTCTCCCCATTGCAACAACCAGACACGAGAGGTGGGCATGGACCACTTGGAGGCTGATACCAAAAGAAGGCAGGTGCATGTGGAGCCAGAGCATCTCTCTGGACCATAACCCACCTCCCAGAACCAGAGCCACAGCCCAGCTCATCAGATTGGATGAGAAGGGGGTCAGGATTGTTAGGAGCCCTTTCCTAAACACTCCAAGCCTTGACTTAAGCGAGGGAGGTGTTTTGCCCCAGCACAGCAAGCCCTGGGGAGCTCTAGCCCCATCACCTATCGCAGGAGCCCATCACCCTCATCGCTCTGGCCCCCTTTGCCCTTGCCCATCTCAAAACCATCCTCACACTCCAGACACGGTCCTGCAATATCACTCGTGGTGGGATCTCACGTTTCCAGCCTCTCCAAGGAGCGCAACTCCCCAGGTCAGCCTGGGCTTTGCACGGGCAGCGCAGCCACGCTCCTCTTCGAGCGCTTCCAGACCATCACACCACCAGCCCCCACCCCCCCATCTGCACTTTGTATGGAGATATTTCATCACAGCCCTCTTACCAAAGTCCCCTTCTTGCATGAGTGATGCTTGGGAACTTTGTTCCACCAGCAAACATCAGGAGGGTGTACAAAGGTCCTCAGCAAGGGTGTTGCGCGTCCGTCCCAAACCTGGATCTCCGGCAACGCGTTCCCAGCAACACACCCTTCAACCTCAGCCCAAAGAAAACACAAGGGAAATGCTCACCCTGGAGCGAGCAGCACCATGGGAGGAGGCTCAAAGCCTGCAGGAGCAAGGCTGGAGCAGGTCCATGAGGGCACATCCTTGTCCCGTGAGCTCACAGCTGCCTTACGCCTTGTGGGACGTGATCTTTATAGCACCATCTTCAACATTCTGGGGGTTTAATTCCCCCTCGTACACCTGAACGTGCTCACCATTCCTTTAAACCCCTCATTCCCATTTTTATATTTTCAACTCCTGTGGCTACAAGCTCTAAAGCTTTATTATGTAGAGAGGAAAAAAAAAAAAATCCTCTTTTAATCAAATCTAAATGCAGGTCTTTTAAATTTTATTGATTTGTCCAATCTCCCTGGATAAAGAGCACTGTGAATAGCAGCCCACAGGCTTATTCCCTCTTCCCTCCACTACAGACTCTACATGCAGCAATTTTTCTGCTTCAACAACCTTCCCCACCAAAAAAATATAAATCCATAGTATATACAATATATATATATATGCATTATATTTGAGGCAAGACCCTCACTGTGATTAGGAACTTTCCTCTAACGCCACTTCTCTCCCTCGCAGTATTTTGGATCCAGGCAATCCTTAGCACAAATACAGGCTGGGGGATGAAGGGATCAAGAACAGCCCTGGGGAGAAGGACTTGGGGGTGCTTGGCCATCAGGCAGCATCGTGCACTCACAGCCCAGCAGGCACTGGCACCCTGGGCTGCATCCCCAGCAGCGTGGGCAGCAGGTCCAGGGAGGGGATCCTGCCCCTCTGCTCCTCTTTAGGCACCAGGGTCCAGCAGAGCTGCTGGACAACGGAGCGGAGCAGAGCACACCGGGATGCTGGTGGGAATACAAGCTGCCTCTGTTAGCCACAATGGCCCCTTGTCCCCACAGCATCCCCTGCGTTTGGTGACACTGCAACAAAAGGGGTTTGGAGGAATTAACTCTGCAATTGTTTACGGGAAAAATCCTTCCCAAAAGTGAGAGAAGCTGGGGGTGGAGTGGGAAGACTTCCCTCTAAGAATTGCAGGAGGGGGCGTTAGAAACAGGCAGCCAGGAGAGGAGCAGCAAAGGGAACGGGGCTGGAGGAGCTTCTCTGGTAGACAGCATGCCCCTGCTCCCGGGGACAAGCTCTGGACCTCCTCCTGCTGCCAAAAGCTGAAAGCAGGAGGCATCTGCCTGCTTGCCATCGTGTATCAGTTCCTCACCCATGACCTAAGGTCACCTCTCCCCTCAGCCCAAGGGGGACTTCACCCCTCCAAATAAAGCAACTCGCTCTCCCTCCTACGTGGCAGACAGAGGAGAAAGGCCTTCGGCATGTTTTCCTTCTTTCACCCACCATCATTTGCATTTCACTCTCAGTTCCCTCCCAGGGGTGGGTGAGCCACCATCAAGCCACCCTGCCTAAGCCCTGGCTCCCAGCTGCATCCTCCCTGAGGAGCCCCAGTTAGCAAATGAGATGATGAGGAGGAAGACTTTGAACTGTGAAAAGCAAGGGTCAAACAGTCACCAGGCAGGAACTAAGCCCCGAGGACAGCACAAAACATCCTGGCACAAGAGCACGCCTTGGCCAACCGCTCTGGTGGCACCGGCCAAAACCCTCACGTGGTCAAAGCCAAGGGACATCGGCTTACTGGAGATCTCCAGCGTCAGCTTCCCCCATGGAAGTGGCTTATGGTGGGGAAGGGATAATAAAAATATTTAAAAAATAAATAAAATAATAATTTGGCAGCTGCTTGTCGTTAAAGAAATGGGATTGGCTCTCCCTGCCCACCTTGGCTGGGCTCCAGGGGAAGATGACACCAAGGGACGGCCACTGATGACTCCTTGGCATTGCAGGGTTGAGCTGAAGGACTGTGCTGGAGGGGACAACCAGAACAACAGGTTTTTCACCTAAACAGCAACCTTGGCAGATCGCTCCAACGCTCAGCGGGGACAGGAAACCCCCAGGAGCGGTTGTTCCATTCCAGGAGGAGGCACAAATTCCTGCTTCCCGCTACTGGGGGCACACGCTCGTCCGTGGGGACACTGGGGCTGTGCTGGAGCATCACCCTCTCCTTGGCCTTTGATTTACACCTCCCACAGATCCAGCCCTTGGGAGATGACAGCAAGATGCTGTCAGTGACCCCATTTCCATGCCAAGGGAAGGAGCATCCCCCATTCACCGATGGGGTTTTTGGCCCCTGGGGCTCACGTAACTGATCAACGAGCCTCTCCTAAATGGGAAGGAGCCACATCACGCTGCCGAAGCTCAGCCAGCCCGGCACTTTCCCCACCTCCCGGCACGTCTCCTCTCCCCCTCGCCCATCACCAGCCCTGCCAGTAGGATTTCCTCAGGAAGGAGTTTCCTGAAGGCTCACGCACACAAAACAGTCATCAGCTCTCAAATAACAAAAAAGCTCTACCTACGAGGTTCGCTTTCCTCCCAAACCCCACGCCAAAGCTCACCCTCCCTCCTCCCCAAACGTATTGGGGTCCCCACACCCCAACTTTGTTCTTGAGCACACACCTAAGGACCCCACCTCCCTCCCCATCCCAGCCCCTTCTTTCCCCTGGGCAGCAGAGACAGATGCTCTGGCAGACCCAGACCCATCTCAGCAAGCCCAGCTTCACGCAAAGCCTCCCAGGTGATGGGTGGGAAGAGGCACCTCCAAAAATACTCACCAGTTTGGGGGCATTTCCCTTAAGAGCAGTCTTGCTGCTATCACTGCCCATGCAGGACAGAACCCCAGGCATTTAAAGGTAGCCCCAAAGCAGCACATTGGTTCCCCCCCTTCCCAGAGGGGACAGACCCCAGCAGGCACCAACCAAGGGAGAGAAGGGGATGAAGCAGCCACCCCGGAACCTGCCAGCACCCAGAACACCAGCTCAGTGCTTGTCCCCCACCTCCAAAGGGTCACCATCCCATCCCATCTCACTCCTGCTTCCTCATTCTTCTCCAAAGCCAGAAAACTCATTGCTGCTGCTAAAGTAAATACCAAGGGCAGCTATTTTTATCCAGCCCACAACCAGGCACACTTTATTTTTGGTGTTTAAACTGCAGCCTTTTTTTTTGTGGGAGGGGGAGAGAGAGATGGGAAAAGACAGAAGCACAGGGGAAAAATGAGAGGAATGTTTCTCCAGGAGGAGAGTTTTCCACTGCTTACTTTAAGCTGGGCTCACGCCTGCAAACAGAAATCACAGCCAGAGAACAGAGCAAGGAGCTGAGGAAAAAGGTGTGATAGTATCTTCAGACACTCCTCATCTCATCCCATCCCACCATGCTGAGAAACAACACAAATAAACCGTCCCTGGGTACCAGCTGGGTGTTATCAAGGCATAAGTGAAGCTCCCAGCTGTATAATGGGGCAGACTGGTAAATAAATCAGCTGAATCCAATGAAACGAGGAGAAGCAAGAGGGTGTTTCTATTTTCAGTGTAAAATGGGTAGTGTTTTCCAAATAAAATTAGGGGTTGAGAGGACCCAGGAGGAAATGGAAGTTATCAAGGGGGCTTTTCAGCATGGGAAAGGCTTTGATCTCACATAGAAATAAGGAGCTTGGGAAGGATGGATGGAAAATTGAATATGGGGTTTGGTTTCCAGCTGGTCCCAGGCCTGGGCTCACACTGACAACCCCATGACGTGACAGGAGTTTGTCTGGTATGGGCTTACTCGGTTCCTGTGCTTGAGGGGCAGCACCAAGCAGGGAGCTGCATAATCTGGAGCAGTTGATTCATCAGTGGCTGAGTCACTGCTTCCTCTCACCCAGTAAAGTTTCTGACAAACAAAGAGTGATCCCTTGGAGCCCAGATACGCTGGATGCCAAACAAAACTAGGAAGTGGCAGGTTCAACCACCCCCCAGATGTATGGTTTTTTCCTCCACGTTGCATACGGAGGAGACAAGGAATTCTTTGCTGCAGGAGATGTCCACAGGGTCAGGCATCAAATGGTATCTAGATTCTTTCCAAGCACCTCCTATGGACCACTGTGAGGAAGAGGATGCTGAGCAGTGGTCTGACTGATTTTACTTGTATATTCTTGCACTAATTCTAAGTTTCTTTAAGTCTGTCTGATGCTTCTCAACTCGGTTTGACGGCACTGCTGCACTCAATGGCATCAAGACTCTACAGGTGGCAGCATCACAAGAGGTTTAAGTGCTGAGGTCAATGTTCTCAGTGCCCACCAGCTCGGCCACATCATCACAATGCTCCTGCCTGAAGCCAAGTGGGTGCTGAAGCACCATGCTCAGAGGGGCCCCTGAGAAGCTGGGGAAGGTGCCCAGACCAGCAGCTCCTCCCTCGGCGAGGCCTCTGCCAAATTAAATTAGTGACAAGAAAGGGCCGAGCCCCAGCGGTGCTGTTTGCCCAGGGAACAAAGCAAACCTCCCCGTCCCCGTGGCAGCAGCGCAGCCAGGGACGGGCAGGGCTTTCATCCTCCTCGACCCCAGGGACAGGCACCCCCGAGCTCGATGCCTCTGGCCACGCTCACCCCTGGAGACCTTAAATAATAAATATTCCCAGTCAGTCCTATTGGAGTGTTTCCAAAGGTGACATGGCACCATCTGGTGCTGCAGAGTGGCTGGGTGGACTGCCAGCGCTCAGGTGGCTTCTCCTGTGTGACCTGGGAAGGGTGTTTTTGTAGGGGGACTTGGTACCCACAAATAAAGGGACTGCTAGAGCTCAGTGAGGGGGGAAGTGCCAGGATGGGGTGAAATGGGACAGGGAGAGACAGGATGGGATGACCCAGGATGGGGTGAGCCATAAACACGGCGCAAAGCCCAGGGATGTCCACCCTATTAGTGTAAAACCAAGGAAAAAATTCCTGGAAGAAAATCTTTAGGCAAAAATTGTTTGGTACTTCCAGCAGCACATGACCACCACCAAAGGCTACTGGGAGGCACTAAGCACAAGCCATAGCCTGCAACGTGCACTTCGTGGGGTCTCACCCCTCGGGCCCCAGCACGAGGCAGGAGGTGGGAGAGCAGCGGAGGCATCCCAGCCTGGCAGGCAGCTTTGCCTCCATCCCTCCTCTCTGCCCCTCTTCCCTCCTATTCCTAGCACAGCTTTGCTCCTGGCACTGCTGGGCCACGGTACTGGGAACACGGGGCTGTTTTCTGGAGGGTCAGGCAGCCCTGGCTACCCCAGCTTCAGGAATTAGCACCAAGATGGAAGAGGAAAAGCAAAAGCTGCTGGCTCTGGAGCATGAAGGAGGGTAAGCGTGAGGTTTTTGCAAGCCAAAAAGGTTGAAGCTAGCCAGAAAAAAAAAATTCCAGCAGAACACTTTTCTAGTTGCAGCTTGCCCGGCTGTCAGCATTGCAGCGCTGCACGAAGCCCGCTCAGCCCCGGACTGGAAACCAGCAGACATCTGCTGATTCCTGGATAGGGGATAAAAAAAAATCAAGGCAGAGAGAAAGCAGCAAGTGAAAACCAGGAGGGGGAAGAATCCAAACTGAACTGTCAGCGAAGTTTGAAAATACCAACCCCCCCCGTGCAACCTGCAGCCCCTTCCTCGAGTCAAAACGCTCTTCATCACCTCCATGGGTGCTGCTGGGTGCTGCCCGTGGCTCAGAGCAGCTCGGGGTCTCCCTCCTGCCCTGCTGCGCTACCCCTTTGTCCAGGGAGAAGAGGCGCTGCCAGGGATGGGGTGCTGGGGGGCAGCCGGGGTGCCCCGTTTCAGGACAGGGAGGTCTTCCCTGGACCGAGCAGCCTCCCAACAAGGGGAGCAGCATCACTTGGGCACCTAAAAAGCCTTCTGGGGAAAAACCCCGCTGCACCAAAGCCCGGGCCTCCCTGCCAGGGAAGGAAAACGCTGTATTCCCTCCCTCTCCCCAGCAGTTTTTGGCGTGTTTCAGGCGCGGTTTTGTACCTCCCCCCCCAAGCCATGCCTCCTTCCCAGACTAAACAACTCCCAACTTCGCCAGCTCTCCCCGGGCACCCGGGGCCGGCAGCGCCCGAGACCCACAGGGGTTCCCCTTTATCCTCCCAGCACAGCTCTGGGGCCGTGTCCGGAGAGGGACCGGGGGGGGGGCGTCCCGGGGAGAGGGGGGGTTGCCCCGGGGAGGGGGGGCGGCCCGGGGCCCCGGGGGGGCCGGGGGGGCGGGGGGGGGGCGGGGCCGGGCCGGGCCGGGGCGGGGCGGGGGCAGGCGGGCCGGGGCCAGCCCAGCCCATTTCCTCCGGCCGCCCGGAGCTCCCAGCGGGAAGAGAAGCCGAGGGGCAGCGGGAGCCCAGGTAGGTTGGCCGGGGGGGGGGTCCCCGGGAGGAAAGCCGGTCCCCGGGCATTGCCCGGGCTGGGAGTTATCTTTGGCTTTGCGTCGCTCAACCCTCGGGTGGGTTTGATTTCTCTTTTGAGGCCGCATCATCTGCTGCCCGCACTCGGGGAGGCAGCTGCCTGCCCGGCGGGGCTGGGGTTTGGGCGGTGGGATCGTGGCACAGCCCGCGGAGCTGATGCTGTCGGATGTCCCCGGGCGGCGACAGTGGCGCTTGAATGGCAGTGGAGAGAGCAGCTGGCTCTTGGGACGTTTGTCGGAAGAAGACCTACCCAGCACCGGGAGTTTCAGGTGGGGAAAGATAGAAGTGAGGCTGCACCGACGAATTTTGCCATTACTTGTCCCCTTGGAGAGCCTCAGAGCCTCCTGGAACCAAAACCATCTGCGAGCCACCCCAGGGACCAAAACCATCTGCGAGCCACCCCAGGGACCAAAACCATCTGCGATCCACCCCAGGGACCAAAACCATCTGCGATCCACCCCAGGGACCAAAACCATCTGCGAGCCACCCCAGGGAGGGGCATGGGTGGGGGCTGCCTGGGAGACAGGGATGCCCCTGCCATGGTTTAGAGGAGACCGAGGTGGCTCAGGGGAGCTCCTGGTGCTGTCAGAGATGCCAGCAGTGCCTTTCCAAAGGCAAAACTGGCCTTTTGGCCGGGACTCGCAGGGATCCCGGGGCCGGTGGCAGCCGCGTGTGTGCAGATGACGATCGCCGAGCGGGCTCCAGGCAGCAGCTTGCAAAATAGTTTCACTTTAACCTTGTTATCCAACGTTCATATCAGTAGTTTTCCAAATCGCTCCCTTTAGGGGATGAAAGCCTCTACGTGTGGTTTCTGGCTGGGAGGTTTGATGGCGGTGGGAATAAGATGAAGCTTTAGTTGTTTTTGCTTGCCGGGTAGTGGCTTTTGGTGTTTGTTTTTTAACGTTTGAGGAAAGTCTCTGGAGCCTGCTGAGAGTTCTAGGAGACTGGCGGCGAAACTCTTTTATTATTCACCATTTCCAAAACAGTAACGTGTAATCCCAGCTACGGAAACTGCTCCTGCTCAGTGTCAGCTTTCATCCAGTTTAAGTCCACAGGTGTAAGCAGGAAAATAGTTGTCACTCGTGCATGCGTAGCCGTGTCTTTGCTGGTTGTATCAGGAGAGCTCACAGGCTCGGACAGAGGAGTTACCTTCTCCTCACCTGACCCGTAGCTATCACTGCTTGTGGAAAGGGTATCAAGCTGATAAAAAATCCGGTAACAGAAGAACGTGGTTGAGCTTAACACTGTGGTTCGTGCTTTGCACCACTTGGCATCAGCTGCAGAAAGTGAGGTCTCGGCTGCGTTCAAGAAACAGGGGTGGCTGCAGAGCAGGCACTTTCGTGTCACCTCAGCAAGGCCTGAGCTGCAGCCGGACCTGAGCGCGAGAGGGTTCAAATAACCCACAAGTACTGGGAGCCAAACAGCACAGGCCGTGGTCTGGAGGTGGGTTGCCCTTCCACGCTGCCCCTGCTCTCAGTTTGGGTGCAGGGAGAAGCACTGTAGGGTGGCCCCATGCCCACCTGAGCCAGGCTGCATGTCAGCCCAGGGGAGTGGGCTGAGCTTTGTTAGGCTGGAGGGGACTTCACATGGACACAAGAGCCCGTTGAGCCTTAAGCCTAAAGGCCTGAACTTGTGAAATCAGGTCCTAAACCATCTCCAGCACTCTCTCCCTCTGCCACGGTGACCCTGCATAGCAGCTTCCAGCCCTTTGCCCTCTGTTTCCAGTGAACTGCAACTTCTCCGCAAACTCTGCCTCCATCCGCAGCTGCTGCGGCTGCTCTGCAGCACACAGGATGTGGGCAAGCCAGCATTGCCAAGGCAACCCCTCTGTTTTGATTTCCCCATGCTCGGGCTGGCAGCCTCTACCCCTCCAGCTCAGCATGGGCAAGCCCTACCCACCAATGGTTTGTGGTGCCATCACAAGCTGGCCCTCCAGAGGAGCTTGTTTTCCACCCACGGCCGCCCATAACTCCAGAGGAGTGGCAGATGCTCCCCACCCTTGAAAGCACCAGCTCCTTTGGAGCCAGTGCGGATTAAAGAACCTCGTGTTGGACGCCCAACTTCAATTAAAACTTACACAAGCCGTGGAGAGCTGCTGTCCATCCCTGGCCGCAGGATTTCCCGAGCCAGTTACCGTGTCAGCTGTCCCCGGACTCGCTGCCAGCACTGGCTACCCAAAACCAAAGAGCTCATCAGGTGCTTAGCAGCCCTCCCCACGACACTACCCCGTCTCCCCGTGCCTCCCTGGCCCTAGATTTTGGTCCCATACCTTGACCCAAAAAACACCTGACCTCCCAGCTCCAGCTCCCCGGGCACGGGGCAGGAGGTTCACTGGGCAGGAGGTTCACAGCTGCAGTGGACCCTGGCAGAGCTCTCCCCGTTGGTCTCTGCTCTAAGAGGAGACGTTGCTGTCGCATCAAATCGAGCAGCAGCCCAGGTTTTTCCTTGGTGCAGCTCCACAGGCTTTCTGCTGGCGGCGAGTGGCCTTGGGTAACCCCTCTGCCCTTGGAGTCACCAGCTCAAAGGGCACCACTTTTTCTTCTTTCTCCTTCCTCTTTTCTTTTTTTTACATTAAACTGAAGAACCTCTTTATTTAGTGCACAGACATCCCTTCAGCAGCAAACAAAAGGCAATGCATGCACCCAGCAGCTTAAAAGGCATTTGCAAACCAACTGCGTAGCTGTGCTGGAAGGTGGTCTCAGGATTTTGGGGCTGGGAGCTCCAGGGGGTTGGGGGCAGGTACCTCTGCTTTCTCCTTGCAAGGGATGCTTGGCCACATCATTCTGCTCCAGACTTGGCCAGGGCTGGGCACTGGAACAAGCAGCAAGGGCCTCTGCAGCACATTCAGCTCCAGTTTAAAGTGAAAACATTTCAAAGGCCCCTGCTTTTTCTTTTTCTTTTTTTTTTTTCCTCCTCCACAAACAATTAATTACAAGTTTAAAAGGAAGTTCCAAGCCCTCCTTCCCTCCCTCGAAGTTGAGAGGCAATAAATATAAAGCAGCTCAGCACAGGAATAAAATTGTACATCCTGTTTTGTCTGAAAAAGGCAGTTGTTGTTTTGGGCTTGGTTTTAGTATTTTTTTTTTCACTTCTTTTTTGGAGTGAAGTGTATCATAGGCATCCAGTGTTCCTGCCTGGATAATGAGCTGTCAGGATATTTATGGATAAATGGCAAACCTGCATCAGACAGATGATTCAGGCTGAGGAAAAAGCTGCTCTGTTTATTGGTGTTGCCATTTAAATCTTTACTACGGCTGCCCAAAAAAAGCGGCCTCGGTGAGGATGAAGGTTGGGACAGGCAGCAGTTTTCAGAAGCATCTCTCACCACTTCCCCCCTTGCTTGTAATGCCTGTGGGCAGCAGATAGCAGAGACCAGCACCCCGAGGAGAGCCCTCGCTTATCTCCCCTGCGAGCAAAAGCAGATCTGTAACGCTCCCTGACAGCTCTGGGCAGGGAGAGGAAGAGGATGAATGGGATTTCAGCCTCCAAACCCTCGGTGGAAGCCCGTGACATCTCTGGTGGGGACAGCGGTGATAGCACTGGCTGCTGCCAAGGAGGGGAATGAGGCAATGCAGGGAGCAACTGGTTTCCTGAGGCTGGGAAGCTGCTCAGCAGTAGAGGTGGGGTGGAAAAGGCTCTTCTGCCTCTCACAGCACCTTCCCTCCCTCCTGGGCTGCTTTCCCAGCAGCCTGGGCAGCAGGTTGAGGGAGGGGATTCTCCCCCTCTGCTTTGCTCTGGGGAGAGAGAGAGACCCCCCTGCAGTGCTGGGCCAGCTCGGGAGTGCTCAGCACAGCAGAGACAGGGACCTGGTGGAGCGGGGCCAGAGGAGCCCCAGCAATGCTGGGAGGGCTGGAACCCCTCTGCTGGGAGCCAGGCTGGGAGAGCTGGGGGGGGTTCAGCCTGCAGAGGAGAAGGCTCCAGGGAGACCTTACTGCAGCCTTTCAGTACTTACAGGGGACCTATAAGAAAGAGGGAGACAGACTTTTTACCAGGGCCTTTTGTGACAGGACAAGGGGTGATGGTTGGCCAGGACTCTGAGCAACCTGCTCTAGCTGCAGATGTCTCTGCTCACTACAGCAGGATTAGTTGAGATGACCTTGAAAGGTCCCTTCCAACCCGAACCTTCTATGATTCCCAGCATCCTGCTTGTCTACCTCCAAAAAAGCCCACTGTATTGTTTTTAATTCCTCTTCTAGTGAGCAGAAGCTGGAAGATGCATCAGACTGGACAAAAATCCAGCAATAAAACATTAGCTACAAACCTCTTTGTGTAGCCATAGCTTCATTTGCTAAATCTGACACAAGAGTTTTTCAGAAAGGAACCCACAGAAATTCATACGCCCATTTTCAACACATTTCCCACACATACATTCAAAAGAGAAACCCCCAGCTAACTGGGCCCAGCTCAGCTACGCTCTTGTGCAGCTCAAAGCAATAAATTTGCAGTGGCCAGCCTGTTTCTGTGAGGGGCAGGGTGGATAAATCCCTTCTTTTTAATAAGAACTGAGCACTTGGGAAGTCCCAAATTGAGAGCTCAGTATCTGTGCCCAAGGGTTTAGCTCTTGGGGTCCTGGCAATCGGGCCCCAAAGCCAGCAGATGGGGTGGCTGGTGAAATAAGACCCCCATACAGCTTTGGAGGTCCCAGGATAGAGTTTCCAAAGGCAGGTTTTCCATCGGGAGCTGCCTTTTCAGGGCTGCCTTCCAGCTCCTGCCTCAGAAGCAGCGCAAGAGCCACCCGATTTCTTTTTCGGGTGAGTGGTACCTTTTCTGTTCGTTAGGAGGAAGGGTGTAATTGTCAAGCGAGGTGGGAGGACGTGCAGCAGTGCCAGCTGGGTGGACTGGAGCATCCCAAAATGCTGTGTACAAGAGAACATCCCTTAGCAGGTGCCACAACAGCAATAAATGTAAGTGGAAGCAAGGAAAGGTAGTGGTATAGACAATGAGGCTTTAGCCAAAACCAGCCTGGATCCCCTTCCCATCCCTCTCTAGAGGGCTGCTGGAGAGAGAGCCAAGGAGTCTATGGGCACAGGGAAACAGTGGAGCAAACCCCTCTGGGACACTTTTGGAGTTTAGGCTACACCTCTTAAGGTTTTGTTAGGTACAAGTGTTGGCTTTCCTTCCAGTGTGCCTCAGTTTCAGCTCCTGGGCGCAGGGGGATGTGGGCATTCCCTCGAGAGGCTGCCAGGCTGGGATCCCACAGGCTGCCAAACACGCTGATGTAAAATGCCAAAGGAGGGTGAAATGTGGTTTAGAGCCTCCTCCTGCCAGCTCTTCGTCTGTACAACCCATAATATAGTGACTCTCGTGTTGAACCAGAACTGCAAACTCGTGGCACAAAGTCCCCTACCCTCCTCAAAACTCCCTGGAGCTTTGCCTGGCCCTAGGAGAGGAGGAAAGCTGTGAGTGGAGGCAGCAGCTCCCTGCCCCTGGAGAAGGGCTTCCCCGGAAACCCAGCCACTCAGCAGCACCTCTCCCTCCCGAAGGGAGAGGAAAACCTTACGTCAGGCTGCAGAAATGCTCCTCTGCCCCACCCAAACCCTTGGAGCAATTCCCAGGTGAGGCTGGGTGCAGCTCCTCCATCCCCAGCCAGCCCTCATCCTCCTCTGCCCCTGCCTTTGTGACCAGCCCTGGGTGCACAGGGACAGCTTGCTGGGGTGCACCCGCTGGACCAGCACCTGCAGGTCCCACTGAGCCCAGCCCCCAGGAAACAATCCAGGGGGTTTAACTGTAGCCCCCACCCTGAACCTGCCAGCAGTGTCCTGCATGTCAGAGCAGCAGGACCAGACCCCAGCGCAGTGCCCAGGACAGGCAGAGGTCACCTCTGAGCTGCCCAGACATGGGACAGTGCCCGTCCAAGACCATGGGTCGTGAGAAACGGACTGTGCAAACCAGCCAGCCAGCCCCAGGGTGGACTGGGGGTAAGGAGGGACCTGGGACATGTTGAGTCCCAGGTCCACTGGCAGTGGTGCTGCTCTCTGCTGTGGTCCCTTGACAGTGGCCTCACCTGCAGTGCTGTGTCCATCTCTGGAGTCCTCAGTACAAGGACATGGACCTGTTGGAGTGGGTCAAGAGGAGGCCACAAAAACAATCTCTGAGGGCTGGAACCCCTCTGCTGGGAGGCCAGGCTGAGACAGTTGGGGTGGTCCAGACTGGAGAAGAGAAGAGGCTCTGGGGAGACCTTCTTGCAGCCTTTCAATACTCACAGAGTGCCTATATGAAATAGGGGGGACAGACTTTTAGTGGGGCCTGTTGTGACAGGACAAGGTTTTAAACTAAAAGAGGGAGATTTAGACTGGAGAGAAGGAAGAAAATTTTGACACTGAGGGTGATGAGCCTGACTCAGGCTGCCCAGAGAGGTGGTCGCTGCCCCATCCCTGGAACCATTGCAGGGGAGGTCGCCCGGGGCTCTGAGCACCCTGCTCTAGCTGCAGATGGCCCTGCTCCCTGCAGCAGAGTTGGACTAGATGGCCTTGAAAGGTCTCTTCTGACCCAAACCATTCTGTGACTCTTATAATAGTCCCTTCCTAGACAGGAAAGCTCCTTCTGCTTGTCTCTGCTAAGAAATAAGCTCTACAAAGGGCTTATTCGTTCTCAGATGGGGACACCCAAAGGGATGTGGCCAGCACCATGGCCTGGCCCCCGTGACTCCAGACCCCTCCAAGGCAGCAGAGCTGTCACCCTGCTGAGGCTTTGGCTGTGCTGGCAGCTCCATGGAGAAAGTTGTTGAGGAAGCAGGCACCTGATCCATGTGGTTTCCTGTCTCAGCAGGTAGTATCTGAGGACACTTGAGGAGCCCACTAGCTGCTTACAAGAGCTGAACATATCCCCAGGGGCCTTCAACCAGAGGAAGCAGCACAGGTAGCCTGCCCAGGAGCCGACATGGAGCAGAAGATCAGCTCTTTCTTTAATTCCATCTTGGAGCTCATCCGTACCAAGCATGAGGAAGGCGTCTTCAACACCGTCTGCCTGGCTGTGCTGCTGGGTCTGCCCTTCGTCGTCCTCATCGCGTTCATTTTCATCTGCTGCCACTGCTGCTTCTGCAGCCGGAGGAGAGAAAGGAGGAAGAAAGGTGGTCCCAGCAGCAACGGGCAGCTGCAGGCTGAGAGGAACAAGAAGAAAAAGAAGAAGAAGAAGGATGAAGAGGACTTATGGATCTCAGCTCAGCCCAAGCTGCTCTTGCTGGACAAGAGACCCTCCTTGCCCATCTAGCAGACAGGAGGGTGTGGAGGCCCTCCCCTCTGAGATGCCACCAGCCCTTTCAGCTGTGCACTACAAGGGGTGAGGAGATGCCAAAGCTGCTGCCACTTTATGGTGACTCTCACAAGAAGCCGAGCCCAGTGGCTAACCAGCATGTCAGAGGGCCAGCGGAGAACAAGGCAGCCAGGCACAGGTTGACTCAAGGCCCTTCTCCCCCACCACGACAGCGCGCCCGAGGGTGGAAACCCCTGCAGAGAAAGGCCAGGGTGATCCGCTGCCGGGCTGCGCGTACCTCCTCCTGCCACGAGCACGACGCACGCTCCCTGGGCTGGCACGCAGCAAACAGGACACGAGGCTCTCCCTCTGCACCCGCGTGTGAGCGCAGGCACCCTGGCACAGACAAAGGTGTGCCAGGCCACGTGCCCTCAAGGAGTGAGGTGCCCTTAAAGAGCGAGGTGCCCTCCAAGAGCGAGCCAGCCCCACGCTGCCCCCGCGCCAGCGCAGCTGGCTGCGCACAAAGCAAGCGTGGGCGCGCTTCGTTTGCTTGCCCTGCCCCGAGATGGCACAGCTTGCTTGCCTAGGTGCCATCCAAACCCATCTCACGCTGGAGATGGGAATAAAGCCGAGCGCGGAGTTAACCCCGCAGCTCAAAGATGTGCCGTCGCCCTGGCCACCAAAGCAAAGGCAGCTGAGAGCATCTGAAGATAGATGCCCTCAGCCCAACCTGAGAGACCTCAAAACACCCTCTTAAGGCAGCAAAGCAGAAGGATGCATTGCCACCTGGGCTAGAGGCAGGGAGGAGAGGGGGCTACAAGACCAATCCTTTTGCACCAGCACTTAAAAAAAAAATTAATCCTTGAAAGACTTGTTTTTAGACAGGCTCACCTTTAAAGAGCCCACCACGCTACGGCAAGAGCAGACACACAAGCCGAGGCTGCATAAAGGCTTAGCTACGGGCATTAGAGTTATTTATTGACTGACTACTAAAGAAGAGCAGGACCAAAGGCCCCTCTGCAGTGGGGCTAGGCACGCTGAAGCGGTATCAAAGCACCAGACATGCTTTCCTGACGTACTCGGCCATCCCCGTGCAGCCCTTGTGCCACACATTAGACAAACAGACCCACCCCCACGTAGGCAGCTCTGTGTGACACGCAGAAGGCTTCCATACGGCTGTCAAGCCATCCAACTCTGGGATTTGGAACGTGCTGTAGGCACAGATGGGAGTCAAGTTCACTCCTGCAGTCATGCCTTACCCAGGGATGCATCATATAGCCGGACCCTGCGTCCCTCTCCATCCTCATCTTCCTCAGATGCATGACAGTCTGGCTGGGCAAGACCACACACAGCTCTCACCCCTCCTCTGGGTCTGACCCAAGGCCTGTGAGCCCAGCCTACCTCCTGAGGAGCTGGAGGGTCTCCTCTGCCCCACACCTCTGCTCCACCAGGCTCTGTCTCCCCCAGCTTGTTTGGCCAGTGATGGATGCGCGCGTGCGATGAGAAGCCCCATCACATCTGCATTTTGCCCTGTGTCTGTACACTGGATGTTTTCCTCCTCTTTTCTTGTAGTTCTTAAGCTGCTGGAGCAGACTGGAGCTGCCAGCCAGAGCCAGACATCTAGGGGACAAGCGGCCAAACCAACGTGGGCAAGCCTGGATGGAGCTGCCAGACACAACCACTTCCAGCCAGGGTGATGCCACCTTCCAGGGGGCATGCACTGGTGGGGGGCAAAGCCACCAGTTAGAAGCAGCTGCTTATGCCACCCAGTCTCAGCACAGCCGGTTTTGTCCAAGTTGGACAGGGCAGTGATATTACCACCACATCACGGGGTTTGGCTGCATGTGGCTGTGCTGGGAACAGCCAGGAGGCCAGGCTCCTCCTCACACAGCCCTTTAAAATTGACCCCATATGTGCCTTCTTTTCCAGCTTGCTTTGTTAGCATTGAAATAAGTGACTCCCTTCTCCAACAAAATGAAGAAACATATAATGCTATTAAAAAAACAAAACCCTGAGGATTTGCCACACCTAATCCTAGAGAAACCTGCAGGAATAGCTCTGGTCTCTGTCCCAAACCCTTAGTCCCTCCAGGACCACACAGAACCAGCACCACACTTCAATTATTCTTGCTTCCTTCCCTCCTTCCCCCCCCATCCAGGTACTTTCCCCAGGCCTCCTGCCTCCACACTCACTGTGTGCAAAGCAGCCCCCTCCCACGGGCACTCCTCCGGTTATCTGGAGGCACCAGCAGCCCCCCAGGAAGGCTGGTGCTGCCTGGAGGAATCAAAAAACCAAACCAAAACCAACCAACAACACAACCAAAACAAAAAAACCAACCCAGAGTAACGGGAAACACGATGGGAGGCCAGAGGCTTACCCAAACAAGCAGGGGCATGGAGGCTGCCAGCACTGGCAGAGAACAGCCTGCCTGCTGTGGAGCTGCTGGGCTTTGCATGGCTACCTTCAAGAAGGTCCTTCTCCAGAAGGGATGGCTGGTAATGTTGCAGGTGAGGGCAACCAATTCCTACAAGAACCAGAGAAGCATCAAGAAAAATTTCTGTGTTGGGTCACATGCAACACATTCTTAATAGGACAAGAGGAAACGGGCTCAAGGTGCACATGGGGAGGTTTAGGTTGGACATGAGGAAAAACTTCCTCAACAGGGTTGTCAAGCCCCAGAGCAGGCTGCCCAGGGCAGTGGTGGAGTCCCCATCCCTGGAGAGGTTTAAAAGTCTTGGAGATGCAGCACTGAGGGACATGGTTTAGTGGAGACCTGACGGTGCTGGGTTAGTGGTTGGACTTGATGATCTTAATGGTCTCTTCCAACCTAAAGTATTGTATGATTCTATGCAACACCTCCAGTCCAGGCTTTGGGGAGTTCAGAGACAGGTCTGAATTTCAGGAATGCACCAAAACCATCATTCAGACCACCCCAGGGCTGGGTAGGGAGGGATCCACCATTGGATCCTGGTTCATCTGATGGTCCAAGCCTCTGCACCCTGCAGAGCAGAGGGGCCAATTTGCCCAAGGGCTATGGCTTTAGGCAAACCATGCACTGAATCACCTGCTTCTTGAGACAAAAGCAAAACAGCAGCGACAGCCTGAGGCGCAGCAGGACCTGTTACCCATCAGCTGGGCAGTGGTGACCCTGCCACACTCCCACCAAGAAGGTGGCAGGAGATGCATGGTACAGAAACTCTGCTGCATGGATCCCTGCTCTCCAGCCACCTCTGTGCTGCTTCCCCACGGCTGCATTTCAGGATTGGCCTTTTATTTCTCCTAAATGTGCAACAGGGGAATTTTAATATTTAAAAAAAAAAAAAAACCAAAAATAAATAACTCTCAAACTGCAAACAGATCCTGTGTCTCTAGCTCTCAGTCGTGTGTTTATTTGCCTGGGGAAATTTTTCTCATGTCTGTGTCCCAGCCCTAGATAAGAAAGGGAAGAGCTCAGCTCAGCAGGCAGAGGGGGAAGCGGAGGGAGACGGGAGGTGGTGAAGAATCTACCACCTCTCCCCCAGAAAGCAACATTTTGCTGGGTTCCCTCCCAGCAGCACTGGCTGTGCTGCACCCCAGATGTGTCACAACAGATAGGTCCTGGCTCCAGGGGCCCAGTAACAGGGCAGTCCCCACTGACATAGTGAAGCCAAGGCAGAGAGATCTTGCTGGGATTCAAATCCTGCCCCTGGGCATGTTGCAAACCTCACTGGCTATAAAATGGAAGTAATCTCAGGGCAAGGCAGAACTTTCAAGACTGTTTGGACCCTACAGTACCACTGTCACAGGGCTGGGTATTGCAGAAAAACAAGGATGTGAAATTTTTATGGGACTGTCCCAACCAGCCTGAGCTTTGAAACCAGAACAGCCAGTTCCTTAAGGCAAACAAGCTGCAGTTTCTGAGCAGTCCCAGTTTCTAAAGCTGTAGTGTGCTCTGGTTAACCCCAAAAAGGTCTTTTCAGAGAGGCTGGCTGGCTACACAGGGAGGTTTCTCCTGCTCTAGTGTGAAGAGACAATGCCATCCTGTGGCTCTCTGGAAATACTGACTTCCCACAGTGGTTTTCCAGCAGCCACCACTTTGACTACCCTTCCTGGTGAAAGGGAGGGCCTGTAATTAGGAGGGACAAGTAAACCCTCCTCAGAAACTGCAAATAAGGTGTCTCATTTGCCTTCACCTCTGAAATAAAAAGCTCAGTTTTCTTGGTATATGGCTTAAGAGAATACTAAAGCTGTCCTCACCTACGGACAAGTGGGCGATGGGGAGAAATCACTTCAGCATGGTCAAGAACCCTCATCGTTTTCCTGTGTCCTCCTCTCACGCTCTCAGCGCAGAGCCTGCAAAACACTTCCAAGTGCAGTTTTCCTTTCCTTTCCTCTCCTGGCCTCCATTAGTCTGCTCCTTCCCCAAACTGGGGCTTAGATATCCTAACGCAGCTCCGATGAGTCCTTTTTTGCCTGGACAACAGTGCAAGAGGCACAGCCCTGCAAGTCCTGTGAAGGATTTAGTACTCACCATTGAGAGCTCTCCTCAGCCAGGTCCCAGCAAACACAGAGCAGTTACTCACTTTGCAGTATTAAGTCACAAAAAGATCACATAGTTTCCATCTCCTGCAGAGAAGGACTTTGGGGTGCTAGTGGATGAAAAGGTGGACATCAGCCAGCACTGGGGACTCACAGCCCAGCAGGCACTGGCACCCTGGGCTGCATCCCCAGCAGCCTGGGCAGCAGGGGAGGGGGGGATCCTGCCCCTCTGCTCCCAGGGCTCTGGGCAGAGAGAGAGACCCCCCTGCAGTGCTGGGGCAGCTCGGGAGTGCTCAGCACAGCAGAGACAGGGACCTGGTGGAGCGGGGCCAGAGCAGCCCCAGCAATGCTGGGAGAGCTGGAACCCCTCTGCTGGGAGCCAGGCTGGGAGAGCTGGGGGGGTTCAGCCTGCAGAGGAGAAGGCTCTGGGGAGATCTTATTGCAGCCTTTCAGTACTTAAAGGGGCCTGTCAGAGATGGGGACAGGCTTTTTATCAGGGCCTGTCATGTCAGGACAAGGGGTGATGCTTCGAAACTAAAAAAGGGAGATTTAGACTGGAGACAATGAGAAAAATTTTGACACAGAGTGGTGAGAGCCTGGCCCAGGCTGCCCAGAGAGGTGGTCGCTGCCCCATCCCTGGAACCATTCCAGGTGAGGTTGTCCAGGGCTCAGAACAACCTTCTCTAGTTGCAGATGGCCCTGCTCAGTGCAGGGGGGATTGGACTAGATGGCCTTGAAAGGACCTTTTCAACTGAAACTACTGATTCCTGTTTTGGAAGAGACTTCAACATATTAACTTCTCCCCCTAGTCTGTGCCTGGGTATCACTCCATCTCCATAAAGATGGCTTAGTTTAAGTGAGAAGAAAAATAAATCTGCCATCCAAAGCAAAGAAGACAAATATTTTAAGAGCTCCTTTAACTGCAATTTTATTACTTCCCCCCCCCCCCCCCAAAAGTACAGGAAGGATTCTTTGAAATGTATTACTTATCACTGGGATAGAAAAGGCCATTAAGACATAGGACAATCACATTCCAGTGTGCTCAGACAGGGAAGCCTTTGAACAAGCATCATTTGATGAGGTCATGCTTCTTCCCTGCCTGTAGCTGGTGGTCCAGAATGTTAATACCTGCTCAAGGAAAGAAAATAAAACTCACCTTTATGGTTGTGAGGAAGAAAAAAGCAGCCAGATATGAAGCCATGCACTGGGGCCCGGGGAGAGAGCATGCAGGATCAGTTTAACTCTGAGAAGCTCATTTTGGAGGCAGATGACAAGTGCCATCATTTCAGCATCACTACCTACCACACTGATAACAAAAAGGCACATGGAGGCAGATGGACAGTCACACAGAGAGGGTTTTTTCCTGGTCTGTGAGCAGCCTCTTAGGTAAGCAGTCTGCAGAGGCAGGTTTGGGATGGTCAGCAGAGCTTGGATGAGTATAGCCCTCACACTCGTCCTGTTCTGGGGCCTCACCCAGGAGTGGGAGCATTCATCTATTGCATGTCTCAGGTTTTTCTTTGGGCTGGGAGACAAGAGACAAGCAAAATAAAGAGCAGGATTTTAACGTGGAGACATGTGCCACTGGAGGTTGAGGCACTCAGATGGCAGAGCTCACCTGGGTTAACAAGCTTTGCCAGCCACCTGACAATTCCCAAAACCCACCTCTTTGCAGGAAGTGTAGAGAATGTGCCCAAAATGATAAGGAGAAAGGACCACAGACCAGGACAGGGAAGAGAGGTTAGTCTCAGAAAAGCTCTCTCTGATGTAAATTAGAAGGCTATTATTCATTAGTGGGTTCAAATTTAAATCTTTGAAGTCTGAAGTGGCTGGCACCAAAGAAGAACAGCATTAAGAGGAGTCAGCAGCCTGGGTTTTCAGAAATAACAACATGTGTTAAAGCTTGGTTTATGTAAAGTTCATAGAAATTGCATATATTGGATCAAGCCGGTCCTTGTCATGTTTAGTCAACCAGGGGAGCTGCAAGTGGGATGCTCCCTAGAAGTCCCCTCCCAGTCTCT
Source organism: Todiramphus chloris collaris (assembly GCA_025345505.1). Lineage (NCBI taxonomy): Eukaryota > Metazoa > Chordata > Aves > Coraciiformes > Alcedinidae > Todiramphus > Todiramphus chloris. The sequence continues at coordinate 3,524,519 of JANVCC010000034.1, read as the reverse complement.
GACAGATCACCCATCAGGAGCTTCAGGCTGGAAGCAGGCTGGGCTGCAGATCCAGAGGTCCCTGGGTGCACACTGGTTGGCCATTGTCTCCAACGTATTGGAGAAAGCTGCCTGAATCTAACTTTGTTAAGAAATACTGCATCATTATCTTTGGGTACTGTCCTGCACAGGCTTCTACTTAAGCCCTGATCTTCTGTCTCTTCCCTGACAGAGACCTCTTCTTCCTCCCCAGGACTGGCTCATTACTGGAAGACTGAGGACGGATCTTCATTTCGGTAAAAGGGATGGAGAATTCATGGCCTTTCCATGGCTCCCAGTTCACACCCTGGGAAAAGACCAAGAAATTTCTTTTACTGAAGCATCCAGAGTGGATGTTAGGAGACTACCATTGCTCCCCTCTAATACCATTTAACCCTCCAGTAAACAGAGGTGCTATTGTTCACCTGATTTTGACTGTAATTAGAATCAGTCTTCCAGACACTCCTACCATAAATCAAATCTCTATCCAGTTTGGAACACAACAGGACTGAGCCATCTTCAAGCCCAAAAGAAGCCTGTGTACAGTGAGATACACAGCAAGGCATGCACTGAAAGTCAAGGTGTAGGCTACAAGAGTTAGAGAGCCTGCAGCCTAGTGCAGCTCCTAAGGAGTGCTGTTTTATGCATTCCCCTCAGACACCAAGACAGCCTCAACTCAAGTATCTCTGTCCATAAGAATCAGGGAGCCATGAGCTCAAGTCCTCTGGATCCGGGGAGGACAGAGTAAGAGCTGGAAGTTTCCTTATGGGTCATTTTCCTTTCAAATGAAGTGAGGATAGTCCAGGCCATCTCTCCTGCTCCAAGAAGAGATATCCCCCAAGTGTATTCTCTAAAGGGAGAAGAGCTAACACCATCACAGAGCTCTGCCACTCACCTCGCTGTGCTTGCTCTCCCCGTATTTCCCATTGAGGTTGGCCAGGTGACAGTTCTTGTACCACCATGCACCATGGTGTGTCAGAGCACAGTTGCCAAGAGCCACATCGTTGTCTCTGTCCCAGGTTGTGAACTTCCAGCCATTGTGGTAGGTCATTGCATCCCCTAAGGGAAGGGATAAAAGACATGAGTCAGGAGTAACACAGGATAGGGCTGGACAACAGTTTCTAAGGGGCTGCTATTAGAAGGCACGTCCAAGGGCCGGATCCCCCCAGCTGAAGATCTGAACCTTACAGCAAGAGGGTATTAAAGGACAAAACTATAGACACAGTGGCACTGGTAGGGCAGAAGCCAGCACCAGGGTAGCTACTGCTGTTGAGCAAACTCTCACGCTGAACAAAAGCCACTTTCTCAGCACTTCTCATCTGGGGAGCCCCAGAAGTTGCTCCCCCATCACCAGAGGCTGCCTCCTGGAAATGCTTCCCAGTCTGCCTTTTCAGCTGGTGTTTCACTAGGTTAGAGCCCTCTCTTCCCCATGAAGAGGCAGCTCTTTCTCCACACTCTCCTTAAGAAGTACAAGTTTCTCTCCTTAGAGAGCCATATCTAACCTGACCTAATGAGCTCCCACACTACTGACAAAACAAATATGCAGGTCCCAGCACCTGCTTCCCTGTGCTAAGCAGAGACAGCACACGTACAAGACACTCCTCACCAGCACTGCCTCTGTAACTCCCCACCGACAGCCTGTATCTGTCCCTGCTTGAGGCAATCTGGAAGAAGTCGTAGACAGCAAAGACAGATTCACTGGCAGTCCGCAGATCTACCCGGAGCTCATAACGGATGGGGCTGCTGCTTGTGAGATTGTGCAGCTTGTCAAGACCTAGGGGAAAAAAAAACCCAAAACAAAACAGAAGAATTACTCTTAAAAGGAGAAGCCTGTTCACCTTTGCAGCCCTAGACTCTTGCTCTGTGGTCATTTTGGTTAAATCAGCTATTTCCTTTCTCTCTCCTTCCCTGCTTGATGCTGCCATGACATTTTGCCAAGTTTACGCTGTCTTATCTCATTTTCTGGCAAGAGACAGCAGTATCAGAAAAAACAAGCAGCCTAAACCAGCACAAAACTGGCTGTAGCACAACATTCTTTTTCTCAGAACACTTAAAGACCCTTGCTCCAAAAGACCTTGACCTACTGAGTGCTAGATTCTCTGATCCACACAGAGTTCAGTAACAGAACAAGACAGACAAAAAATGGCCAAGTACACCACGTTTTGTGTGGTATCCTGGTCTTTGCTTTTTCACAAATGCAATTTCCCCTTGATTTTCCCTCTGATAGGAACACGCCAGCCTGAACTAGACTTTTCCAGAGTCTGGCTTGCTCTGGGACTGCTCCAAAGCCCGAATATGTCAGTGGAAATACTTGGAGGGCCTTTAGAGACGCCTCCGTTCTCCGCTGGCATTTCTAGGGAAGACACACAAGCTGACAGTTCAAGATGACAGGCTCAGGGGGCTGGGTATTTCAGCGTTTAGATGCTTCTACAAAGCTGATCTTCAGCTCTTCCCTGGTGCCACCCATGTACCATACCAAGCCAAAATTCCCCAGTGGGATCTCCAAAGCCTTCTACGTAATTCTTCCAGCGTTTGTAGAAATCCACCTCACCAGTGCTGCGCCTCTGAAACACCTGCAAAGCAAGCGTGGCTGTGAGAGTTCAGGGCAGGTTGAGGAGAGGCCAAGGAGGATGGGGATAAGAAATGCTCATCCTAATTCAAAGGTAGGCAAAAAGGTGAAGCATTCAGGAACAGGCAACTCTCGCTGCTGGTACATGGCACCTGAGCAGGGCATGCACAGGAATCCGTTTCCATTTTCTGGCTGCACATAAGCACTGGGGTGAACACTTAGTTGTGCAAATTTTACAGTTTACTTTCCACAAATGCCTAAGGACAGCACAAATCTGATCGTGATCTGAACATTAAATCCACACAAAATGGGCTTAGAGACAAGATCAGCGAGACAATTGGGTTTTTAAACTTCACCAAAAGCAGAGGAACTTGGGCAGTAACACACAACAATTTATTTCAGCGGAGAAAAATCACTTATCACTGAAAACGACAAGCAAAAAAGGGAATAAAGATATTTGTATTTGGTTGTTTGGGGGGAGACAGCTATCAGAGAACCTCAGATTCACTCCTTTGTGTTCCTACACATGCCCCAGCCCAAAGCATCTGTGCTTCTTGCCTCTAGATTCCCCTGAGTCACTCCACAGGTACTGTGTGGTTAAGGGCCAGGTGCACAAACACAGCACTAGCATTTAAAATTTTAACAGGCATCAGCTGAACTGTGATAACTGTCCATACACATAGGCCAGATACATATAGACTCCCATACATTTGACACAATGAAGAAATTTTTGAGGCTGGGGGTGGTGACACACTGGCCCAGGGCAGAGACCCATGGGAGCAGACCCCCAGGGACACAGACAACTCCTGAGGTGACACCTTAAGCTGTCATAACTCAGTCACTGCCCTCCATCAGCAATAAGATCAGCCTGTGTGACATTCTCAGCCAAAGAGTGAAAAAGCCTTTGAGGCAGTCAGCCTCTCACAGCATTGCTACTGAGGGGGTACAACAGCACCCACCACCCTTCCTATTACACGACGCTCCATCGAGGCCGTGGCTGAAACACAGGAGTGCAGTAGAGCAAAAGGAGCCTCATTTAAGACCAGTACCAGGTCCCCATGATAACATTCATTAAAAAAAGAGGACAGGAGAAGCAGAGAATCACTCACTGTCCACCCGCCTCCATCCGTGGTCATGTCACAGTAGACCTGCAGGGGCCTGCTGCCGTCCCCGTTCAGGTAAATGGTGTACGTGCCACTGGAGGCATTTCCATTCTGCTGGCTCTGGCTGCAGTCTGCAGGATACTGGTGGAGGAAGCCAACTGTGAGAAAAGAGAGTGCAAGGTTTCCTATCAGCAAAGCAGTTCGTGGAGCTGGAAGAGGCATTTCACACCCTTCAGAATCTCCCATGGACAACAGTACTGGAAGAGAAGGGAAGACAGCGGCACACGCCACTGTGCACACGTGCAGTGTCCAGTGGCACCAGCAGGTTGCTGGTGGAATCTTCCCCACTACTTGGGGAGCTGGCACATGGATGAGGTCCCCACAGGCTGCAAGAGATGCAGTCTTGGGTCACACACAGGGGGAACAGGAGCCCTTGATTGTGAGGGTGGGAGTGTGCCAGTAAACAGGGACTTTAATTTCTCTGCATTTCACAATTTGTCCACAATTGGCAACCCCTGGGGGTGCTGGCACAGTACAAGAGGCTCCCACAGAGAGCTGGCCTGAGATTTTGTTTGGTTTGCTTCCATTCTGGTGTGCATTTCCTGACCTTTGGAAACAGCCCGGGCAGCTGCCCAGTGCCTCCCAGGTACAGAAACAGCTGTGCCCTACCATGACTAGGATGGTGTGTAAGGATCTCCAACGTACTATCAGCTCGCCTGCCCCCTGGCAGATCACCAGCAGGTTTTGTCCCACACTTGGCTGGCAAGGTTTGCCAGCAGCACTGACCAACATGGGCAATTACCACCCATATCATCTCTTCATGTTTCCAAGACCCCAGACCGTGTGGCTTAGAGTGGACACCCAGCCATGACACACATCACTGATTTGCTAGATGGTTTGCTTATAGAATCATTTAGGTTGGAAAAGACCTTTAAGATTGAGTCCAGCTATTAACCCAGCACTGCCAGGGCACCACTAAACCATGTCCCTCAGCAGCACATCTCCATGGCTTTGAAACCCCTCCAGGGATGGGGACTCCACCACTGCCCTGGGCAGCCTGGGACAGGCCTGCACAACCCTTTTGGGGAAGAAATTGTTCCTCATGTCCAACCTAAACCTCCCCTGGCACAGCTTAAGGCTTTTCCCCTTGTCCTATCACTTCTTCACTGGGAGAAGAGACCAACCCCACCTGGCTCCAACCTCCTGTCAGGGAGTTGTGGAAGATGAGAACATCTCCCCTGAGCCTCCTTTTCTCCAGGCTGAACAACCCCAGGTCCCTCAGCTGCTCCTCACCAGACCTGTGCTCTAGACCCTTCCCCAGCTTTGTTGCCCTTCTCTGGACGTGCTCCAGTCCCTCAATGTCCTTCTTGGAGGGATGCACCCAAAACTGAACCCAGGATTTGAGGTGTGGCCTCCCCAGTGCCAGTACAGAGTGGGAGGGTGGGGATGGAGATCCCTGCCCTATTCCTGCTAGCTGGTACAAGCCAGGATGGTGGTGGCCTTCCTGGGCACACTGCTGGCTTATAATCTGGTTTCCTAGTGCATCTGTAGAACCTGAACTCCATCTCTGATCTCAAGCATAGATCACAACAGATGCAGAGCACTGGGAAAAGCACATCTAAGGCCAGATCCTACCTGTTGAGAAGGTACTGTCTGTCTGCCTGCTCTGGTGAGCTCCCTTATAGGCCACCACGAAGATGGTATACCTCACTGCTTGTTCCAGTCCTTCCAGCACAAACCGTTGCTCACTAGGACCCAGCTGTACTTCCTGCCAAACGAAACAGATCAAAGGTCAACCCAAGTCTGATTAGCATTTAGATTATCTGGGCCAGAGTGCCTCATACTCCATATGCATTTCTGAGCTTTTTGTGTAGAGTTCAGACTGGCACATTCACCCTGTAGCCTTGAAACATGGAGTTCATCTCCTCAGATGGAAAGTTTGGGGAAAGGTCTCAAGAAACACTGGTAGGATACCGAAGACACCCCATCCCTGGTGAGTGCTGCCCTTCCAGATAATAACAAGGTAGAAAAGTGAAGTCAAGAAGCAAACGTGTTCTCTGCACCTAGAGATCTGCTGGAAAGTGATGTTCCAGTGTTCACAGCTTCTACTCCTTCCTCAAGCTCTCTCTCCCTGGGCTATGGATAGCATAGATGTCCCCTCAAAACTGTCTTTCTGTGGTCTACATATCCAAAAGACCCAACTGGAGAAGCCCATAATCATAGGGGTGATTTCAACAGAGTTTGCAGGCCTGAGGAATTCACTGTACCTTGCTTGTGCCATCTTGACCCTGGTAGGTCAGGGTGTAACCATCAATCTGTGCTGCAGGAGGAGTCCAGGTAACCACACCAGTAGAACGAGTCACATCTGATACACAGAGGTTCTTGGGGGGATCAATCTCTATTAAAAAAAAAAGAGCAAATTCAAGGCCCATTGCATAAACAAAAGACAGCAACTGCAGTGCTCAGGCTTGGGCTGAGCTTTCAGTGCCTGACTCTGTTAACTGGGAAGTACAGAAGTCACCCAGTGACCTTTGTCAGAGCAGCAGAAACCTAGACCAAACATGGCAAAGTCTGCTACCGATCTGCTTCGGGATGTTTTGTGAGCCCTACAGTTGGCTCAACAGTACGGGGCCCAGGAGTTCCTGACACATCTGCCTAAGAAGTCTCCATCAGGCTCAGCTCTGAGGAGCATTCATAGCTAGGTCAGGTTTGGGCTGTATGCCCCAATCCTGAAGCAGCAGCCTGCTGAGAGTCCCTACCCCTTGTTTCCCTACCACAGATGAAGAATGACTTCACAGGCTTTGTTGTTGTCATGCTTCAGCCTTCTTGAGTGAACACAGGAACACAAAGAAACCCACAGTTTAATCTGTGCTGTATATGGGACACCAGGCCCTTCACTGACATCGAAGGCATAGCCAGACTTTTCCTGTGCAGTCTGACTGCCCAAAGTCAGAATGAGGAGGGAAAAAAAAAAAATATTTTTAAGCAATTCCAGTTCACAGCAGTAGTCAAAAAGTGTCGTATGAGATACCCACAACAGGGCTGCAGTGCTTCCCTCAGGACAAAACCAGTTTCTAAAGCTCAGTTGGAAGTAACAACAATGGAAGTGGCCTCTCCCTAATTTCCATCCTGTGCTTGCTATAGTCTATAAATTTAGGAACATCTTAAGGAAAACAGTTTAAGGAGTAAGGTCTGTCCAGCTTTCCAAGTTTTAGGGAGAAGTTTCTTGATGGGCAGTGCTGGTCTTCAGGGAAGAGTGCTCCAACCCTGAAGTTTATAGCAAACTATAACTGAAAGATTCATCTCAATTTCCTGTGGGCATGTCCTTGTCCATCAATTCCATTCTACCCCATATAAACCAGGCAACACCACTTTGCAGACCTTGAAGAGTGCTATCAGGATAAGCACAACAACGATCATAATGAAATATTGCAGTTGTGTAAAGGCCACGGAGAAAGACAAGGCCAAGTTTACAGAAACAAGGAGAGCGGAGCCGTGTGGCTTCTCCCAGGAAATGCTGCTCTCCACGTGCACAGGGTTACCACTTACACAGACACAAAGGCAGAGAGGAAGAAATGCAAGAAGAGGGGCAGTAACACCACGGTTCACCCAGCATGTTGTTTAAAACACGAGCTGTTCGTTGTAACAAGACCATCTTTCACTAGGCTCCTGAGTGAGGCATTCATTCATTACCAAATGAACTCATGCTTCATTTGGGAGACTATTAAACAACTGCTTTAAGTGAAACGACCCAGAAACCTTCTCCGAGTAGCTCACTACACGTATTACCTGCTGCTGGACAGAAGAGGGTGCTAAAAGGTACCAAATCGACGAGGAGAAGCAAGGCATGGTGAATGACAGCCTTAGAGCCCACAGTTCCACAGCGCTGCTCTTGAGGAGCAGTCAGCAGTTTCCATGAGTGCAGGAGGCCACCACCCAACAGCTTCCTGCCACAGCCTGCTTTAATGCTAGGGAATAATCACCCATCGCCTTCAGTAAGGAAGTCTTTGGGGCTTTTCCCCCCCCTCAGAAGTTGTATTATTTTAGCAGAGGTGTCATTACTTTTGGAAGTACAGCGCCAAAAAAGTAAGCAGGTTTTTTTTGCCATCTCTCTGGACAACCTGGTCCAGTGTGTCACACCCTCAAGTGTAAAAAAAGTTCTTTCTTCTGTCCAGGCTAAATCTCCCTTCTTTTATTTTATAACCATCACCCCTTGTCCCGTTGCAACAGACCCTCCTAAAAAGATTGTCCCCATCTTACTTAGATGAGTACTGAAAGATGCAGTCTCCGCTACGGTAGTTTCTATTCATTCACTTACCTCCAGCATGGGGTCACCACTGTGAATTTTCATTACCCAGCAGTGCAAAGAGATCATGAAATACAAAATAACAAGAAAGCAGGGTCCTTCTACCTCTTTTCCTTTCCCTTCTGCCCACAGTTACCTGTCAGTGTGTCAGTGCTTGCCCTCTTGCTCTGCTTGCTTCCCAGCGCTGCCCAGAGATGGATGGTGACCTTCGTGCCTGGTTTCAGTCCTGTCAGGGTGGTAATGTTCCTGTCCTTCCCCACTTCTATTTCCTGGATGTCCCCATCAGCAGAAGTGTAGCTCACCATATACCTGTCTATGGGAGCTTGGACACTATCCCAGGAGATGGTGGCTGAGTCCTCTGTCACTCGGTCAGTTACCAGATTCTTTGGGCTGTCCATTTCTAAGAAATCAAGCGCAGAGTAGAAAATGTGGGTAACTAAGGCACGTTCCCCTTAAAACTTTTGCTTTCTAAAGCCCCATGATCCTACCCTTAGAAAGTGAAGGATGACAGGGACTAACTCATCTGTAGCTCACTGGGTCTCAGTGGCTAATCACCACTCTTGCCATTAACAGTGCAGAACTGGAGCAAGACAGCGTAAGACACCGAGCCACGGTCACCTTCAGACAGAAGCCTCAGGAGCAAAATATCGAGTAGAGATACAGGGAAGAATGATAGCCTCAGATTTCAGTAGGACCTTCTGCACTATGTCAAACCTAAAGTCTTACGAACTTTGAGATTCATTAAACTGCTTGTTTGGAGGCATGCATGGACCTGGAGTCCTGGTTGACACAGATACAGTGAGGTAAAGAAAAAGATGTGAGAGACTGAGGCAGCACCAACACCTTTAAGATCATCAAGTCCAATTGTTAATCCAGCACTGTCAAGCCCACCACTAACCCATGTCCCTCAGCACCACATCTCCATGGCTTTGAAACCCCTCCAGGGATGGGGACTCCACCACTGCCCTGGGCAGCCTGGGACAGGCCTTGACAGCCCTTGCAGGGAAGAAATTTTTCCTACTGTCCAACCTAAACCTCCCCTGTCACAGCTTGAGGCTGTTTCCCCTTGTCCTGTTGCTTGTTCCTTGGGAGAAGAGACAGAACCAAAGCTCTTTTGTTAAGAGACCAGGATGACCCAGGTATGCATTTACTTGTCTTCCTTCAGCAAGTCTCTGACCTAGAGCATGGGTGTTATAAATGCTCGCAACTGCTTGCAGTCGATTCAGACATTTGGTTTTATAATGTCATTATAAATCAGTAACCCTCACGTTGGGCAGATCACTACATCATAACCAGGACTGGCCACACAGGGGAGAAAGTCCTGGTAAGGACAGCTGAGGAACAAAGATCAATCATATTAATGATCCTATTGCAAGAAAAGGCATCCTGCATGCTGTTAATCTCTCCCTCTGCTCTTGTATTTTTCCATCTGCAAAAGGAAATGAGCATTTCCCTATTCAGTGATGAAGGATAAACAAATTAATTAAAATAAACCAAGACTATACAAATACATAAAAGACACTGCTGCAAAGGCTTCATTTTCCCTAATCCCCATTAGTATTCACAACGTGGCCCGTTTGTGGTACATACAGGTAATTAGAATCTCTCTGTGATGATGCTGAAGAGGCTTCACAGCAAGAGGCACTAACTTGAAGACCTGATCTGTTAAAACTCAATCTCCCTCTGCCGTTAAACTGCCTTGGTATGGACTTATTCAGGGTTAAGGCAAAGCTGGGCTGTAGCTTATACTCTTAAAAAGAGTAATAATCTATTGCCTACTTACCTGTCCCAGCCTCAGTGCTGACTCTCTTGCTCTGGTGTTGCCCCTTTTCTGCCCAGATGTAAATGACATACTTCATGCCTGGCTTCAGTCCTGCCAAGGTAGTGACATTCTTGTCTTCCTCCACCTCTCTCTCCTCTGTGTCCCCATTAGCTGAGGTGTAGCTCACCCTGTATCTGTCTATTGAAGCCTGGACTTTCTTCCAGGAAACAGTAATTGCATCTTCTGTCACTTGGTCAGTCCACAGCTCAGTTGGGCTGTCGATTTCTGCAAGCCAAACTCAGAATTAGTGCCAGTTGTAGCGTAGTGCTGCGGTAATCACACGGGTCTAAAGGCACAGACAGCATGAGTTTTACAGGCAGAAGGAGTAGGTTTTACTGGACTATCAACTAAATCTGGAAACACAGATGAACTTTGGGAAATGTTTCTACATCCAAAGACCTAAAAAGGGTTTGTATGGCAAAAGCTGCTTGTTTTTTTCCTCCAGCTCGAACTGGTAAATCTAATAGGAGTTTTCTCTTTAGCTACAAACCATATTTTGATCATGCAGCATCAATAACTGACACTGATCCTATCTGATATCACCATTTGTGGCCCCAGACAGTTCTGCACTGATGGATACAGTGCAAAGCACAGAACCAAGGATGCTACCAGTGATGCTCTTTTCCTTCCCCACCTCCCATCAGTTGTGTTCTACCTCGCCAAGTACCTATCAGAGGCCAGACTCTATGCCAGGAGATTGTGACTGTGTCTTCTGTCAGCCATCTGGCTGCTACGTGGACACTAGACTGGCAGTTTTTAAGAGAAGGTTTGAAGGTGAAGCACCAGACAATGGCACTAGTGAGGACTACACTCACAGTCTCCACTAGAAAAAAAGCCACTTTCAATCTCCTCCCATTACTGCAATCTTTCCTCCACCCTTTTCACAGATGGACACTAGGTTTCAGAAGCCTTAAGTCCCCATCACAACACAATCTCCAGGAACATGGCTGTTTGAGGACATCCCAACATCCCATGATCTTTACACTGAGCATGGAGCTTTTTGAGTTTGGATTTTTTTCCCCCCCTTCACTGAACTGCTAAATACATCTTGGCAGCCCATGCAGTGAAGGACTTGCTGATGCCTCCCAAACTATTGGAACAACATTCTGCTGCAGGCTCTAAACTCCAGGGCACAAACACACAGCCATCTGACAGCCACACTGTCATTTACCACACACTTATCTACACTATGATTTACCACACATTAGCTATGGTAAAGGTTGGCATTTTCCACCTGCATGTACTAATCCCACCTCTTCTGGGAGATGAAAATACATTATCTCATTTTCATGAAAGATGCTGAGGCTTGTTTGTGTCACCCCAAAGTGGTGCACACTGGGAACGTGTATTTGAATAACCCCAGCTCAGCTAGTTGGCACTGGAAGATGCTCACCTATGGCAAGAAAAATCAAGTGAAAGATTTTCTTGTATGATATGAAAATCAAGTTTGTTCTTCAGTTATAATTGCAGTGCAGCTGGGTACAGGCTGTGCCTGTATGCATTTAACTCCTGAACTCCCTGGGTGGTCCAGGAGCTTCCCAGCCAGTCACCTGTATCAGTGAGAACATGGGCTGTCTTAAGACCATGGACTAGCTTGGATGGAGGTGATTGAACTTCATAATTAAATACTTGACTGATCCTATCCAGGTGGGAACTTCAGACAGTCCTATGAATTCCCCAAGGCAGCTCTTTTTGTGTCTAGTCCAACTTAGATCATAGAAACATTTAGGTTGGAAGAGACCTTTAAGATCAAGTCCAACTGTTAACCCAGCACTGCCAGGTCACCACTAACCCATGTCCCTCAGCATCACATCTACACAGCTTTGAAACTCCTCCAGGGATGGGGACTGCACCCCTGCCCTGTGCAGCCTGGGACAGGCCTTCACAACCCTTTTGGGGAAAAAATTTTTCCTAATATCCAACCCAAACCTCCCCTGGCACAACTTGGCCATTTCCTCTTGTCCTATCACTTGTTCCTTGAGAGACCAACCCCACCTGGCTCCCATCACCTTTCAGGGAGTTGCTGAGAGTGAGGAGATGTCCTCTGAGCCTCTCTTTCTCCAGGCTGAACAACCCCAAGTTCCTCAGCTGTTCCTCACAAAACTTGTTCTCTGGACTCTTCCCCAGCTTCATTGCCCTTCTCTGGCCATGCTCCAGCCCCTCAATGTCCTTCTTGGAGTGAGGGACCCAAAACTGGATCCAGGATTCAAGATGTGGCCTCCCCAGTGACCAGTACAGGTGGACAATCCCTGACCCAGTCCTGCTGGCCACACTAATGCTGATATAAGCCAGGATGGTGGTGGCCTTCTTGGCCACCTGGGCACATACTGGCTCGACCAACATCCCCAGGTCCTTTTCCTGTCAGTTTTCAGCCACTCTTCCCCAAGCCTTGACCCAGTGAAGAGAACACTCTTCCAAGCCATGAGCAGTCATTTTCTCCAGTAGAATGCTGGAGAAACACATTCATGATCTTTAGTTTTGGCTCTGTTCCACTGTTCTCTGCACTGATTGTAACTGGTGCCCTGCCATAAGGCCTGTACACAACAGGACTCAAAACAAAGAGTCTTCAGGCTGAGCTAGATATCATTCTGACTAGTGTGGCTGAAGGGTTATTTTTTTTCCTCACTAAAAACCTGTGCAAAACCAGAGAAGCTTTACTAAAACAAAAGAAACTGATGAGAGTTGGAAATTCAAACTCAACTCCCTCTGCTGCTACTGCTACAACATACCTGTCACAGCTCTGGTGCTTGCCTTCCTGCTTCTCTGGGGCCCCTTCTCTGCCCAGATGTGGAAGACATACTCCATGCCTGGCTTCAGATCCTGTATGGTGATGATGTCATCTTCACTCCCTGTCTCTATTTCCTTGGTGTCCCCATCAGATGAGGTGTATCTCACCATGTACTTGTCTATGGGAGCCTCAACTTTATTCCACGAGACCGTGGCTGTATCTTCTGTCACTCGCTCTGTTGCCACATTGGTGGGGCTATCAATTCCTGAGAGAACATTGCAAAGTGCAGGATTACAAAATTTGGGATGAACCAAAGCACTGTGATACACTTCACAACACACGCACATTTCGTTCAGTTTTAACTGGCTGCTTTGGCCAGCTAAAACACAGAGTCACCTTGGTTCCCCTTACAGTCCCAAGAAAGATAAAAGCATCCAGGAGAAACCAGCATAGTCAGAGTGGGGAGAAACCAGGACTGTTCTACTATTTGGATGAAACTTTCCACTTTTGTTGGCAGGAAGAGCTTGCAGGCTACCTGCTCACCTGCCATGGGTGCTGACCTGAGCGTTACCCTCTCACTTGCCCTCCTCACAGCACCAAGTATAGGCCCCATCCTTCCTCTGCCTCTGCTGTCAGCTGTTTGGTGCTCCTCCCTTTCTACCTACCCTGCAGACCTGTCTCTCAGACTCCCCCAAGGCTCCTGCTATTTTAGGTGGTGAATCAGAGTTTAGCAGCAGCTCCTGCAATAGCTGGTATTTGTCTTAGTCACACCTCCTAAACTCCAGGGGTTACAGAAGAATATGAGCAGGTTTACTCATTGTGGATTCCCCACCCCTTTTAAGAAGCTTTGCAGCTCCCGTGTCTGTGAAGAACAGTTTGAAAACCCAAGTCAAGGGTGTTCCTGGAGGAAGAGCAGCCTTACAACAGCAGCATGGCAGCTATAGGTCTGGTTTTAAATACACTTTCTTTTAATGGCATCTTTTACAAGACAACCTCAGGAATGTCAGGCTTCATTTGGGATTTTGCAGTCTTTGGGTGCAGCACACCTACCCTTTTATGAGGGATTTGAATTTCAGAGTTTCCAGAATCTTACAGATAGAACGAGAGTTCAAAATTCTTCAAGCTCTCTTTTGCAACAGAATAGCTACAAAATACTCTGTCATGTTTTTGAAGAGCATGAAGTAAAAATGAACCAACAGGTTTTCCACATCTGCTTAAACACTGAGGTCTGAAATGGTTAGGCTGCCAGTTACAGAAAAAAAATAACAGCCAAGTAACAGTAGAACTCATCAGGCTTTCCAAGCTGTACTGAGGACACAGTTGGAGTAGATGTCAGCTTAAAGATGCTTCTGTGCTCTCCCCGTGCTGGAGATGACTACATCTGACTCAGGCTCTGTTACGTGGACAAGCAGTCCAAAGCTTTAACCTCTAAGGGCCAGAAAGTAGCTGGAGCCCCTTGAGCCACTTCACAGGTAAGAGGTGAAGACAAACTACTACAGCAATGCCAGGGTTGTGTCACTGTGCAGCCCATGGGACAAGCACAGCTTCACCTCCACGGGGCAGGTGTATCAGACCACAGCCCAGGCTGGGACTACAGCCCCTGGTGGAAACACAGGCCTGGCAATGGTGTGCTGATCTGCTCCTCTGTCCAACTGTTCTGTCTGGTCTGGTGAACAGAAAACCAAGCAATACAGGAAGGAAGAAGAACCTGTCCTCTTCCTTACTGCTTCTGAGCTGAGACCAGACAAATCAACAGCAGCTGCCCAAAGGATCCATGAGGAAGGGCCATACCCAGACCCCAAATGGTGGGCACTGGGTTTAAGCAAGGTCATCCTGTCAGTGATCTAGTTAGGGAAGACATGAACCAGCAAACTTTGACTTACCACTGGACCAAGCTCTGAGCTTGTTATGACACAGAGGCCAACTTGCTATGCTTATCCTGTGTCTGGCTGGAGCTGTTAGTCAAGTTAAGCTCAGGTAAAGTTAGTGTAGGTTTAAAAACTAAGGCTAAAGACTGAGCTAGTGCTACATTTAGTGTTTATTATACGGTGTAGGCAAGCTTAAAGATATAAGCAGGCCTGGCTGTACACATGAAGAAGCAGCCAGCTGTGCACTTTTTGTGCTGCAGTCTTGGCAGATCTGTCCCCAAACACTGTAGGAACATTCCTACTATGAAAGAAACTTTCCACATACCAGTCCTAGCACTCACTGAGGATGGTTTCCCCTCTGTATCATCTTTCACAGGTATGACAGTGACCTCATACTCTGTTCCAGGTTTCATGCCTAAAAAGAGCACAAGAGAGTATTATCAACAATTAGGGAAGAGAGTTGTTTTGCTTAACTAAAGCTGTTTTGTTTAATCTATTTGTAGCAGAGAAAAACTTAAACTTTGTATTTCTATTTAACTTCCTTTTGTCTTGAGAATGACTTGATAGCACTTTTGGTCCTTAGGGCATACGTTGGCTATAGCAAGTTGAGATTTACATAACATCAGTGTTACCAGCTCCAAAACAGAAGAATACATTTTATTCCTAACAAGGACAGAAGGAAGTTGAATGAATATGCCTTAAAACTTGCTGTCCACATAGAAGCTTTCTGCCTGTGGAGACATCCATCATCACAGGATAGAGAAATCCCAATAGACCTTACCCTGGCAAGCATGAGGTGAAGGAAAACTGTCCATTCACACATGAGAGAAGAATCATCTCAGGACTATGCTCTGATTGTCAATCAATCACTCCTGCCACTTTGGAATACCACAAGTACTCACCAGTCATGATGTATCTGCTCTTAGGGTCATTGCTTTTGGGCACCATGACTTGCTTCTCATCCACCTCCACCAGGGATCTGAACTTCAGCTTGTAATAGTCCACATCTGTTGGCGGGTTCTCCCACTCCACTTCCAGGGAGTGTTCCATCTCCTCTGTCACCCAGATGGCACTGAGTGCAGACAGGGCTGAGAAGGACAGCAGAGGGCCATGAAGCAGCAGCAGCACAAAAAGGCAAATATAAGATAGGAAGTTGCTAAGCAGTCTCCTCACTGCCCAGTTGCCTGCTCTGAAGACCAGAGGGATTTTCCTCAGTCAAACTCAAGAGTTAAGGGAGTACAGCACAATCTCTGCTTCAACAGACTTGGTTTTATCCTCACTAACACTCCAACTTGGGAGTTTTCTGTCTCTCAGCTCCCACCTGTTGTGCTAGAAGCAAGAAAAATGTCAAAATAACCAAACTTTTCACCGTTTTTTTTTTTTTTTTTGCTGAGTACAGGCAGACAGCATAGCACCATCTGCTAACAAAATGGCATTTCAGTTCTTGAGAGACTGCTTCCAATATGATGTCTTTCCACATTCAGCCTTCTAACCTCAGTAGCATCAGGCTCATTCAGTCCTGAGAAAAGACCATGGGGAAAACTCACTGTTGCAGACACGTTTGGCAAGTGAGTATCCAGGAATGGCATCCTTCCTACTTTAAAGTCCCTTCTGCATCCAGTCAAGCAGTACATTATTATTAACAATATTCTGGCTTTATCTTGTATGCTTCCATTCCTGCTTCTTACAGCAAGTGACATTATAGATTCACTGACATTCAGGGATGTCAATGCAAGTAGGATTTGGACAAGATAAAGGCAAAGAGAGGAATCAGATCTAATAACATGTATCTGGGGACAGATTCTCCAGAAAAGGACAATGACAGAAAACTGTATCTGAGACTGGGAAGGAAAAGTGCTCTCTGGCACTCAGATAGGACTCCACTTGCATTAATCCAACATTAAAGATCTACAGCTTTGGATTCAGAAGAAAAACCTTGCCTGCTCCTACCTGTACTTGCTTCTAGATACTTGGGCTCACTGGCAAGCCCCTTCTGCACATGATGCAGCATGATGTTGTATGTGGTGCCAGGGAGGAGACCCCTGATCTCATAGCTGAGCTGCTCTTTGGGCACGTGGACTTGTTTCACCAACATCTCAGCCCCTGCTGGGTAATAGCTAATGAGATAATGATCCACATCAATCACTGGATCCCAGCTGACAGCCAGCAAGCTCTCCGTGGAGTTCAGCAGCTGCAGGTTCTGAGGAGCAAGCACTAGAAGAGAAGCAAAGGAAAACATTGCAGTGAGAATGATGTCTTGTCACAGGGCCAAGAAAGACATTTTTCCAAACCTATTTCAAATACAGAGCTGGAACTCCCAGTCTGCAGTCATCTAGGATTTGTCCTCATCAACAGCATATAATTAAATACAAATGAATACTGCAGTCAGTAACAAATACAGTCATTTCCTGGCTTACTCTTTCCAGCTTCTAAAGCCACACTGGCATGAGGAAAATTCTCTCATAAAGCTGTCCCTTCCAGTGTCTCTGGGAAGAGAAAGACAAGCCAAAGCCTTCTTGCCATATCACCGTCAGAGTCACTTCAAGATGTCACCTGGTCCCCCAAACCAGGGAACACAGCTTCTTCATGACAGAGATAGAAAACTGAGCTTTTATACTAATGGAAACTTACACTTGGTGGCTGGAGGAGACCTGGGCAAACGTGCTCCATGTAATACATTTCAGGACACCAAGAGTGCCTTAACTTTTTTGCCACAAGACAGATAGCTCACCAGTGTCCTGAAGCAGCCCTTGAAAGCAGGCAATGTAGAACATCCGTTAGAAAGTTTCTTAACCTGATTTTAATTACAAGTGAGCACATCATAAACTGATCAGACTACCTCCCAGCTGTTATTTCATCAGCAAGGCACTAACTGATAGCAAAAAGTAGAGAGCAGGCACCTATAAAAAGAGGCATGTGTCAGCAACATCAGGTCAGATACCATCATGAGACTTTTCTCACTTGAAAGGCAGGATTCATTTCCTTGTGTAACTCACAGCTCTCACCAAATTCCACCCTCAATCCGTGCATGCCATTGCTTTTGATGGAAACTCTGTACAAAACAGGAGAACGTTCATCCTGCCTCTCCTTAGGATACAGAAGTTGGATTTGAATAATCCAGTTGTGCAGTAAAATAATAAAGAACCTAAATACATATGAGGTGGTTTATCCCTTGTCTAAGCATAGGTCAGAAGAGGGCTGTATCTGCCTCTCTGAAGAGGAGAGATGTGGGGTAAGAAGCCAGGATCATCTGTGTAGGACAATACCCAGGACAGTCTGTGCTTCCAAGCAGGGCATTTTGATGAGTTCTAGCCTGGGTGGATCCATTTTTGGAACGTGTTTTTTTGCTCTGCCCTGATATGCACCAGAACCATCTTCTCCAGCTGACGTGTCAAAAACAAGCACTTCAGGACTTGGTAACCCTTGAGGACCTCCTCTTCTTGCTCTCCAACAGCAGGTGACCTCCTAAGCCTGCAGTGAAAGGCACAGCACTAATTACTGAGGTGAGTTAGAACAAATGGTCATGGGCTGTGCCATCTTGCATCATTCTGCTCACTCTCATCAATCTCTCTATCAGGCAGCTTCTCCTCTGGCTGAAGCAAGGAGGAATCAAGCAGGACATTTATAGATCCAGCACTGGGCTCAGAGCTCTCACGGGGGCTGGCTGGAAACCCTGGCTCTCCTGAGAACAGCAGAGTCCCCCTTTATTTTCTTTTCCAATTTCCTGATACAGCAAAAACACAAAGACTTCCTGATTAGGCTAATGTTGTGCTGAGATACCAAGAAGATGTTTTTGTGGATAATCTTGTTTTGAACTGCTGGTTTATTCATCTTCAGATGTCCCACAGCACTATTTTGGAGTGCCAGTAAACAAAAGTTCAGAAAGAGCACAGGCTAAGACCTGCTGTTCAATGTGTCTTGTCCTCTATTTTTCCTTCAGAGGGAATTGCAAGACATTAATTATATGCTTGACAGTGACTTTGAGGTGTTCAGACAGTTCCGTCATCATGGCCATACACAACATAACAGGTGACATCATGATCTGAGACACATAAAAAAAGAACGTAGTAATAACAATAAATAAATAAAACCTGTACTTAGTGTAAATGTCCCAGGATGAAGAAATCTAATCCAGATTGGAACAGAAAAGGCAGTTTGACATCTATGGAAGAGGAGCATTTGGCTACAGACGCTGAGATGGGAACTATTTGCTTTTGGACTTTTTCAGCAGGAAATGTGTAGTGCTGTTTTAAATAAAAAGTGAGTCTCTAAGGAGACAGATTTAAGTCTGAGAGGGGAGTAAGGGTGCAGAGCAGAAAAGACCTGTGAGTAAGGCCACTGAAAACCCCTACAGAGCAATACCTGGCGCTCAGTGTGTGGCTGTCACCTACTTCTCCTTCATGAGGAGTGTGAAAGATGAGGCCAAGCAGTGATGTGCTGAGAAGGAAAGGTGTTTTCCAGGGTAAAAGGCCTAGTGCTGAAGCCTGGAGTGTCATCTTGTGCTTATAGGCAGATTACAGGTTTTTCAGAATGAAGCAAAAGCCCCTGGACACACACCTCAAGGTCAGCCCAGTCAGGTCTTCTCAGGCAAAACCTACTGCTTTGTAACAAAGCAGGATAAGGGAGAGTTTGCTAAAGACCACGCTTCAAAGGGAGGTTATTTAAAGGATTTTATGCATCCTTTGTCTCACAGGCTTTATCAAATCAACTGCCTTATCAGCTAGCAGTGCGCACTGCAGCAAACACGATTTTTCCCTTCTGTTGTCTCATTTTTATGTCAAGAAACAGACTCTGGCTCCCTCTTTAATTACCATCTCCATGCCCAGTTTTGCTCTCTCCTTCAGCTGCTGCACATGGGCCTACTTTTAACTATGTTTCCACCTTTCTCCAATTCAAAGAGTTTTTCCAGGCAATTCTTGTTGATGAGGACCAGTCAGCAACCCCTAACCCAGCAGGAACTCTGAGGGTAACACAGTCTTGGCTTACCTACAGGATTAACCCAATGTTTTATGGGAGGTAGAGAGGGAAACTCAGAATGCAAGAAAAAAGGGGAGAAATAACTCAAGAGGCACATCTTACCCTGGGAGCAGTCAAGGCCAAAGAAGCCATCGTGGCAGTAGCACTCTCCCGTGTCACAGAACCCATTGCCACTGCAGTCTGCAGGACATCGTTTCTCGCTGCAGTCCTCTCCGGTGAATTCCTGGTAGCACTGGCAGACGCCTTTGCCCGTGTCACAGAGCCCATTGCCACTGCAGTTCTCAGGGCAGAGCTGCTGGCTGCAGTCCTCACCGAAGTGAAGCTCATCACAGATGCACTTCCCACCGTCGCAGCGCCCGTGGGCAGCGCAGTGGCTGGGGCAGGTGGGGTGGGAGCAGTCGCTGCCCTCCCAGCCCTCGGCACACTTACAGCTGCAGGTCTCAGGAAGGAAGGTCCCGTGGGCACTGCAATGTGACACACCTGGCCAGGGTGGCACCAGGATGGATGACAATGAGTGTGGGATGTACAGAAGAGAGAAAAGTAATTAAAATTAAAAAAAAAAGTTAGGAACATAGCGAGGGACAGGTAGTGCAAAGGTGCGTTCAAGGGCATGAAAGGGAAAGCATAAATATCACTGGAAAACAGGGGCTGAAAAAGACCTGAAGGCATCACCACCTGCCCCGGGTCCAAGGGTGACCAGCTCCACCCTCACCTTTCCCAACACATTTGTCTGTAGACGGCAGGAATACAGAGCCCACGACCACCCTAGAGAGCCAATTTAAAGTAATCAGCTTGAAAGCTTTTCACAGAATGCTTTGGGTTGGAAGGAACCTTGAAGATCCTCTAGTTCCAACCCTCCTGCCGTGGGCAGGGACACCTCCCACTAGGCCAACTGCAAAATTCTGGGGGCCAAAATAAGAAAGGAAAAGGTGGCAGCAGGAAGCACCTCCTTTATCTTCCACCCTCCTGTCCTTCAGCAATTCCTCCATTAAATCCTCACACCTATGTGAAACTCAGGAACTTGTTCCCTTCCACTTCCAGAAGATGCATAGGGAGATCTCTGCTGGCAGGTTCCAAAAATGGCAGGTACTACCATATTTTCAGACCTTCAGATTTCCTTTCACATCACAAAAACCAGAGCACCATCCCATCTGTAGGACTCAAGCATTTTGCTCATGGAGAACCCCCATAACCTCTCCAAATACCTTCCAGTCCCCAGATCTCTGCAGTAAAAAGGCTGTATTCGGAATGCCAGAACAGATGCTGCAATTGTTACTTACCTTGGCTTCCCCCACAGCATTTCTGAGGGCTGCAAACTTCTCTCAGCTCTGCCACTTCTTTCTCAAGCTTCTCCAGCCTCTCAAGAAGATTCTTAACGTGGGTCAAAGTTTCACAGTCCCCTCTGGGTGCATGCACACGGATGTTGTGCCTAAAGATTATATTCTGCTCTTCATTTTCCTCGGCCTCCCCGGGATCTGGCTGCACCCCACTGTTGTCTTCATGCTGTAATGGATCTTCTTCCACCTTAACCTGGGAGGACGTTGGCAGGTCAATCTTGTAGGAGTGGCTGAAGGATATTCTTTGACCATCTCTGGTGCAGTCGTGAGATGCAGGGTGTTGAATTGCAGATGTCTGAAGAGCACAGCACAGCAATACCCCCAGGGGGAAGGCAAGGCAGCTCTGGAAATCCATCTGGCAGGCTTGCAGAGGAAGCACTGACCCCTCAAACAACACAGCTGCTTTCAAGAAGGAAAATAAATAAATAAATAAATAAAAAGAATCTAAGAAGAGTGATCATAAAACTGGTTTGCATGATTTCCTAAAAGACAAATGATTTGTTTTGCCCTGATTCAGTACCAGGTTGGTAAGCACCTGGAAAAGAGTCACGCTGGATGAATTAGGTACAAAGATCCCTGGACTAGGAGCATTGTTTGCAGCTTTCAAACACGACTTACTGCCTTGGTCCACTGCAGTTGTTCATTATTCCATAGCACTTCTCATTCCCCTGCTGTTACAACGCACACCGTACCAGTCTCCTGGATTAATCATCTCCAGCATCCTGCATGGGTTTGTGATAACTGTGCTGATGTCGAGTGCATGAAAAAATTCAGAGTGCTGACATTGATCTTTTGGTTCAAGAAGTCTGGGAGATAGTTTTGCTCCCTTTACACGTGTCTCACCACGAGATGTCCTTCCCAGGACAGCTGCATTTCAGGGAATGTTTCCAGGAAAGTGTTGAAGGGGATGCTGTGAGCCAGTTTCTATAGGGACTGTAAGTGTAGAACACTTGCTCAAGAAGGGAGATCAGCTAAGCGAAGGGGACCACAGATCCAACGTCACTGGGATAGAATAGACATGTCTGCCTACAGCTGGAAAACAACTCTCCCTCCTGCAGCACGCTGTTCAACACCTCATTCCTTCTTCCATCGCTCACAGCCCATGGTTCTCTAAGTGCTCCTCACCTGCTGACCTGACCAAGAGTCCACCCAAGACCTGACCAAGAGTCCACCCAAGAAAGACCTGACCAAGAGTCCACCCAAGAAAGACCTGACCAAGAGTCCACCCAAGA
>JANVCC010000034.1:3235306-3502549 GCA_025345505.1 Todiramphus chloris collaris | reverse complement strand
GACCAAGAGTCCACCCAAGAAAGACCTGACCAAGAGTCCACCCAAGAGTCCACCCCTCTGCATGCTGGAGACAGAGGAGGGGAACTGAGTTTCTGTGGAGCTGAGGACACCTGCTCTGGAGATGCAGGACTCAGATCCTCACCAGGCTTCACATGTGTTGATTACACCTCTAAAAACCCTCACCACTTTGGGTACGACTGTCCTGACAGAGCTGAATCAGCTGTCTTCAGCTTCAAGGGCTCACGCTGACGATTTCCGATTCAGTCCACCACTTCTAAAAGGCCCTGTGGAGTTAAATCTCCAGGTTTTCACCACTGGACTCAAATGATAGGTAAAATTAAACCCATCCTCTCCACAGCCAACTCTGTTACCTGGATTAGGGAAATTTAAACAATTTCCTCCATTTGAAACCAGTGCATTGGAATTTTGTGTGCCTGAACACAAGATTCACTTGAGGGATTTTAAGTTTATTTTGCTTAGACTCAGTTATCCAATTTGTTATCTCAGCATTGGGAAGGTTCATTTAGAAGCTACTAGAGCAAATCTGCTACCACATGGAGTGAGAGGATGTGTTGTAAACCCATTTGTCTTCCTGTGCTTTTATTTCATCCCCTTCATTCCTACTCTGCCTAAATAAAGAAGGCTTGTTCTCAGGCTGATTAAAGCCACGAAACTAAGACTTAAAAATAAACAATAACTATGTCATTTATTTAACCACACTGACATTTAGAGGTCAAAACTGAAGTCCAACCATTTAAAGTCTCCAAGGAAAGTCTTTGACAGAAACAAACCAAAACTGTATGCTATAAAAGTTTTGTGCTGCCAATCAACCAACCAAGAAGTTTAAGAAATTAACACCTCGTAGACAAGAATAACAGGAAAGAAGAAACTGAACAAACACGGGTGGAAAGATAAAGTGTAAAGTTAGAGACCTAAATTTAATCAGGCACTTATTACTAACGATATTTTGGCATTAATGGCAGATGCCAATCTGTACAGGAGGTGATCCAGATTTAGTTAAATACTTCAGGAGTTTTACATCACAGGATGCAAACACAAAATGCCACCATATGTGACTTACTAAGCAGTCATGTTATTCATTTTGCACAAGCAGAAAGAAAAAAAAAACCCCAACCCAACATTATTTCAGTGCTAAATTAGGTGATGTGATAACTAGAAGGCATTTGGCCAGTAGGTATCCATAGCAACAGCACATCAGAACTCAGACAATAGTCCTGCCCCAGATAATATTCTCTGAAGTAACCGAGGACTCCACACCTAAAGAATCATATTCAATTTTTCAGCTCCTCTGCTATTTCCATTATATTCCCATTTCTGAAAGTCAAACAGTCTTGAGCTATGGGGAAAATTAACCATTGCTGTGAAACACCCTTATACCTCCTAAATGACCACCAGACCTTTGGAAATATCCCTCCCATTAGAACCTCACCCTACCACTGGCAGCACAGCTACAGGAAGGTGTCCTTCGTCCTCAAAACCATGAGGCTTTGGTTGCTAAAAACCAACCAAACAAAAAACCACCACTGGAAATAAATATTATGCCTGCCTATACCTGGTTGCATCTCTAGTTGCCACTCTAGTGCATCTATGGGCTTGGGGCACAGTGTCTGGAGACTGCCCGGTGGAAAAGGACCTGGGCACGTTGGTTGACAGCCACCTGGAGAGGAGCCAGCGTTTGCCCAGGTGGCCACCGGCATCCTGGCTTGGATCAGCACTGGTGTGGCCAGCAGGACTAGGGCAGGGAACATCCCCCACTCTGTACTGCCACTGGGGAGGCCACACCTCAAATCCAGGGTTCAGTTTTGGGTGCATCCCTCCCAGAAGGACATTGAGGGGCTGGAGCGTGGCCAGAGAAGGGCAACAAAGCTGGGGAAGGGTCTAGAGCACAGGTCTGGTGAGGAGCAGCTGAGGGACCTGGGGTTGTTCAGCCTGGAGAAAAGGAGGCTAAGGGGAGAGCTTCTTGCTCTCAACAGCTCCCTGACAGGAGGTTGGAGCCAGGCGGGGTTGGTCTCTTCTCCAAAGGAACAAGCAATAGGACAAGAGGAAATGGCCTCAAATTGTGCCAGGGGAGGTTTAGGTTGGAGGTAAGGAATGATTTCTTCTCCAGAAGGGTTGTGAAGTCCTGTCCCAGGCTGCCCAGGGCAGTGGCGGAATCCCCAGCCCTGGAGGGGTTTCAAAGCTGTGTAGATGTGGTGCTGAGGGACATGGGTTAGTGGTGACCTGGCAGTGCTGGGTTAACAGTTGGATTCAATGGTCTTAAAGGTCTCTTCCAACCTAAACAATTCTATGATTCTGTCTCTCTTCAAGCAAAATCATCATGGACAACAACCAAAATCATCACGGACATCAACCAAAATAGGGTATGGATTTCAAGCTTCAGTCTACAGTTCTGTATCTTATATTCATAAAATAAGGGAATTACCTCTGCTGCTTATTCCCAAGTAGCAATTTGTTTGGTTGGGTTTTCTCCCCTCCATTCAGCACATATCTACATTTAACTTACACCAAGAGAAACAAAGGGGGGAAGAGCTTATTACTCTGCATTCCTTCTCTCTGTCTCCCAAGGTGCTGTCAATTGGATGGGGCTCTGAGCACCCTGCTCTAGTGGGAGGTGTCCCTGCCCATGGCAGAGGGGTTGGAACCAGATGATCTTTAAGGTCCCTTCCAACCCTGACAATTCTATGATTCTATGATACCTGTTTGTGAGCAGAGACACAGCTTTCCCCACAACCCAGATGTTCTGCTGCTCCCCAAGCCTCCTCTCCCTCAAAGGGTCACAGAAACTAACCATAACTTTCTTTAACAACTCTGCAGCCTTCTGCAATGAATCAAGTCATAAGAGATTGCTTCAAAGCTCTGGAGAAATTCAGTGTCTAAATTCTACAGATTCTCATCACAGTCCATTGCAGGAGCCCCCAAAAGCTTTGTTTTGTGGGGTTTATGGCCAAACCCCTGGAGAGGAGTTCCCCAAACCACCCCATCGCCCCAAACAGACAGACACAAAATCCCTTTGCTCAGCACCAACTGCTGAATATCACTCTGGGTTGTAATATGATGTCATTACAAATTAAGGCTTCACATGAACCACAACTTCATGTCAGATTTTCCTGGGCTTAGAGAACATCCAGGAGGAAAAACCCCTGAACATAAGCATTTCTGTCAAGCATAATGAAAGGGGACAGCTTTTTTGGCTTCCTCATCATGTAATAAAGAGATTTTCCCCTGCTGTTAAGAAGAGTGGGTTTAACTGATTTTTCATGGAGAAAATCACGTCATACATATCAACTGGCAATAATAGCAGGTTAGGGAAAGGACTGATTTGGGAAAGAATGCCTAAGAATCAGATCTGCTAGGCACACAGTATTCTCCTAAGGGAAGGGATGGAAGAAGCACTGCTCACAACTTTCCAACTTTTACAGAGGAAAGAGTGGGATGATCAAAGCTGGAGAGAACCTACAGCATTTACATGAAAGACTCCAGTGATCTAATTCTTTAACTCTTTTTCCACCCTCTAGGTCAGTGCTTGAAGATTTGGGGTATAGGCCTTGGCAGCATTATCTTCTGCTAGCATCTAGTCAGCTACAGGAGATGCACGAGGGGGCCCTCACTCCAAGAAGGACATTGAAGAGCTGGAGCCTGTACAAAAAAAGGGCAACAAAGCCGGGGAAGGGTCTAGAGCACAAGTCTTGTACAAGCAGCTCAGGGACCTGGGGTTGTTCAGCCTGGAGAAGAGGACACTCAGGGGAAACCTTCTTGCTCTCAACAACTCCCTGAAGGGAGGTTGGGGTCAGTCTCTTCTCCCAGGGAACAAGAGGAAATGGCATCAAGTTGTGTCAGGGGATGTTTAGGTTGGACATGAGGAAAAATGTCTTTCCCAAAAGGGTTGTGAAGGCCTGTCCCAGGCTGCCCAGGGCAGGGGTACAGTCCCCAGCCCTGGAGGGGTTCCAAAGCTGTGTAGATGTGGTGCTGAGGACCACGGTTTTGTAGTGACCTGGCAGTGCTGGGTTAACAGTTGGATTCAATGATCTTAAAGGTCTCTTCCCACCAAAACAATTCTATGATTTTATGACTGGAAGCAAGGCAAGAGCTGATAAAGACATGGATGGAGATACTTAGAAGGGTGACACCCAGGCAACATGGGCATGGGATTGAGATGAGAAAGGGGAACTTGTAATTACAGGAAAAGAAACTCCAGGTCTAGGACAGGTCCAGGAGTGCAGAAAAGGAAGAGAGCATTGTAAGATCAAAGACTGAGAAATAGGGCAGAGTAGACCATGTGCATATCCAAGTAGCAAGAGTTATACAACACAACACTAGAAGCAAGACACATTAAAGTTGTGGTCACCCTCACAATAAGAAAGGTTTTTTTCCTCCTGTTCAGATGGAACCTCCTGGGTTCCAGTTTGTGCCTGTTGCCCCTTATCCTGTCACTGGGCACCACTGAAAAGTCTGGCCTCATCCTCTTGACCCTCACCATTCAGCTATTAATCGGCACTGATCAGATCCTCTCTCAGGCTTCAGATCTCCCTCTTCTCCAGGCTGAACAGCCCCAGGGCTCTCAGCACAGAGATGCTCCAGTCCCCTCAGCATCTTTTGCAGCATCTGCTGGACGTGGATCATGACTGTTTAATGCGTGGAGATGACAATGTGAGAGCAGGCGAGGGTGTAGCAGCAGCCTGTGGAGAGAGGCAAATACACCTGCCCAGGCACATGGCAAAGGTGTGTTCTTGGACACAGAAGCAGATGTAGCAGCACAAGAGTTGACAAACCTGCTCACCTCTGATTAAGCTGGAATACAGCCACGCTTTCCTTGTATCTTGCAAGACTTTTAGCAATAAAGAACGACACGAGTCAGTAACACCAAAGACCAGAACTCTGTCATTGGGAGCTATCTTTTCTTGGCACTCTGACAAAAAACAAAGGGAGGGTCAAAACACACGCAAAATAATGATCCCCCTACTCAGATGCTACGAAATCTGGCCCATTTTCCTTCTGCTTTACCTATTTTTCCTCAGTGAAGCATTCAGCTGAGACAAGCTATTCATTTTACAGACATTCCAGAAGTATAACTTCCTTTAACCAACTGGATTATTTGTCTTTATTTCCTGCGGTGAAACTGTTCTACTGTTCCAAACCTCAGCTGCTTTAGAAAGTTCTGCAGCAGATTTCCTTTTCTCTAATACTGCTCATAACCATCACTCGATTGCTAACTGCTGTGATTTTGAGCCAGCATTCCATTTTCAGTATCATGCAGTCTTCACGCAGTGAATGGTTGTAATTAATGACATCAGTGACCACCAATAAAAAATGCAACCATTAATTTAGCAAGGTTGTTTCTTTTGCAAGCATCTATCTTTTATTCTTTTTTTTTTAACTTCCATACTGAATGAACCTAACACTACAGTTTGGGGCAATTTGAAATCATTTGAAAACCAGAATTGTAATCACTCAGGTAGATCCTGTGGTTCCAGACTCATATTTACCTTTGCAGAAAAAAAGAACATGAAAGAAATGTCTGATAAGCCAGGTGTATTCACCCTTCATACACAAATGAGATTGCTTCTGAAATCCTAAATACTCATTAGAAAGTGCAGAGAGGCTTAACAGCATTTGCACACTCACTAGTTAGTATAAATATGCATTTTGTAACAAATGATCCAGCTCCTTGCTGTTAAATTGTTATCTTCCAGGTTAAGTCAGTCTTTCCTGAAGCAAATCTTTGTTCCGTTGCCTGCACAGCTCAGAAATTTTGCAACTCCTGCATTTGATCCATTTTACTTATCCAATCAATGACATTTTTATTATAAACAGTACAATCAATAAAGAACGTTTATTGTGGAAATAGCAATGTATTTCATTTTATGTGGTAAAGAACTACTGGCTTCCAAGACAGAGCCTGTGAAAAGGTGCACAGGAAAGCAGAGGAAGAGCTGCTGATGGGAAAACACCGACCAATCACTGAGAGCATTTGTTGCAATTATAAGATGTGTGATCAAACTCCAGCACGAACTCACAATGAAAGGAAGGGCTTCCAAAACAACTACTATCACACAGAAATTAGAGCCTAAATCACTAGGAACAAGCATTCTAGAATCATTACCTCCTAGTTTAAGCCCTGTCTCCATTAAAGCCAATGGCAAAACTCCCGTTTGCCTTAGTGGATACGTGGTTTCATATGGTTGGAGAAGACAACCTGGGGAAGCTTAAGCCTTTCAAAGTGGAGTGACATTAAATACTACTATACATTTTGCATTGATAATACATGCCCATAATACAGGATTACTGATGTTTGTCTAAGGCTTTCAAAACGTTGGAGGGCATCTGCTCTAGGAAGTCAGACAAAAACAGGCTGGGTTTTTCAATCAGAGCAAACAAGAGGAATCTCAACAGAAAATAAAACCACTTTTCTCTTACCTTTCAAGTACTTTCAGCTGTCTGGTTCAGAGCCCTTCTGATGCAGCCACCACTTGCAAAGGTAATTTGAGCAAGCTGAAAGATCACCAAATCCTCTCTTCCCACTCCAGCTACAAGCCAGCAGTACTCTCCGCAGTGAATTTAAGTCCCCATGGACCTGATGAAAGGAACCAATAGAGGCCTTAGGGTGTTTCCCTCCCACAAACCACCTAAAGAGCACATTGGGTTTGGGAGCAATTCCCATACTCAATATCAGTCTTGCATACCAGTGGAAAGAACCATTTCCTACTCATTTTATGCTCCACATCTAGTCAAAAGCTAGAAACCCTTTCCAGCCCTGTAAATTTGGCAGCAAACATCCCAGAATGATCACTGAGACCTGCATATTGACAAGGACATTTGAAGTATTAATGATGTGAAATTCAGGTGGAGTAACACGGAAAGTAAACATAAACCACCTTTTAAAACCATCAGTAGTTAATCACAACACTTCACTTACCAGTGCAACACTTAAAAAAAACCCTCAAGAACTTAAAGCAAATTATCTGCTGTAGGAATTAAGGTACCCACATGATTATTTTAACTATGTGCATTATTAAGCCCAGTTCTTAGCTAACAAACTGTCACAGAATCTGACCAGTTGCTTTGCTTTACCATAATCAGAAGCTGTGCTGAGGGAGCTGAAGACCTAAAGAGCTACCAACATGCAACATTACCAATCTCAGCCAAGTGAGGTCAAATACAGCATGCTTATCTCCCCGAGTGCTGCTAACTCACACCAGGGCTCTGCATTTTCTCTCTCACTCTGTATTTTTTAAAGCTCTAAGCACCAAACACCCTGTTGGAGAAATGCAAAGATAATGCTGCAAGGCAACATGCCAATGGTCCCACCTCCTCAGCTGGAAAATGCTCATTACAAAGGTGAAGCTACTGGGCAAGGCAGCCTTAGATGAAAAAAAATAGTTCTTCTTCCCACACTCACTGATTTCTCACCCATCTGAACCATCTAACAAACACAGGCAGGCCAAGAGGAGGCAGAAGAAAATATTGTAGAAGAAGCCATGTGCTCTAATAGCCTGCTCCCTACTTTATTTGCTTTATTTTATTTACTTTATTTAATTTACTTGATCCAGCTCCCTTCTTTATTTGCTCACCTGATATTCCACAGCTTGCTCTTACCAGCTAGAAAGATAGAAAAATAGCAGGTTATGGCAAATAACATCAGGGAAACAAAGCTTGAAATTCTCTCCCTGCCAACACCAGAAATGTACTCCCAAGCCAGTCCCACATCAACACATCACCCTGAAGCACAAACAGCCTGAGTTTTGAACGGGATGCTCACCGAAGTGACTTTTTGGACATACCTAATGAGCTGATACCAGCAGAAAACTTCATCAAAACGATGAATTCAGCAGCAAAAAACCTAACAGGCGTTCTCCCTGAAATCAGGACTTAACGGTTGGACTCGATGATCTTGAAGGTCTTTTCCAACCTAGGTGATTCTGTGATTCTAGGACATAGGTCTGTTTTCACACTGTGCCTGAGTGAAGTCCCAGCTCGTAGGATGGAGGCCGTCACTGAACAACGGGGCCGCTAACAGTGACCAGAGCACAACTTCCCACACGGTTTTCATCGCTCAGAGTTACGAGTATTCAATTTTGTCCGTCAAACGGCGTAACTTGCTCAGAATATTATAAATGAGACCAAAATAGTCTTTAAATAAAAAAATAAAAATTTATTAGTGATGGGGAATGAGCAAGCAGCGCTGGGTGCGTGGGGAGTCTGCGTTCCATCAACATGCACCCCAAGATGTCAAGCAAGCAGGCATTTATCACACTAAATCATGCATATCCAACAGCGTTAACTACATATTCATTCTGTGGGGTTGGATTATTGTAATCAGGTCCAGGAACTCATTATCATCGGTCTCCTCCCTTCGGCACTTGCGCATTGGTGTCTGGTGGTCGTGGGCCGGGGCCTTCAGGAGGAAGGCCCCCAGTCTTCCTTGCAATGTACTTTTCACCTTTTGTCTCAAAATGCTGAGTCAGGAATCAGAGGGTTGGTGTGATCTGGCTGATCTGCAGAGAGGCTCTCCTGTCTCCTGTCTCCTATCTTCCTGTCTGGGACTTAGTTCCCTTATCTACAAAGACCAAAACTACACAGGACAGGCTACAGGATTTAGGAGAACCTTGATAACTTTCAAGACTATGTGAGACAAAACACAACTTACAACTCTGTAAGACAAGACACAGTTTACAGTTATGTAAAACAAGCTACAGTTTACAAGGCTACTAGGCTAGGATTTATGGTTACAACTCAGGCCTCGGCCAGGCCTGTATCCGGTGGGAGCGGGGATGATGTCCTGGAGGGCCGAGTCC
Source organism: Todiramphus chloris collaris (assembly GCA_025345505.1). Taxonomy (NCBI): domain Eukaryota; kingdom Metazoa; phylum Chordata; class Aves; order Coraciiformes; family Alcedinidae; genus Todiramphus; species Todiramphus chloris. The sequence goes on along the minus strand of JANVCC010000034.1, from coordinate 3,493,736 downwards.
CCAGCATAGCAGAATACATTTGCTACCTTTCCATACCTGATTTGGTGCTTTTATTAGAGTAAAACAGCTTAAGCAATTGGTACATAGTTTGATGAACAAACAATTCACAGTTTATCACAAGAATTCATGCTCTGGGCGGGGGGGGAGAACCGCAAAGCACTACTATAAGTTTAGCCATGGTCCCAGGTGATGACCAAGCTGACAAAGAAACAAAAACAGAGCCGACTTTCGGGAAGCAACTGGGGGATCACTGAGGACCCAGAGGTGACGGGGACCCCACAGCGCCTCTGCATCACCTTTTCCTGCTGGCACCCTTTACCCCTGCCACTTTTTTTCGGGCTTTCTTCTCCAACTCGGGATCCTTTCCATCCGGAGGAGGCTCCCGGGCCGCGCTCCCTCTCATGAGGGAAGGTGCCAGCGGGACTGATACAACAACGGCTTCGGGTGTTTTTCTACCCGAAACAGCACTGGAAGCACAGTTTAACAGCAGAAACCCGGGTGCGATGGCAAATGTGCCTCCCGGGGCCGAGCGCCAGCGCCAGCCCCCGCCTCTCTGCCTCCCCCCCCGGCGCAGGCGCGGCCCCGCCGCCGTGCACCGAGAAGATGGCGGCGGTGGGCGCGCTGCGCTGGGCGCTGGGGGCGGCTCGGCAGGTCAGCCCGGCTCCCTGCCTCCTCCTTCCCTTCCCCCTTCGGGCCGTGTGTCCGCCCCCCTCCTCCTCCTCCCCGCCAGGCCGAGGCGTCGGGGGGGATGTGGGGCTTGTCCGGCCGTGGGGGGGGGGGGGGCAGCGGCGGCGGGGCCGGGCCCGCGTCAGCCCGGCCCTGGCTTGAGCCCCGGGAAGGGCGCGGGTGCGGGTGGAGCTGGGGGCTGTTTGTGCCTCGGTATCACGGAATGGGAGAACGGTTTGGGTTGGAAGGGACCTTAAAGATCATCCGGTTCCAACCCCCGTGCCACGGGCAGGGACACCTGCCCCTAGAGCAGGTACGGTCAGCTCCTGGCTAGCGTCTGGGAACTAACGTGGATCGCAGGGTAAGCTGCAGAGTGAGGAAGTGATCTGAAAAAGCCTGGCGAGGAGATGCACACGGGAATAATTTATCCTTGAATCGGGCACTCTGTCCCCGCTGGGTCTGCTAAACCGAAACCTGTTCAATTAGGTCCTCCCCTTGCCCTGGACGAGGCAAGCGCGGGGCTACTACGTGGACTGGAGGATGCTGCGGGACGTGAAGAGAAGGAAGCTGGCGCACGAGTACGCGGACCAGAGGCTGCGGATCAACGCCATCCGCAAGAACACCATCCTCCCCAAGGAGCTCCAGGTACCGCCGGCCACGCAGCCTTTCCTGGGACAGGGCCGGAGCCCGCACACGGCTCTTAGCTCTGTGACGCGTGGCTGGGCCACTGCTGCTGCTTTACAGGGCCAAGAGTGGCAGTGCCAGGTCACAAACCACGTTTCCCTGACTCGAGAGTGCAGCGTCATGTTGCATTGCCAGGCTGTCTTCAGGGCCTCTGCCTTTTGGTGGCATTTATAACAGCACGTTTGCCTGACTAGAGGCGTCGTGCGTTGGGTTGTGGTTGTCTTCTGGTTTTCTCCTGGTTTTCTCTGGGGATCTTAAGCAGTGTGTATGGCACTACCTACAATGAAGTCTCACTTTTTCCCTTACCACCGTCACTAACATACATTTAGAAGGCTGTTTTCCTTATTTCCAATAATATAGGATGTTATATTACTTTTATAGTTCCCTTAATAAACTCTAGATTTTTTTTTAATTAAAAAAACCTGTAAGTCTCAGCCCAAAAAAACAATTTCTTCAATTAGAAGTACTTAATATTACTCCTTGTTTGAGCTACAAGCACATAAAAGCTGCATCACATCTGGGTGTTAGATCAGTTCTTAAAAGTGCACATATTCACTGCCCTGCTCTCAGCTTTCCTTACTAAAAACACTTGCAAGTATCAGAATTATTCCTGTATTTCATTTGGCTATGTCTCATTGTGGTGAGATCCTTTCATGCTTAAACATGCTGGGAGAGAGAGGGTGTGAATCTGCCTTTGTTTATTGACTTTACCATTCTCTAGTCTGTCTTGGATGTCCTTACAGACCAAAAAAAAAAAATTCTCCCTAAAAAAACAGCAAAAAAAAGATTGCATCTGGCTTTTTTTTTTTAATTCCTCAACTGCTTTTGTCACTTTTTAGAAGTCACTAAGTCATAGCAGCAGGTAGAATGAAGAAAAAGTCTCCAGGAGAGTAACTTTTTCTTCCCCTACAAAATGTTATTTGGGCCCTAAATTTAAAGTCTTACAAAATAAATTAGGGGTTTTCCCTGAAAGCATAGGCTGCTTTCCAAGTGAAATCCTAGGAATTAAATAGGTTGAAAAATACAAGTTTTTGGCTCTACAAGGTAGCAAGTGTAGGTAGCACTACATACACAGGTAAGATGCACGACTGGACAAATTCAGTAAGTGAAATGCATTGTGAAGACAAGAAGTTCTACTGACCTTGCTATTCCTGAAGCTGAAAGTCTTATCACTGCTGTCTTGATGCCATGTTCCTTTGAAGGTGAACATCCCTTTAGAAGATAGCCTGAGACTATTGCTTTGCAGAGCTCCTGCAACATAGTTTTTGTAATCCAGCCTCAGACTTTTCCCTTCCAACTGTGACTAAACACAGGATTCTTGGAGCCCTTCTGTCCTTTGGAAAATAGCATATTAAGAATGCTGCAGTTAGGGACACCTACCTAGCCTCAAGTGACTTTCTTCAGCTGTGTTTGCTTGCTGAGCTCACTTGTTCTTCTGATGTTTTAATTGCTGGTACGTGGTGCTTCCTGAAAACGGTTGAGCTCTCTTGTACATAACAAGACCTTTCTTAAGTGTTCTCATTAGAACAGAGATACTTGAAAGTTGTCCTCCTCTGGCTGTAACTCCTGAAGGATACTATGTGATCCCCTCTACTGACATCAGAGCCGTTACCTGAAGGCAGTTAGCAAGGAACATACATTTTAAGTTCAGCTTATCTTCAAGAACTAGCCCAGCCTGCAACAAGGAGAAAGCCCAAGTGGATTTTGACTAACTGTAATTACTGTCTTGAGGCTGTTCAGCCTGTAAGAAGGTTAAATCTTGGGTCTCTTACAGGACTGGCCCACCCTGCAACATGGACAATAGCAGGCAGATTTTGACTAGCTGCAATTACTGGCTTGAGGTTGTTCAGTCTGTGGGATAAGGTTAACCTTGGTATTCCTGTGTGGATCATTTTACAGTTACTGTTTAGATGCCCAAAAAGAAGAGGTCCAGTGGGAAAGACAGGTGAAAGTTCCCTATCAAATAGCAAAGCACCTTCTTGAGGGGGTAGAAAAGCCTTTGGTGGTACCTACACTACAGCTAGATTGACATCTGTCAATAATCCCCCTTAAGATCCCGGGAAAAACAGGTAAACTCTGTGCTGTGCTCTTCTGTTGCAGGAAGTGGCTGATAAAGAGATTGCAGAGTTGCCCCGGGACAGCTGCCCCGTGAGGATCCGAAATCGCTGCGTCCTGACATCCCGGCCGCGGGGCGTGAAGCGGCGGTGGAGGCTCAGCAGAATCGTGTTCCGCCACTTTGCTGACCACGCTCAGATGTCTGGTGTGCAGAGGGCTATGTGGTAGACCACCCCCTGGATACACATCCAGGCAGAAACCACAAACCAGGCTGGGTTGTCTGTGTGAGCAATTAAAGCGAGACTGTCCTGTCTAGGAATTCAGCATCAATATCAAACTAAAAAGGGAAGGAAGAGAAGCCATGCTCATCTACTAAACTCCCTTACTGGACTGCAGCTGATATCTGTACAAGAGGCAGTTTTATTTTGAGGGGGGGAAAAAAGTCACTGCTTGATGGCTGTGGAACTAAACCGAGGTTTGCAATACAGGCAACATTAGAAATAAAAGACATACAGTACAAGGCTTGTTTAAGCAGTTTTTTTGCCACCGCACAGTAAGTTCACCATGGTCATTTGGTTAAAAACATAAATGCACAACAGGGCAAAGTGGTATTCTGCCACGAACAAGGGTGAGCACAAGCTGAAAAATCAAACATGGCCTCAAGTTTAGATACTCTTGCTATACAAACTTAATATATTTTATATTAACAAGCAGACAAAGTGGATGACAGACTTACTAGAAACTACAACGTGCTAGTATTTATCTCCTGCTTGTAGTGCAGCGCTTGGTCCAAGGCTTTAAGAACAAGGTAGCAAGTCAGTCCTAATCCAGAACATAACAGGAGAGTAATGGCTTCCTTAATTCATAAGGTAACAGCAAACAGATCTGTCCTTGGGAGACACGAGGAGGCAGGAAGGAAACACCAACAACACGCCTGCTGCTAAGCTCATGTTTGCCCTGTACTCCTCCTCGAAGCAGGGCAGTGAAGGGGAAATGGCTGCTCTGTCCCCCTCCCGAGCAGTGGGGCTGAAAGCCTGTGATAAACAGGCTGAGGAAAACAGTCCTACCTCCAGATGGAAGCCACACAGCCACCCATCACCCCCAGTCAAGTCAAATTGTGGAGTATAAGCTATCTCGATAGTCTTACTCTGTTACCTTAAACCCCTTGAGAGTCGACAGGAGAAAGTGGAGCTTGTCTCCCTTTTCCTCATACACTGCTAGAGCCAGGGCAGACTTACTGTCCAGCATCAGCAGCTCACCACCCTCCTGCAACTGATGCCACCTCAAAGACACCCCAAGGAAGTCACAGTCAGCCTAGGCACTAACTAAAGAGCTGCTTTCATTGCCAAAATTCCTAAGAAATTGAACAGACAGTAATTAATTTCTCAAGAGTAACCATCAAATTTTAAATACCACAGCATTAACACCATATTGTTTCTGCTCAACTATCAAGTGCTGGAGATAGTGGTTCTACTTTCTTCTGCGTTTCTCCCTTTGTGACATGCTTTGCAGTTCAATGTATTTTTTCTCCTACATCTAATCAAAGAGCCACAGCCTGTGTTGTGAGCATGACATCAGCCCCAGCCACCAGACAGGCAGCGCTGTCACTTGCAACACAAGAGGCCTTGACCCATCCTAGTTAGGATTCCTTTGCTTTCACATTCTGTTCTGTTTCACAACACTCTCCGCTCAGATAGCCGAGATGCTTTCTCAAGGAGGGGTAAGGATATCCCTATGCTCCACTCTTCAGGAAACGCTGAACCGCTTGACTGAAGGAAATGCTTTATAAGCTATTTTATTTAAATATTTTCTCCAACCTGCAATGGAAAATGACTGTCTTTGCTTGGAAGAAGGTTGTGTAAACAATGATCTTTGCAGCAGAGCATGTCTCACATGGAAGATCAGTATTAAGGCAGCCCTTCGAGTACTTTCAGATATCCATCGGTATATCCCCTTTGGATTGCTTTTCTCTGCTTTCAACCCAGGCCTTGTTGATGGTGCGCTTCATTTCATCATCTCCTTCTGCATACATCTTTTTTAAAATGTTCATAAGCCCTTCACTAGGATCTGAGGTGTCGTAGGCAGCTTTCCTGCAAGACAGATACATTCGAGAAGATCAGGCATATCCAACAATTCTGTGCAAAAAAACCATTAAATGATAATATTTATCCGAAACATTCCAGTAACAGGATTTTGCTTTGGAAAAATGTTTAGACCCAGTCAGCTTTCAAGTAGGGAGAATCCTAGAGTACCCTTAAAACTAAGTGCAGGTGGAATAGTGTACCTAGAGCTGTCCCACTCAGGGTGACCCTGGAGAAGCACCATCCAAGATTAACTTCAGGAAGCAGGAGTGGAATGTAACAGACTCACAGGAAATGCCAAGATCTGCCTGTGCTCTTACGTGACCAATGAATAAAAGCAGAAAACCAACCACACTGAGCTCTTTGAAGCAGCCACATTCACAACTCCAAAGGCATCTGCTGTTACTCATTTTTCAGATTATCTCCTAAAGTTAATTGGCTTTTTAACACCTTGCATTTCAAAGCCATTTTCTCAGTTTAAGAAGCCAGCTGACAGTGCCACCCACATGGTCAGCACCTGGGTATGATACACCCCAGGTCACCAGGCTACAAATAACATCCTCCCTGGGAAAACTGCCCCTGTCCAGTTCTCCAAAATCCTCTAGGTAGTTCCCAGTGCAGCTGATGGTTATCTGAAAAACACACAGATCAAAACACATCAGCAGAGGGAGCAAGTTCCCCAAGCATGGGATAACCACCAACCTCACACACTGCAGCACAGGGTGCAATTTTGGGGCAACTTGTCCTACTGTAAGCCCTCAACACTCAGAACAAGGTGGTAACACCAAGCCCTGGGCTTCTCTGCAAAAGACATGGCTTTAACAAAATGACCCTGTCCCTCCAGCAACCCGCATCAGGAGTCAAGTCACCTTCTATTCATCTCCAGTGATGACATTTGGGGTTGGGGGGAAGGTCCTTTTAGCATTAAAATCAGGTATGGTTAGTTAGGACTAATCAGTTTTAGCAAATTATACTATAAACATACTCAAAATGAATAGTTATTGTCAGGCACAACTCTCAGAAGTGAGTGTTTCCATGCTTCAAGGTGGGTAGAGACATTATCTTCTGGATAAAAATATATGTGTATTGTAGAACAGATATATACTCTATATATAAGAAATGTCTCTTGTACCCAGGTGTTTCCTACTGTAATTTGCCACCCTTATATACACAGTGCCTCAGCTGCTCACAGGATTGCTCCCAAGCACCTGAAGGGATAGAAATTAGCTTGAGAGTTTGTATAATGAGCCAGGTAAGAGACCTGTTTTGCCAGAAGGATGCTGCTATGTGAAGTGCCTGCACAAAAATCCAAGTGACAAAAGTTTTGGCCAGCGTAGCTGCAGGGAATGTATTTCTATAACACAACATGTAGCCTAAAAAAAGTCAACCTCACTAGGGTGGTGTTTTGCAATGAATGCAGCCACCAAAATATAAAAGAACCTTTAACTGGTTTAGCACTCTCACTTCAGGTCTTACCTATGATGCAGCCTTCACTGTTAGCAATACAACAGTAACAGAGTGGCAAACAGCAGTTCAAAGTTTGTCTTCTCCACTGACAGTCCTACTAGCACCAAATAAACCCCAACCTGATGCTTCCCAAACATCTTAGGGGCTTGTCTCCCAGAACAGACTAGCCTAGTCAGCACAGTTCAGATCTGCCCTCCCAGCAATGTGGAAAACAAGGAACAGAAAACGAGATGGAGGGTTGCAGAGACACTTACTCTTTCTCTTTGCTTTCTTTTTCCACTTGAGTGAGGCAGTCCCATTTTTCCTCCCGCTTCTTCCTGCACATCACAAGGACCACGTCTGTCTTTATCTGTATGGAGAACAGCAAGGCATGACTAGAATGCTTCATAAAGGGGATGCTAGTCACAACCACAAAGAACATGGTTAGCTGGTAACATAAACCTCTTCCTATATGCTCAAATTCCTGAAAACATTTATCTTGGCTGTTCACTATTAGGTAGCATATATAAATTAGAACATGCACTCAGCTGTGGGGTACAAAATACTAACCTCACAATTTTCATGGTGTGATTAACATAATACTGGTACAGAACTACAGTACCCACAGAGAAGAGCGTGTAGTGATACAGAACCACCCTTCAGTGATTCTCAAGAAGCTAAAAGCACCCACAGCTGTCAGGTAAAGAGCAGCTGTATTTACAAGACTTCTCCAAGAATACCAAGTTCAGTCAGTGGGCTCTTCCAATTTATTTCTGCAAGGATCAGAAACCAGTTTTAGGGCACTGCTTAATCTTGCAATATGTTTGCAAGCAAAGCCTGTTTAATTGCAACCCTGACCTAAATTTCACAAAGCACACCAGCATGCCAGAGCTTTAGCTTACCTCACCAAGTACATGAGCACTGTTACACCACCATGTTAAAAACACCAGAGCATCACCCCCATTTATTTCAGTTGTTTTCCTTTTACACTGTCCTAGTTTGAAGGGGATTTCAAATTGAACCATCGCTGCTTCACCTCTGCTGGCACAACGTGCAGAGCATGACTGCACAGAAAGCACACAAGGCATCCGAGATGTCCCCAAGCCCAGAAAGGTGCTACGATCAGCAGGGTACAGATGCTATCACCAGTCACAACCATTAGCAAGTTGTTGTAAGTGTTCAATTCTGGAGCCACACACCCAGAAATGAAACGGATCTGAACCCTTACAAAGGCAGAGCAGGTTTCAGACTTTGCTTTAGGTATGACGGTGATTTAAGCTTCCCAAGATTTCGTTCTGCTGACAAGGTTCTCAGACCTTAAAGTCACAAAGAATTTCCCAGAGGTATTTAAAAGCACAAGGATGCAAATAGGTGCTTAGTGGAATTTGACGCTTAGTTCTTTCAGTAATCCTGTAGGAGAGCTAGTAAAAAAAATAAAATGTACAGTATCCAGAAGTGATCTTTTGAAATAGAAGCCCATGGATTCTGGATAATAATTCCACAGTTGTGACCATTACAGATTCTTAAGAATCATGTCCACAGTGAAGAGACTTTACAGACAGAAGGGAGGGACTGAAGATCAGCACTGAGTGTTATGAGTCAGGCAATGAACACAGTACTTTGTGAGGGACCGAAATCTCTCTAACAGTCAAGGTGGACTGACCTTTCTAGAGCTGCCTTCCACAGAGATGGGTTTCAGGAGGTTGTTGAAGGTCATGGTGTAGTTCTTCCCATTCAGATTCTTCACCAGCAGATGAAATGACCTGGAACCAGAAAGTGGGGGAAGAAAGGCACAAACATTCCAATTGTTGTAAGACTATTATGCCTTCCCACCAAAACCAGTGTCTGAAAGCAGGCATGTTTCTTTGGAAAGCACGTCAATAGGCTTGACTGACTTGCTCACAGGGCTCTCAAATCTTCAGTTTAATTTAATTTAATAATACTCAGGATTTAATCCTGAGGACTTAAAAAGACCTGTCCAGACTTCACAACCAATCAGGATCTGTAGAATCCTTCTACCTCACTGATCTCCTACAACCTTGGAAAGGCTGCTTTACTTAATGTACACTTCAGTTCTTCCACCATCAAGAAAGAGGGCTAACACTTACATATCCTGTCAGGCATGACAAGCACTTGTAAAAACAAAACAGTCCTCTAAGGAGAGTGATACTTAAGGGCATGTGCTAAGTGCTACTAAAAGCTAATACTGCTCAAGCTTGAAAAAACAGAAAAAAAGGGAGCATGGAGGGGTGAGGGCTGACCCAAAACACAACTCAACACATGCATGCATTTCAAATAGTGTTCTTCACCCATACTCTCATTGTACGACAAGAAGAACTCACCTCTCTGTGAAATTCACCTGCACATTCTCAGCTGGAAGCTTCTGGACTCCATTTAAAGAGATGTAAATCTTAATAAACTTATCCGACTGATCCCAACCTGGAAGTGAAAAGAGAAGAGATTAAGTTCTACCATTCCTCTATAAAATTCAGGCATTCCATTCCAATTCCCTCTACAAAGTCCCCTAGCAAGGAGCAGGATCTCGGCCTTATTGGAACAGTCTTCAGAGGAGTAAGGGAAAGACCTGAATTATTCAGGAGTAATTTGAGAGCAAAAGGAGGTCCTCTCATATAGCCTAAATATTCTCTAAATCCTGTAAATTCTGAGCAGAAACACATTTATCAGCTCTGGTAAAAGGAGAACAACCCTGTCTGTGCAGGGGGAGTCAGGAGTAACTGCCTTGATGCTTTTGCTGCAGTTTCCTTGACCCACTTTTTCCCCTGCTCCCGGCACGACAAGTATCTTGAGCAATTCCCTCTCCTTTCACCTACAAGGCGAGCAGAGAAGCCAAAGCTCACTCTTTCATTCCTGCCAACTACCAGAGAATGGAAAAATACCAGTGGGTACAGCAGAGATCCTTAATACATCCCACCAGTACTATCACACAAACAGAATTTACACACACTGTGGCTGGGATGGCACAGGAAGCACCAAGTAGCTTTTAAGGTGAGGTCTCCAGTATGAAATGAACACTTCAGAGGGCTTCTCTGTAACACTAAATGACAAATATAACACACTAATGGCACCCAGCCCTCCTCTCTGAAGAGAGCTGCCTGAGCTCCAGTAAACGTTCAGGAAAGTGATCCTACCATAATTGTTTATTTTCACCGTGTACCCTCCCAGCGATGATTTTTCTTCCTCTGCCACATCTTTTGGCTTTGGGGGAGGCTGATTCTTGATTTCTAGCTCTACCTTCTGCTTCTCCGTCATCAGGACATCACGAACTCTCTTCCTCGTGGCTTTTGTAAGCAATTCCTTAATCTCTTCCAAGTCTTTCTGTAACTGGTTCAAGGATAAAAGACCACACGTGCGTTATCAGCCACGGTTCTTTTCGCTCAGAGCCGAGCTCTGTCAGCTACACTTTCACTTCCCAGATGCGGCAGTTTCAGGTCTATCACGCCAGCAGCTCCCTTTTCCCCGGCAACCCGTTAAGCATGAAGCCACCCGTTCCTCCCCCGCCCCGGACACGCGGTATTTTCGCTTCTCGACCAAGTACATCCCTCGGGATCTGCGTTTTCACCGACAAAACCGCGGCACTCGGCCCAGCTGCTGGGTTACCCCGTTCCCCGCTCCGAGCCCACGCTCAGGCTGAGGCCCAGAGCCCACGCTCAGCGCGGCAGGGCCCAGACAGGCCCCGGCCCCAAGGCCCGGCCCGGCCCCGCCCCGCTCCCGGTCCCGGTCCGACCCCCCCGGGACGCAGCGGCCTCACCTCCTCGCGCGCCCCGGCCATGTCGCGCGGCGGCTCCCGCGGCCCCTCTGGAACCTTCCGCCCCCGCCCCGCCCACCCCTACGCGCCAGCGCGCCGCGGAAGTGACGCAAGCCCGCCGCCGGCACCACTTCCGCCGCCCGAGCGGAACAAGCTCGCGGAATAAGCTCGCGGAATAAGCTCGCCCAACGCCCCGCCTCGCCCCTCCCCTCCCCCGCCGGCGTTGCTATGGCGACGGGCGGCCGGGCCCAGGGGCGCGCGGCCTTCCCGCCTCCGCGCCGCCCTGAGGGGGCCGGGGGGAGCCGGTGCCCTGCGCCACGGCAGAGGAGGCGGGAAGGGCCCTTCCCGAGTTTTGCAAACCCCGCCGCAGGTGCCCGAGACGGAAGGTGTAGCGCGGTGTTCCTCGCCGCTGATAGTAAATCAGCGCGCCGAACCACAGCAGTGTTTCTGTGTCCCCAGGCCCTAGGCAGGCAATGCAGTTCCCCAGAGGGAAAAAATAAAAGGCGATGGTAATGTTTGTGTAAGGTGAGTGGCAGAGGACCTGGGGTTGTTCAGCCTGGAGAAAAGTCAGGGGAGAGCTTGCTCTCAGCAGCTCCCTGACAGGAGGTTGGAGCCAGGTGGGGTTGGTCTCTTCTCCCAAGGAACAAGGGATAGGACAAGAGGAAATGGCCTCAAGCTGTGCCAGGGGAGGTTTAGGTTGGACAGGAGGAACAATTTCTTCCCTGAAAGGGTTGTGCAGGCCTGGCCCAGGCTGCCCAGGGCAGTGGTGGAGTCCCCATCCTGGAGTGGTTTCAAAGCTGTGGAGATGTGGTGCTGAGGGACATGGGTTAGTGGTGACCTGGCAGTGCTGGGTTAACAGTTGGACTTGATCTTGAAGGTCTTTTCCAACGAAAATAATTCTGTGATTCTGTCTTTTATAAACAATGGAACCCAAGATAGGCTACAACCCTTCAGCATTTAAAACATTGTTTTCTCTATAAGAGGGTGCCAGTTGTAACATCTGTTTTACTGAGGGATGCCAGCTCATTTGACAATTTACAGGCATAAGGATTTTCCTGATACGGGCATAGGGGTTTTCCTGAACATCCAGGAATTAATGGAATTCATTAATCTGTAAAGAGGTAAATTTTTGTAGAGGTATGAAGTGAAAAATAGATCAGATAAAGGTAAATTCATAGAAAACCTGAAGCCAAAGGTTTATGGTCAAGTCTGCATTCCATAAAGCAGTTTTAACAGAGGTTGCGAGAAAGATCTGTGTAACTAACTCTGGTTGTTTTAATTTTCATAGGACTGAGCTTCAGCCTGTCCATCTTCAGGAATAGCACGTGAAGCTGGGCTAGCTGATTTTATCTGGAAAATACAATATGGTCAACTGGAATTTACTTATTTAATTGGTTAAGGGCGGTCGCTTATTCAGGAATTGTTTCCCTATGCTCTTTCTGTTGAGCAGCGACTGACACAAGAAGAAACATTCTGTCTTTTCTTCTCCTCAGCTACTAATCTTTGAGTTTTTCCACTCCTAGTGGTGGTCAAATTAGGAAGTGTTTGCAGTTTTACAATTTAAATGGGCATTGCTTTGTAACTTTTCTGGCTAGAGGGGAAAATGCTTTCACTAATATAAAAATTACACTAATATATAAATGAATTTGTAAGTGAGCCTGTAATTTTATATATATATATATATTTTTTTTGTCTTGAGATATTCTACATGCAGTGTCTGTTTTGTTTTCTTAAACCAGGAGCATTTCAGTGCCCATGGCACTTCCACTTGAGCGGCAGCTTCCATGTGGAAGAGCTGTGACTCTTGTCATGAAAAAACAAGATCCACACAGCTCTCCTCTGCATACAGCTCCATCTGGATGCTGCAGCCTCCCTGGGCTGGGGACAGAAGAGAGCCTGACAAAGCCAAGTTTTCTTCTTCTGCACATCCTTACAAGGAGCCAAGTGACAGGGCCTCTCTGAGGGAGAACAATCAGAACAGTTTCCACATCAGGAAGGGGAAAAGGAACTAGGTTAGAGTTAGCAGGAGTTCTGAAACCCAGTGGAAAGCTCCTGGTCTAGGCTGCCTGGCAGACGAACTACAGTGCAGAGTGCTCTTCAGTGCTCAGCAGCTCTAGAGATGGAGGGCACGGGGATGCATCCGAGAGGGCTTTGAAAGGATCGGTCGCAACTATTCCTTATGCTTCTGTCTGCAGGCTTTGACAGCAATTGATGACAGACAGTCTTTGGATAGTGATGTGGAGGTAAATCACTACTACATATTAGCTCTGGTAAATTTAATGTTCAGCTTTTCTACCTCTTTGCCTTCGTATCTTCCCCTGAAGTACTATTTCCACCTGTCTGGGAACAACAGCTGTTTATCTCGGTTAACCAAAAAATCTCAGAGCAATTGCTTACATGGAAAAAGGGTTTTGGAATATCTTTGACTGCTGTATATTCCTCTCTGTCCTGTTCTTGCTCAGCCATGCCCCTCTGTTATGAGTCAGGTTTCAGTTTCTTGCTGTCTCCTCTCTGCTCCCCATGTCTCTTCCTTCAGACGTGCTGCCTCTCTGCATTACTGCACACGGATTTAAGCTGTTCCTTTAGTAAAAGGCTTATGAAAACAAGCACCTCGTTCCCATTCTGTTTGCATTTCCATTTATTTTACAAGGCATCGTTCACACAACGAATAACAAGGTACTGATCCAAACAATTCTGTAACAATTAAAAAAGTAAACATTTGTTGTGACCATGTACATTGAATTGCACTTTTAATAACAAGCATTACACTTATATTTCCATATTATACTTTATATGATACATGGATTTGTTACCCAAGAACTGGCAGTACCAGACTGTTCCCAGTTAAAACTCTGATATCATTTTCCTTGCTCTTCAGGATCTGCAAACTTGGGACATACCCAGTTCAGTGGGCTTGAGTGAATCCACCTTGAATGGCAGACACTGCGGGATCTGGATTGTGCTTGGTCAGACCCTTCTCTGCATTCACGTGCCACCTTTTCCCAGTTCTGAGAAGCCAGAGAACCTCTTTCCGTGGGAAAGCAACAGTTCCCAAAGCTCAAGAGAGCTCCCGACACAGATTTTGAAGTTGGTACCAGCAGCAGTGCAAAGCCAGGGATTACTGGAAAGGAGGAATTGGGATCTGGAGAAAAATCTGAGCACATCTGCTCGTTTGCACTGGTAGTGCCATCCATGTATTATATAAAATACAAAAATAAGGGAAACTGGAAGGAAATTAGTACAGCCCAGGATTCTGGCAGTATCAAATCACAAAGGAAATTTATGATACCAAATCCTTTTGATGTATTTATCCCCTTGTGGTTCAGTTTCCTATATATTATTCTATATATAAGATAGAGTTTTCCAAAGAGACATATATATTCCTTTACAGGTTAAATAAAAGCAAGTCCCACTGAGTAAGAAAATAAGAGGAAGTAATGTCCTAATTCTTTACCTATATCTTCCCCCTCCCCCCCTTTTTTTTTTCATGTAAAAATGGCATGAAATACATTCAGTAGCAAAGCAGTTGGAATCCAGGAGAAACGGAGAGCCCTGTATTCCCGGTGGATTAACCTGCACGTGTTAAGTCATGATCCTGAAATAAATGATGTAGACTTCTGACTTGGGACCAAGAGGATCTCAATCAACGCTGAGTATTATTTATCCAGCTGCAAATTCTTTCACTTTCCCCAAACCCATCTATGGATTCGCCCAGTTTAAAGGCTGCTGTGTCGTACACCTAACTGGAACGGCCCAAATTTGGCTCCATCCTTAGTGTTATTACTCGGAAGGAGGTAACGGGACAGCTCCCACTGGGATATCAGCATAACAGACAGAAAAATAATTTAGTTGAAGCCTCTGTGTTTACAAGAACCACGCGATGCCCGGGTGTAGTGGCCCTGTCTGTGCGGCCAGCTGCTCACACGACAGCGCGTTCCGCTGTTAACGCCGCGCGCCTCTCACCCGGAACAGCCCCTCCATCTCTGGAGGAATGGTATCTGCCCTCCTCTCCCCATTCCCACAGCAGCACCTGCTAAGGGCTCCTCTCAAAAAGCAGCGTTGTCACGAGTGTTTCTGTTGGTATTTAGGCTTACTCGGTTATGCAGAAGCGTGCCGATTATCCCTGAGTCTAACAGTAAATGGAAGGAAGAGGTGCCGTGCTCCCACACATAGGAGTAGTTTCATGGATTTCACTGCAACTACTTCCCAGAAGGGAGCGAACAGCCCTACCTTTATCCTGGGGAGAAAGCATGACTTGTGTAGCTTCCAAGTTTTGATACTTCAATGTCAGTAAATTCAGCTTTTTATTTACTCCTGCACTGCCACATTCAGGCAGCCAGGGACACCGTGACTCTGCAGTCAGTGGGACACGTCCTGCTTTGCCGAGGGGCTGAATTTGTTCTGTTCTTGTCTTTCTCTCTCCCTCTCCTCTTGTAAGTGGCAGGGCTCGAGTTGTTTTTAACACAATGCCACAGATGAAAGCATTGATCTTAAAAGAAATTTCAGGGGCCAACCAAGAAAGGTCCTTCACAATGTCAAACAAGGAAAAGAAAAACCACCTTGCTTATCTCTGTAAGCAATTATAACAAATTATAGACTAATTAATGGGCAGGATGAGGAGGTGCTTGTTGGCCAGCAGCACCAGGGCTGACTCTGAGACAGGATTTACCAAACATTAATGCATACGGACCTCAGGGATTTCGCAGTTTCTTGGATTAACATCACTCATAATATTTTCTGATTTATTGGTTTTAATTATCTCTTAAAAATTGTTAAACTAAGAGAAATAAGTCCTATTACTTTAGGGTATTATTGTTTGATTCACAAAGACAGCACTAATTCACAGATGGACCACGTAACTACACCAGCCTTGCTTCATTTATCCTGTAAAGTGTTACAGTCAAAGTAAAAAACCCAACTTTTTTAAGTCAAAGAAAGAACTCTCCTCCCTCCCTCCCCCCTCCCCCATTTTGGGCACCTCAGAGCAATTAGAATAATTAGAATACAGCAAAATAAACCAGTTGTATTAAAAATAGTCTTTGGAGGTTTGTCCCTAGTCAAAGTGAAGGGTTTATTTCGGAACCGTGCATTCTCAATAAAATTAAAAAATAACATTCAGTTCCATTTATGTGTTTATAAAATGCAAAGTACTTTTAAAAGAAGTTTGATGCAGACACAACTTGACACCAGCTCTGGAAAAAGATAGTAACCACTCCAGACTTCCCAGCTACGTTAGTTGTTCCCGTGCCACATGAAAAAGCAGGTTTGAGTGAGACTCTGAGGATGTTTCCTGCTGCAAAGCTAAGGAAGGAGCCAGCTCTCCCCCAGGGCTCGCTCGGCCTGGGATATGTGCGGGGGTAGCTCTGTCGCACAGTGCCCCAGGGCAGCTCTCACCCCAGCCTGCTTTGCCAAGGGCAGTTCTCACCCCAGCCTGCTCTGCCAAGGGCAAGGAAGGGCTTCCGCAGGAAGCCAAGTCTCCCGAGAGCGTGTGTAGTCCACAATGAGAATTTTAGCTTGCGTGGTTTAGCCCTGCAGCCTGGCTCCTCTCCCTCTTTCAGAATATGACTGTGTTTATTTATCAAGATAATGCTATTTTCTTACCCTTTCAGTAGTTCTGAGAAGGTGCAGTTTCCACAGAAATACTACTCTTCCAAACGTGACCTCGGATCTACGGATGGAAGATGACAATTGTTGACCGCCTTTACGTCACTGCCAAGCGCGGTAACGCAGCCAACACCTTCAGAGGTTTGCTTTTCCCTGATGTTAGCCAGCACCCATCCCACAAGGATGGAAATCATCACGGCTAGCAGGTGGCAAACGTTTTTGTTAGGGAAACTCTGAACTCGGAGAGCTGCTACACTGAGAAAGATGATGTGTGAAACCATGAAACATGGTGAGGTTTGTGATGAACGAGGGGAGTTCCACTCCCACTATCTGCTTGCACTTACTGGACCCCTTGAGATGATTAACTTGTTAACTTTGACAAAAGACTAACTAGGGAGGGAAAAATCCACCCACATCTTGCCTTTGTTGTTTTTTAATCATTTCCAGTAAGTGCCACAACAAGGACACAGGGGACATAATGGGGTCTGGGTGGGGTGAGATCTTCGAGCAGCAGGGAGCTGTTTGGTTAACTCAGCTGCTCAGGGAATCACAGTCTTACCCATTTTATTTTTATTTTTTTAAATTATTATTACTGCATTTTTCCAGTCAAGGTTTTAAATCCACTTCTGAGTGTGATTTCAGATAAATGAGAAACACTTGTCGACCTGGCAGTGTCACTCATCAGCACAGTGCTCTCAAATGTAACAGGCAGATGTTCACCAGGAGTCCCGAAATGTCACTTCGGATTGATCATGCAGTTGGTTTGCAGCCTGAAGCAGAACTGGTAAGTGCATGAGTAATGCTGGGTTTAGGCAGTCAAGAGAATGGAAACATTTATGCAAATATTTCTAGCAAGAAAGAGACCAGAGAAAAGATCTTTGTCAATATTTGCAACAGAAGTTCCTTCTGCTTACTCCCTCCCCCCTTTCTTCTCACTGTATTAACGTTTCCAGACAATCACTGTTCTCACAGGTACACCTTAAAATACTCCCAATTTTTTAACCCCTTAGGGGAGAGAATTTTGTTGCAGGATACTTGTGTCAGGATAGGGATTATATTTTGCTCTCTAAAGAGCTGCCTGCCTTTCAGAATCACTCCTTTGGCACAGGTAACGATAAATTTGTCCTACCCCATTTAAAATAATTCACAATTATGCTTGACAACAAAGGACGGGATGAGCATCATTAAATTTTATTGTACAAAACTGACAAGAAATGGCATTCCTTAGAATTAAAAAAAAAAAAAAAAAAGAAGGAAAAAAACCCCATCAAAATGGAACTAATGTCCCTGGAACAATTCTGTAAATGGAACAATTAATACACAACCTTTAGTCCAGCAACAATATCTACCTGCAAGACCATCTTTAGACAGGACAGGTATAATTAAAAAAATATTCCATCGGCTCGAGCAATAGTTTTCATTTTCCACGAAATAAGTATTTCTATAAACACTTTTATGTTCAGTCAAAACAAAGGCTTCTGAATTTTCTTACCTTAAGAGATACAAACCAACCAGACAGGTTTGGGAATCATCAGAGAAGTCTACACCACGAGCAAGTCTAGGTTTTGTATTCTGCTTGAAAACATTTGGGTTTATAAAAATAAGTAATGGCAACGTAGCTTTTCCTAACCAAATACTAGCAAACAGATCTTGCTTCTGTGATCTTTTATTCATCAGCGTGGCAACAGCCTTTTGGGTTTTTTATGTGATGCCTCCTTTCTAGTCTCTAACTCAGCACTTGAATGTAGACCCAGGGAAAGGTTTTCATTCTTTTTATTCATAAAACCTGCCCCCTTATTGCACAGGATTTACAAAAGGTCAACACTATGCAAGGTCTTCACTCTGCTTCTCGGCAAAAACATCAAACACACGTTAAGCAGTTTCCCTTTATCCCAGTGGAAGGAATGATTTCTTAGAATTCTTAGTAAAAACATGAAATAAAAAAGGGAACTAGACAACTTTACGTTCCATTCCAGTTCAGCTGTAAATAACCTTTAAACAACAGTGCTACGAAGAACCGCGCTACTTGCATTTCTGAAGGGAAATGAAAAAAACCAACATCGAAACTCAGAAATTATCAGGGAAGCTCATAAAGGACTGTGCTGAGAGAGCACAAGAATATCTTTGCTATGGCCTAAGCTTTCCAAAAAGTGCTTCTCTGCGGGATGCGGTCCCTGCGCTGAACTCCTGCGCTGGTCCCGGGGTGCGCGTGCTCCTAGCCCCCTGCACGCACACACCAGGACTCGTGACACTGTGCTTTCTACAAAGAGGTTACGTGTCAGGACTTTATGCTTTCCATTCTCTCTTCCTCCAGAAGAAGAAAAAAAAACCAAACCAACCCTTCTATGCAAGATAAAAATAATTTTGAATAATTAGTCATGTATTAAAGACCTAGTTTTGAAGTATTTATTTAACATCTAGTCATATAAAATAAAGTGTAAAAGTATGAAGGTATCAGAACGTGGCTTTCAGCAAGGCAGTTTGGGAAGTAAGAATTCAACATAAAACAGGAATTACTTTTTTTCCACCCCCTTTGAAGAGGGTCACATCAGAATGAATGAAAAACACCGAAGAATTTCACTTCAAGCCTGCACTGCTGCCTTTTGTCCTTTCCCCCGAGAGGAGAGACCACTGGGAGAACCCTCCAGGGATGGAGTGGGGTTGTTCTTTGTGCTCTTGTAGCTCTGGCTCTGGCTGGAACTATGTGCTGCCCTCCCGGGGTGGCAGGGGTGGCTGAGGCTGCTGCGGTGCCTGCGTGCCTGTCGCCGTTTTGATAGAGTTCAGGGTTTTGCTAAACCAAGAGTTTTTGGCAGCTTGGATTTCATTCATAAGGGCTCCTCTCTGATGCTCCAGCTCCTGAGAAAGCAGAATAGTCAGAATTGATCAAAACCCGACTAAAAAAGCATCCTCAAACTCAGTCCCTGCAAGCCAGCAATTTCCTTTTGCAACCTCCCAGGCACTGGGGAGAGAAGACAGATTGAAATCGTGGAAACAGCAGAAGACATCTAAACATACAAATGAAAGCTTCTGTTCTTTTCTTTCTTTTCTTTCCTGTTTTTTTTTTTTTTTATAAAGACAAAATCATTCTGGAAGCTCACAGGTATGCAGCAGTGCAGGCACACAGTCCCTTTTGGAATGATTAAGGATTGTACGTGGAGGTTAACGACTGCTGTGTTTGGATTCCACCTACCTGAATTTTGCACTTGGCTTCCACAAGCTGCAGTTTGGTCTGTGCAAGTTCCAGCTCCATCTCTCTCAGCTGCTTCTTCAGTGCATCCTTCTCATCGTCCGTTTCTAGGCCTTTATTCTCCGTGCTTACCGTGGGCAGCTTCAGTGCCCCCTCCTTACTGAAAATCTCGCTGCAGTGTTTGCAGGCCATCACTTTACCCTGAAACACCCAGAAAGCTGAGTTTCAGTCCACGCTGCAGGAGCTGCTGTGCTTTCTGGAGGAGCCACTTGTATGTTAGACTGCCTTTCAGTCAGTAATCTCCACCTATCTAGTTCTGCCATTTGCATGTTTGACACGACAAGAACTTGAGAACTTCATGAGCAATTTCCAGGGTATATCAACGGTACAAAAACTCCTAAAATCTACTTGGCACGCTCTGCCTGAGCACAGAGACTTTGCTCCTAGATCAGAATTACTCAAGCCCTCTTGCTACCAAAACTTTGTATTATTTTGCAGTATTTGTGCCAGCACAATTCAGAAGCAGAAACTACACTCCAGGGGCTTTCTGCCTTCCATGAAAGCACCTGACCGAATTAGTACAGATGGGGATGTTTCCAAGAATGCCAGGCAGCTCTCCCTTATTTCCATCAGCAAGAGAGCAGCCTGTGCTCACCACAAGGGCTGATACTGGTGCCTCTTTAGCATCCCCCTGGATGGCTGCTTGCCAGCAATGCCTGACACACAACAGTGAGGTTGTCGAGCTGCCTGGAGAGGTGAAAGAGTTACTCAAAGCTGAAGATGCAGCACAGCCAGCCTGGCTCACACCGACTGCAACAGGACACTGAGCTATTTCAGCAGACCATAGGAATGTCAGTCCTGTCATTTTCTTATCAGTAACATTAAAGAGTCAGTAAAAAGCAACCGGGTTCAGCTTGAGGAGTAAAGAAACAACTAAAAGCTACAGCAAAGGGAAAACAATTGTGCCGACTCAGCAGGAACAAAGCAGAGAGATGGAATTATTACCTGGTCAGGAAACATCTACCTCTAAGCGCAGACGTTCCTGGTAAGGCAGTTCAGAGAAGGGAGAGGAACTGCTATGGAAATTCTGAGGACGGCCCAAACTGTGCCAATTTTTTGAAGCAATTCTGCTTAAATTAGGGAAACCCAAATATAGACATTGTCCAGTTCAGCCAATTCTGACCTCTCCACTGTGCTCACGGGAGAAGCAACAGGTTTTCTAGAGACCTTATTTGTTGGGTTTGGTTGCTTCTGTGGGTTTTTTTTCTCCCCATTTAATTAAGACATCCAAGTAAATACCATATCTCTGCTTTTTTTTTTCCCAGAAATACACATTTCAACAGGAAAGAACCCAACCATGTACTACTCTAATTCCACCCTGTCTGATAGAAGATAAAGAACCGTGAAAGGAAATAAACCCTTTCCTCGTTTCCATCTGCTGAAACATGCTGGGGGGGTGGGTGGCTATCGATGCAGCTGGCTGGGCACCACTGCAGGTACTCAAAACTTCCACTCACAGTTTGTTGTGTACCCCTGGCAGTTACCAGTACTCGTGTTAGAAACGTCCCGTACGCGGAGCCATCGTTCTCACCTTCACAACTTCCAGTTCATCTTTACTGGCCGCTTGCTGTTTCTCCAGCCTGGTGCTCAGCTGGGAACAAATCTGGAGCAGACAAAACTGAGGTCTATTATACTAAAATAGAACCTGTGCTTGTTAACAATGATTTTGGTCGATTAAAACACGTCAGTGATTAAAAACCAGCAGTATTCAGTACAGAGAGCAGAACCTGTTATGGATTAATTGGTTTATAATGTTTCCACTGCGTTACGTCAGAGTAAAGCAGCATTCACCCCACAGTACTAAAATTAGCTGAAAGACAGATTATTCCCAAATCCCTAAATTAGGAGACTATTAGGAAACCCACAAGCAGATTGAGAACACATTACAAGGCTGGCTCTCTGAAAGCCTGAAGGGTATCTTACTGCAGGGACGAGACCTGCAACTCTGAGAATGCAGCTCTTGGGGTGGGTTGAAAGGAGAAACATGAGAAAGCATCTCTAGAACAGTACCTGTTTATACTCGGCAATAATGGCTGTGGTTTTCTTGATCTCAGATTCTGCTTTCTCTAGCTGCTTCCTGAAGACTTCCTTCAGCTAAGAATGGAAAGAGAGACATTACAGAGTATGCAGAGAAGCTCTCAAAACACAGTCAGATTGTTCTCTCAAAAGTCCTGCTGCGTTTACAACGGCTCTACAGCTACTTAATGAATTCCAGCTCTTAGAGAGGTGTCTGATTTACTTGGGTTTGGAGAGACAGACTGTTTCTTTGTTTGGAGATGGAGCAGGAAGAAGAATCTCTCACCACTATCACTCTCATCTCCACAACAGGAAAAGAACCCAAAACTGTTTTGTCTGTGGCATTATGTTAAAATAAGAGCTAAACTCGTTCCTCCACCATTCAGAACCACTACATTTTGAGAGCACTCTGTGTAGGAAAAAGGCCTCTACTGCCTTGTTCACAGCAGAGAACTTGTTGACCTCCATTTCAGAGAGACACAAAGAATCACCGTTTGATTGCTGTGGTCACTGTCGGCATATGGCAAAAATAAAAATCAGGGTATCACTTTTGAAAGATACTTTTGTGTGAGTATTCAGCACCTTACACATGTGGGACTGAAAAACTAAGACTGAGCATTTTGCAAACAAGAATGAGGCCAGGTCTAGTCAGCAAAATTCTCCCAACTCTAGTCTGCTGTTGGGTTTAGCTTCAGGCAAGAGCGTTCACAGCATTATTTCAGTGAACCAGCAGCTCAATCCAAATGGCCTCTTAGAGGGCAGCAACTCCTCCAGCTTCTTGCTTTACATTTTTGTGCAATTAGGTGAGGTCTGATAATGTCTCTCTATTTGCAATTGCTTATCACCAGTGAAAATGGTGACTGTGATACTGAGAAGAGGATAAGGTATGGGAAACTGAACATTCGGAGCCTGAGTAAAGGCAAACGTTGAAAAACATACTAAAAAAAACCCCAAAAAAACCTCAGCACTGCAGATTTTTAATTGCAACTGCATTTTGAAGGCAAAATCCTTTCCACAACTGCAACACGTTCACGCTTTCCTGTGTATCCTTTTGCTTGCATGTCCTTGGCTCAGTAGGAAAAGCTGGAGAATGCCTTACCTGAGCAGTTTCCTCTTCCTGCTTCCGTTTCTCTTCCTCAGTCTCCACGAGCTTCTGTTTGGTCAGGAGAAGCTCCTTGTTCAAAACATCCGCTTTGTCCTCAGCCTAGAATTGGAAACGTTGCCATAAATCAGGGATGAGCGGTGCCAGTGCAAATGTGTTGCTGTATCCACCGCAGAACTCCGGCAGATTCAGGGTCTAGCGTTGCCTTCTCCTCTCCTCTGGGGGCTCACCTGGCCTCCGTTCCCCAGGAAATCCCCTTTCCCAGTAGCTATTTTCCAAGGTACTTCATTGGTTCTCGAGAGCTGTGCAAAAGGACCCTTTTGCCAAATGTTCACCTTTGCCTGGCTGGCCACTGAGCCCAGACCCTGTGTCCCAGGACAAAGCTAACACAAACGATGACCTGTACACCCTTCTTTACTGGGAACAACATTAAGTGTGATTTAGCTCCTCTGTGCCTTCAGATAACTCATTCCAGTTCTGTATCTCTGTGTGGGGAAAACAGGTATTGTAGAAAATGTGAGGTGCCTGCACTGTGCCTTACTAAGTGTTTGGGTAAAGACCAGTATAAAAGAGAAACTGGAGCACCAGATAAAATGCTTTATCAGTGCAAATAAGTATAACCTGCAGAAACTTGATAGTGCCTGGGTACTGGAGAATATGAATTTTCTCTTTTCTTTGAAGCTTACAATAGAATCATAGAATTGTTTTGGTTGGAAGAAAACTTTAAGATCATCGAGTTCAACTGTTAACCCAGCACTGCCAGGTCAGCACTAACTCATGTCCCTCAGCACCACATCTCCATGGCTTTGAAACCCCTCCAGGGATGGGGACTCCAGCACTGCCCTGGGCAGCCTGGGACAGGCCTGCACAACACTTTCAGTCAGGACATTTTCCCTCATGTCCAACCTAAACCCCCCCTGGCACAACTTGAGGCTGTTTCCTCTCATCCTATCAGTTATTCCTTGGGGGAAGAGACCAACCCCACCTTGCTTCAGACTCCTTTCAGGGAGCTGTCGAGAGCAAGAAGGTCTCCCCTGAGCCTCCTTTTCTCCAGGCTGAACAACCCCAGGTCCCTCAGCTGCTCCTCACCAGACTTGTGCTCCAGACCCTTCCCCAGCTTCACTGCCCTTCTCTGGACATGCTCCTCAGTGTCTTTCTTGGAGTGAGGGGCCCAAAACTGAACCCAGGATTTGAGATATGGCCTCCCCAGTGCTGAGTCCAGAGTGATGATCCCTGCCTGAATCCTGCTGGCCACACTAGTGTTGATCCAAGCCAGGATGCTGGTGGCCTTCTTGGCCACCTAGACACACGCTGGCTCATCTTCAGGTGGCTGTCAACCAGCACCCCCAGATCCTGGTCCCCTGGGCAGTTCCCAGCCACTCTGCCCCCAGCCTGGAGCATTGCAGGGGGTTGTTGTGACCCAAACACAGGGCCTGGCCCTTGGCCTTGTTGAACCTCATCCCACTGGCCTCAGCCTAGCAATCAGCCTGTCCAGATCCCTCTGTAGAGCCTCCTACCCTCCACGACTGAGAGATGGGTTGAGGACCCCTGCATTGCTTGGTGTGTCTGTGGCTGTATGGGGCAAGAAAAGCAGTGAAAGAACACAGTTCATGGGACTGACAGAACAAAATAACTTGGAGATGACAAGGCTATTTTGGATGAAAGGCCTGTTCAAGACATGCTTTGAAGGAACCACAAATAATTTCTCCTTTCCTGTGTTCCTTCCAGGTTCTCCAAAGCCCTGCACTGGTGTGCAGTGTCACCTGTCCTCGCAGATGAGGAGGGCAGCAGCACAAAGCTTTCCTTTCAGCGCCAGCAAGGTGTGGGCAACCTCACAGAGCTCCTCTCGCCTACAGAAAGACCACTAAAAAGCAGGGGAGCAGAAAAGGTATGTGCTTTGCAACTTCGTTGTGATACCTGAGGAAAACCAAGCACGGGCAGCGGCAGACAGAAAGCTGCTTTACGCAGAGATGCTCCCAGGGAAGACAGAGCCCCTCACTACGTTGCTTTTGGACTGCCCAGGAGCTCATCCCACTCCAGCACATCTCCACCTGCCTCTGCTCGCTCGGACTCACATGGATCTAAATCAGCAGAGCCCAACTGCCAAGGATTGGACTCAACTGAAGAAGAAGTCGCGCGACGGTGCTCAGTGCTGTTTGCAAGTCTGAGGTTAGATGAAGAAAGCCAAGTCACTATGGGAAATCGAGCTGAGAGGCCCTTGCAGGAAGAGATTAGAAAAGGGACTCCAGCCCCCACGGAGCGAGGGACTAATCAGGAGGTGTGGTGGAGCGTGGCCCTCCTGCCTTTAGTGCCTGAACAGCAGCTGGCAGGGCATTCACCTGCAGAAAACACTCCAGAAAGAAAGGAGGGTTGAACATGGAGTTCTCTGACAGTCACCTCTGAGCCAAAGGGCACTGAAAGCTGCTGCCCCCCACATTCCAGTCTTCACAGGAAACAGAAGCAACTATCAAAGGACACTCGGGAGCCCTTCTGATTTTTGGTGCCATGCCCCTTCCTTATCTCTAGAATCTCTTGGCCGTACTAGAACTGCTGTGAAAAAGAGCTCCAGTAAAGGTGGCAGGCATTCTGCAAGGCAGCTTCCCTTGACGTTAGTCTTTTGAGGAGTACACGACACCTTTTCCAAGTCAATGTTCGTTCCTTGGTATCTGCCTAAAGGTTACACTCCTAAAAAGGTCCCACCACAGAGAAGGTGCAGCCGATGTTGGCAAGACCCTGCTGGGAATGCCTACGGCTGCACGCCTGCGGAAACCCAGCTTTCTAGGAGCGAGGCTGTCAGGAAAATAAAGGCACAAGTAATTAAGCTTTTAACGCGGTGTTCACGCTTCCGCTTGAGCGCAGAGCAGGACTCTGAGAATTGGTGTTGCCAAGCCTGAGCTGGGCCCCATCTCTGCGAGCACTACCTGGTCCAGGTCATTCCGTAAGGCGATTTTGCTGGTTACAAGCTCGTGGGCGAGGTCATCGTTCTCCTGCTCAAGCCGCATGCTTGCTTCTTGGAGCCTGCGGTTCTCCCTCTGCAGAAAGAAAGGAACAACCATAAAAAGAAGTTAATCCTTATCAACATCAAAGAGCAATAAGCGAGGATCTCGTGTGGCTAAAACACTGAGAAGGCGAGAGTGCACATGGAAGGCAGGACTGCTGCTCTGGGAAACAACAGTGAATTAAGCCAGCGGTGCAAATGCAGCAGTTCCACTTACATCCCGATGGTTACGTCTGTGTGGCGTTCAGCGACACCCTGACTGTGGGGTTTCTCTGTCCAAAGTAAACACAGTCCTCTCCACAAAAGCACTCGGGTTCCGCTTGCTCATCATCAAAAGAAATTAGGCAGATCAAATGCCCCCCCCCGGCAGCAGCGAACAGGGACCAATTAAGAGATACTCATCGAAACGTTTCCAGTAGAAAGCTGCCCTGCTCCATTTTACACAATTTTATCTGCAGGAATCCACAAAAATAGCCCATTTCCTACATGATGTCGGGGCAACCTCCCATCTTCGGTGGGAACGGCAAAGAACAGCACTTGGCAGGGAACTCCCTCCAGCTCCTCTCGTCTGCGCTGCCGTTTGTGCGCTTGCTCTGGAACTTGCGCCGCTGACAGCGGTGCACGTTTCACAGGCTGCCAGCTGAGAACAAGTGCCAGATGGAGAGGGGACCTCACACCCTGAGCACGGGCCCAGAACCTGCTCGGCGGGCAAAGCAGGGCAACGTGAAACGCAAAGCTTGGGAGACTGCAAGCCCTGGTCCTCACTGCACTACGCTCCCTGCCCGCTCTGCGCTGGAGAAGGGTTAGCACACAGGAGAAGGATGAGCAGCAGCAGCTCATTGTTTTCAAAAGTCACTTTCAGTGACTGTTCTTCTAGGGCTGAGAAACAGAATCATACTCAAAAGATGTCTGTGGGTCAACAGGCTTCCAGGTGTCTGTATCAAACTCACATCTTCAGAAGAACACAGCCAGATGGGACAGATAGATGTGCCCTCCTCAAGTGGGTTTAAGAGAGCAAAAGCTGTACTGGCCTTCAGTCACACGATGACTATCTCTCTTCCATACCAAAAGAGACTGCACAGGGGGTCTCTACACTAGGGCAGCTCAAGGAAAAATACCGAGTTCATCTGGAAACTCCTAGGTGGAGGAGCAATAACCTACATGCTGAGATTTCAGAAAGGACCTGTGCTCACTTGAAAAGGAGGTTATATTCTCCAAGAAAAAACAGTGAAAATATCTTCACTTTTATACCGGCACTTAAGACAGTAAAAAACTTCCAAGCATTGTTCAGGGAATGCCTTCCCACTAAGTGTGATTTCTTTGCATAAGCCCATTAATTTGCTTGTCTTCACTTCCTCCTGCTTGCCAGCTACACTCAGATACTTTCTTTTTCTCTCTCCAAACTCACCACCATGAAACTGCAATTTTCATTTCTGTTGCAAGAAGATTTTGCACGTTTGTCTTCAACAAAAAAGGACAACGACAGCTCTAAGAGGATGCCAAACCAGGTCTCTTCTGTGTGGGAGCTTCCTCCGTGGCAGGAAGCAGAACCTCTGCCAAGAAGCTCTCCTTAATGTGACCCTATTGTGCGACCAGACGGCACTGCCCCATACAGGAAAGCAAGTTTGCTTCCTTTCCAAAAGATCGTGGTTTAAATAACTTGTTTTGTTACAGAAACAAAGTAAAATACTTCTGTTTTAACACAGTTCTAATAACCACTGCTAACAGATGCGTGACACTGGGGATCTTTTTTATTTTAATTGTATTCTGCTTGGGACAAGGGAATTTTAAACACGAAATTCTTCTGTAAGGGTAATATGAACTTTAAAGCGTGAAACCAAACTGCAATCAATAATGATGATGACAATAATTAATAAGGCTTTTTTTTCAGATCCAGCTCTGCCAGTGAGCGGTTGTCAAAAAAATGACTTGAGTTCCCCTAAAAACCAGGACCAGATCAGGACGGTATTGGGTACTGCTGCCAGGTTCTGCAGCACCAATACCTCCTCACAGGGATGCTGCTTAGAGGGAGAAATCAGCAAATTCTTACGACGTCTACGAAACAACCCAGAAAGAAGTTTGCTTCAACACGTTTGCTATGCTTTTGCCAAAAGCTTCAGTGTCCGCAAAGCAAGCCGCACGACGTGAAGTTTGAAGTTCCTGCTTTGCATTCACAGACAAGTGGGTAAGCAAGCTACGTGGTTGGAAATGCGCTATCCTCCTCTTAAACCAGAACTGACGTGGCGCGGTGCTAGCAAGTGAAAGAGCTCTTACCTTGGGCATCCAGTCAATAGCTAAGAGATATTTCTATCTCGTTCACCATGCTTTTAATTTCCAGCTGAAAGTCACTCCCAGGGCCACCTTCACTCTTCCTCTGCCCAGGGCAGTATGAGTGATTAGATGGTTTGTCTTTTCCAGCTCCTCCCCCCCAGATCTAGCCGTGAAAAACTGCCTCCTTCCTCAGGAGGAAACTCTTAATCTGCCCAAGTCTAAATAAAACCGAACGTTACACAGTCGAGACAGAAATAGCAAACAGCCCTTTTCAGAAGTTGCAAACTATTTTCAGTGGCTCTGAAGTATTTAGAGGCTTTGATAAGATAAAAGCAGCAGAAAGTTCAGCGGCTGGAGCCCGCTGGTTACGGCAGGACTCGCACCGCAGGCAGCGTTCTGTAACCTGGCGCAAGCCAACCGGTCAGGCTGCCTGCCTGGCCTCGGTGTGAACAGCTTCCTGCCCTCGCACTGCACGCCCCGAGCACCTCACCCACGGTGACAACCCTTCCCTTCTCTTCAGCATCGCTCCGTTTCTACAGTCAGGAAAATCAGAGATTCTTCCTTCTCAAATCCCTCCTCCTGGTTACAAAAGGCAGCTGGTGAACGCCGGTGAGCTCTCAAAAGGAGGATACTGCATTTCCAAACGGGACAAACACCGCCGGTACACACAAACACAAAGGAACTTACCTCCTGTAAAGCCACTGACCAAATACTGCTTTCAACCATTGGGGTAAAGACAGTGGGAACAGGATATAAAATGATTTTTATCAATACCAACAAAGACAGGGAAAAAAAAAAAATTAAAAAAAAAAAAGTTGCTGATTCTTCAATGGGTTTTGGCTTCTGAGTTTTAGGGAGGATACACTCCAGATTCCATCACGCACTGGATGGAAAGAAGACGGCAGATTGGGAAGCGAGAGACAAGCTTCGGCTCAGCAAGACCGTGTGTCTGAACTCCACCCTCTGCTCCCTTCCAGCAACACCACAGAGCAGCTCCTGACAAGATGAGCGGTGATGCCGCATCCTCTCTGAGCTGCTACTCAAGCTGGGTGTAAAGAATCACAAACCCTGTTAAGCAATTCACTGTTACCTTTCCTGATGAGCAAGCGCCCGAGCCCCAGATCTTTGGGCACGAACAGATCCTTAACGGGGGGGAATGGAAACACTGATTAAAATACACTTTTCTGGCTGCCAGCAAACTGAACTCTTTGTGAGCCCGTCGCGAAGGGCTCGAGATTGCAGAGGAAAACCCTGTGAACCTCTGCCTAGAAACCCAAAAGGCTTTTACAACAAACTATCCAGGAAAACCTCTCATGGGAAGCAATACAGAGGCTCCTGGAGAGGTGGTTTGTGTTTTTGGTTTGTTGACTCTGAAGAAGGAATCCCCAAAGTGCCGCAGCACGCTGCTTTGGGAAAAAAAACCCCACACAAACCATGATCCACATCACAAGTTACCTTATGTTTTTTCTCATGATGGTTACCCTCTGGCTACCGTGAGTCTGAATAAAAATAACCACTGTATTAATTTTTGTTTCCACTTCAAACACACAAAAGGCTCTTAAGTCCAAATGACACATTTATTCAGAGGGACAACAAGCCTGTTGCACAACGAGGTCCGCAGAGGAAAAGGCGTTTCTACCCTCACCTCGGAGCTGTGTGCACAAGCAGGGTCTGCTTGCAAAACTCCAGCCCTTTTTTGTATGGTTACATCCTCTTTATTTTACATCAGGAAGTCCCAAGCCCAACTCTGGCAACTTCTCATCGAGTCAACCAAAACCCTGTTACATGAGATGTTCTCAAACACAGAGAGAAAAAAGTAAATCTGATTATAGAACAGTATCAGTCTGAACTATATTACCATTTTTTCTGCACATGCAACTCACTTTCCTTCCTGACTTCTATAAGCAATTTGCAATTTATTTTAAGCAAAGGTAACGAAATTCAGTGACAAGCAGCAAGTTAGAACCTATTTACTTTTTGCACCTTTAAAAAAGCTACCTGGCAAAGATGTGAGCGATAATTTGTTGCAGGCAATGGGAGAAAGTGAAAAGGTGTCCATAAAAAAAAAAGTACACTTTTCCTAAGTAATACATGTAAATACAGAAGGAAACAAACACCAAAAATAACCACACTCTTTAATACTGTTCTTTGGGTAAGTCAAATCACAACCAACATGTAAAACATAAGCTGGGCAGTAACTCCTGTGGCAAGTAACGCAGCTCACTGTGGCCCAGGAATTTAATCGCCAAGAAAACATGACTGGTTAACGGCTGGCCAGATGTTGCAAAACCAGCCCCTTTCTGGAGCCTGTGCAGAGTTTGGAGGAGCAGCCTGCCTGGATGTGTCCTGCTGCTGGAGGCTGCTCAGCACCACATCCCCATGCCCGGCACACCTCCAGGACCCGAGCGTGGGGAGGAGAGGGAGAAGTGCGTAGCACCCTCACCCTGGTTGGGTTCTGCTCTCCACTGGACACGTGGGTGGAAGTCAGACCATAGGTGAGAGCTGCACCAGCTTCCAGGAGGACCACGAGGAGAAGACAACCCTGCAGCAGGGGCCCCACTGCCATGGCAGAGGCTGCTCCCACGCCAGCAGCACGCAGGGCCCATCTGCTACGCTCTCACCAGCCCACCAAGCCATTTCCACCGCGGCCAGGCCAAAGGTAGGTCCCACTCGAGACATCCTTCACTGCTGCAACTCCCAACTGCCAGCGTCTCTGCGGTCCTGACAAATCTCTACTGTCAATAAAAACTGTAACACACTGCAAAGAACAACAACTCTTAACAACCCTAACTAAAAACGATCATAAGGCTGAAGGCTGTTTCCTTCTTGACCTACCAGAGGACTGCTCTGCAGGGATCTCCGCTCCAGCAATCCCAGCCAAGAAACATCCCCTTCCTGGGCACTAAACCAAACCCTCATTTTGTTCTAGGAAGAGAAACTGTAAAAATTCCAGCGATGGAGGCTCTGGGGCACAGCCCACACGGAGTGCACAGGAGGAGCCAACAGCAACACCGCGCTCGGAGGAGACCTTGGCTTTGCAGCAGCGCAGCCTCGGTCCTTTCCCAAGCCCAGCCTGGCTGGGCCAAGCCTAGCACTGGTGCTGCCGAAACAAAAGGCACTGCTAAACACACAGGCTGCAGAGCGATTGTGGAAGGGACAAGCAAAGCTGGCTCTCCACTTTTCTGCCTGTGAGGACCACCCAGCTTGTGTCTCCTGCTGCCCTCTGGAAACGCTCTCGAAACGTCGATTCCTGCCAAGCTCAGCTCGACACATGAATAAAATCAAACAAGCAAGACAAGGAACCGAGAGCACTTACCAACATTTCTCCATGACACCCATCAGCCAAGGAATGCACCCGAACTTTGAACTTAATGTGCAACTACCCAGTTAAGGGGACTCTCTCCAATCACTGCATCACTAAGAGGATCAGACCCAATCCAGCTTAATGAAAAAATAAATCACACAGCGAGTTTCGGAAGTGCAAGCCAAAGCCCCGGGCTGGGATCCTGCCTGTGACAGTGACTCACATCAACACTGGCCAAAGAGTCACTTTCCATGGCCGTATTTGCAGCTTGGGGATAACATCCTTCACTGTCCAAGATTAACTAGTTAATGTGCTTCCAGAGAGCTTTAAAGAAACCTTATTCCTAAGCATTATACAATTCCACGGTACTGTAACCACTGGAAAAGTACTTAAGGTGTTAATTAGCAGCAAGTTGTGGGGTTTTTTCTAAGTAAGACATACTCACTGTTGGCTCTCGGCTGCTACAACACTCCCAGCTCTCACAAACATAACACCTTTGACATCAAAAGAACTACACTCAAACTGCAGTTTTTCACAGGTAAATACTTTTAAAAACTAAAAATCAGTTTTACTTCCTCTGCACATGTAACTCTTGTGTCACACTGACCAACAATGGCGTGGTCTGTCAGCACAGACCTTCAGACTGCGGGTTTCTGAACACGGTGTGGGCTTTCCTCATGTTCATAAACCTCTTGCACCCTGTAGGGAGTATTTACTACTCCACACGCCCGGCAGTCTCTGCACTGACTGCAATGTCATTTAACTTAAGGCACAATGAAGGGCAGCAGGAACACAGCACAGCTATACATAAACGACGTCACTTCCCAGCTAACCTGGGCAACGGGCAGTAAGGTGCTTCAGCTCTGGCAGCTTCACGTAAAGAGAAGTGGATTTTCCAAAACAGGGTAAGCAGTAACTGGATCCTGAACACTAAGCAAAGGGTATGTCCAGAGGTAGAGTCTCCATCACACAAAAGATTCATGGCAACAGAATGCAGCAGTGACAATAAAAGCAAATACATTGGAAAGATAAGCAATGCTGACCCAAAATTAAAGAACTATTCTGGTTTTGGTGAACTATCAAGCTATCGTATTAATAACTGAATGTTTATTTTTCTGCTGCTTTAAAGCAGGGTATTTATTACCATTAATTCTACTGCAGTAGTACCTTGGGACACCGGGAGAGCTCTGGGTCCCACTGTACTAGGCATTATATTAACAAGAAATTACTAAAGCTCGCTGTAAACAGAGATGAATAACAAGGATCGTATCAGTCAAGGAAGAGCTCATCTTCCAAAAGTCTCTGAGGATGCCACTGCACACAGCTTGTGCTAGAACAATGTGTATTTTCTCCTTTCTGTGTCTGTAGCTGAGAATCACCCTTTGTTTCTGCGTCTCATGAAGATCTCCCGTAAAAGTGCAACAGCAGGAGAGTTACCTACAAACATATAAACTGAAAGAAGAAAAATATTATATGCGGCTACTTGCAGATGTCTTGAGAGTTACAAATTGTGATTGAAATATTCCTGGGGAGAAAAAAAAAACCCACTAAGTCCACGTGTTCAAAGTGCTTGTTCAAGAAAGGGGATGAGCTTCACCTGCCACTTAACTTCCCTAAGGTCTGTGCCAGCGCATCCCAGCGAGGAGAGGGCCAGATGTGCACCTCTGCTTAACTGCCAGGACTGGCTCACTCCCCACGGGGTTCAGCCCATCAAAGGAGTTCCCACACAGCATCTCCCGTACCTTGTATCTGTCCATGGGGTCTTCCTGCTGCAGCTGACTCTCTCGCATCGTTTGGTACTCTCTCTCATATTTCTTCAGCTTTTTTGTTGGCACCTGCGGAACAGATTTGGGAAACGTGAATTTAGCGATTCAAGGAACACAGGAAGGGCTGTCTGAAAGCTCTCCTTTCAAACAGGAAGCCCAGGAAATGCTGGAAAGCTGCTGCTGAATAAAGTTGCTCCCCATTGCCTCCCCCCCTTCCCTACTCAGCAAGCCACGTCAAACAGTTACCAACAGCTCACATGCACGGAAATCTTTCTGCGCCTACTGTTCAAATATTTAAAGGAAAACAAGAGTGAAGTAGAGGCATTTTAATGAGAGCAGCAAGAAGGGAAAAAAAGCAGGAACAACAGGAGTGAGAGAACAGGGAGGAGGAAAATATGGTTTGATGTGTATGAATCACCGAGGCAATGCATGAGCAAGGAAACTGTTAGAAGTGAGAGCAGAAGGAAGGAGCGTTCATAAGACCGGACGATTCCCTGGAGGAGATCTGAGTAATGGTTTTTATTGCTGAGAGAGTATTAACTTCTAAACTACAGCTTGTGCCAGCTGCGCTCATGAAGACTGGCCTCAGACAGCTCCTAGGCAAAGGTGGGGACACTGCAGTGCTTGCCTCCAGCCAGGGCAGGGAAACAGCAAGGTGGCCATGCAGGAACCACCAGGCCAAGTCCAAGACAGCTTGATTCTGGGAAAACACAGCTTCAGCTGAAACCAAGGTAGACAAAGAACACCTGCGTGCTCTTAAACGAAGCATGGAGAACCTGTGCTTCACTTTCACCTTGTAATTGGTGCTATACGAATGATCCCTTTTCTCCTGGGAGACCTTTGATAGCCTTACTCTGTCCCCACCACACAACACCAAAAAGCCAAGCGTTGGCTCATCTGCTGCCAGCCAGAGGGAACCCTTAACACCACGTGCCATCACAACCTGTAAACCAATGCTTTTCCTGGCTCTGTTCTGTTATCTGTCCCTTCCTCTTGCCTGATCGTGTCTAGCCGATTCCTGGGGTGAGGACATCCCACTGTCACCTTGCCTTAGGGGAAAAAATTGCTGCCACTGAGCAGAGATACCCATTTACATGTAGTTTTGGTGGTGTTTTTCCTTAATGGGTTTGCAGCCCAATACCTCCTTTCTCCACAGTACAGGAAGGGAGCAAGAAAGCTCTCAGCATTGCTACAGAGGCCTCTGGGAGGTAGAAAACATGAGACACATGATCTGCGTGTGCAGGGAGCACCAGTAAAGCAGCACCAGCAATCCACAACCACTGGTGAAACCTTAAACCACTCCCCCTCCATGAAAGCAAAGAGAAAAGGGTCAACATAAACACATGAGGCACTTAGGACAAACATGTAAGAGAATTCCAATGTGACGACACTTAATAGCAAAAACCACAATGAAATAAAAATTACTACATCAAGAGATGCTTTTTTTTATGTTTTGACTGTGGAACATTCCAGATGCAAACCCAGCCTGGCTTGGTTTGGCTACAACTTGAAACTGTTGAGGCTTATTTAATATTGAAGCAGAAGAAGTTATTTCAAAGCAGAACTTGAAATAAAACGAACCAATCACACATCCAAAGCCTGACCTAGCCCCTCCTTCCACCACGCGTACTGGGATCTGGCTCAATCCACCACACGTACTGGGATCTTGCTCAATCCACCATGCATACTGGGATCTTGCTCAATCCACCACCCGTACTGGGATCTTGCTCAAAGAACCAGATCAAAGCTCCTGGACTGGGGTGTTATGAGGACACCCTCCAAACCTGGTTCTCCTGTGGAGTTGTGTGCTCCAATATGTGACCAGCAGAAAATGAGGATAAATCGGAGGGAGAAACTTGGTGCAGGATGGCAGAAAAGTGCGACACAGGTGCCACTTAGCAGATGATCTGTTCAACCAAAGACTGTCCTGATTCCTGATGCTTTTCATTAAATCCTTCAAAGTGCATGTAAGAACTAACTCTTGCTACACCGACTGAGCCGAGCCTCCCAGCCACGTGGCTGCACGGATGCTTCAGTAAGAATTCCACTGTCTGAAGGAACAGGAGATGCAAGACAGGTTTTTTTTTTTATGTAAATAGGGAGAAAAGAGTGGAAAGCAAAGGTGAAAACTGCACAGTCATAATCCTTTTCCCTGCAGCAGCTTCCCCAGGGGAGCAAGGGAACCCCCTCCATGCTCACACAGTTGGTGTTGGGGACTCCTTCGTTGACCACCGCAGAGACCCAGCAACGGCTTCGCCTTTACAAGCTGCCTGGAGCAGCATCCCCCCTTCCCCCTTTAACCACCAGGTCTGCCTAAACTACTTGTGAATGAAAATCACCACTCTTCCTGTCCTCCAGGAGAGCCGAGCAAGACAGAGCGTAAAGGTAATGATGTGGGTAAGTAACTCTTACCAAGAGAGCAAACAGGCCATACAGCAGCACTGGGACCCGGGGTGAGCCTACGCGTGAAGAGCTGGCTCTGCTTCTTGGTGACACCACCTCACACCCAGCAGCGTGCAGCTTGGCTCGTTTTGCAAATGTTCATCTTCTAAACTGCCTGAGAGCTGCCTTATTGCTCTGGTTTCATGTTGTGTTCTGTATCCAGGCGGGGCAGAATTGCACTCTGTAGTCTGTCTGGCACTTCATCATCTGCCTCCACAACACCAGAAACCAATCTGACCACCTCACACCAAAACCCCTTACGATGAGCTGGGGAGAACTGAGAGTCAGCTGCTTCCATTAACTCCACTTCTCACCTTCTTCACGGTCCCTGCTTCCACCTGCTGATGATTCAGAGCCATTTCTTGCTGCCTGCTCATTCATCCCACCAACCATTCTCACCTATATGTTCTCCTTTATTTTCTGAAATGTTAAACTCATAGCTGTGAGTAGGACCACAGAGAGGTCCTCTGTGGCTGAATGGGGGACTAAGGTCCCTCCTTCCCCACGGCAGCAGCTATCCATGGCCATGGCCAGGGAGGAAGGGTGGTCCATGTGCCTGGCATGCTCTCCAGCAAGCGACCAGTGCAGCCACGCTTCAGTAGCAACACTGACAGCAAAGAATACTTGAAACAGGGGTGAAATCATGAAAGGTGAAAGCATCAGGGTGTAAGGAACCCATTCCACACTAATCCACTTATCCCCTAAAATATAAACCTGAGCAGGTATACTTAATAACTTTGGCAGGGACTGTGCTCTGCTGTTACTGTCTATTCAGCCACATTACTCAAAGGAGTTTGATAATTGATTACAGCACTTTCTTCCAGGTATACACTGATAAATGAAAGGAAATCCCAAGCAGACATTCAAAAGCCCATTTCCATATGCCCCGATTTAATTCCCGGAAACAGTCTGTGAATTCAGCAAGGGACATCTCTGTAAGCCCTTTCCCAAGTGCTAGCTGTGCCTCAGTCTTCATGGAGTGCTCCAGAACAAAACGTGCTCATAAATTTTCTGTGAAAGCTTCTTCAGTACTGATTTCTTCCTTCTTTAGCACCATGAGGTATACTGGCTAGAACTGATGGCTATCCAATTTAGGAAACGTATGGTTTATAAACATTGCTCATCTCTTTATCTCAGTATCTTACCTCCTTGACTCCTTTTATTTTATTGCCTTCAAGCATAAAATCATGTCACAACCAGTTGTACGTAGACAAAAAGCTATACAGGGAATCTTAAATCATCCACACAGCAGAACTGAACGCACAGAAGCTCCCTCTGGAAAAACCCAGCGGGCTGCTGCAGTGCATGCTCGAAGGACGTGCTGCAGGGGAGAAACAACAATACTTTTGTTTTTAGCTGCCCCCCCTGCTCAGCCTGGGCTGGAACGATGCGCTTCACCTTCCCTGGCGATCCTGAGCCCGGGCAGCGTGCCGAGCGTCGGCATCCGCTCCGCTCCAGGAGCCCCTTCCCTCATTCTGCAATTTCTGTAGCTGTTTACAGACAGTTCAGCCCGACCTTGCTGGATTAATAAATCACACGTCTATGACTCCTTCCTCCACAATGTTTTATTGCTCTAATGAAGCATGAGCACTCAGAGGAGGTAGTTTTCATTATGTTCATTTGACAGCCGAGGAAATGGAAGCAGAGATATAAAATGATTTCCTGAACATATTGAAGACAGCCAGAGGCTGATCCAGACAGAAGAATCCCATTACCTGGTTTCTAATTTCCAGCACTGCCACAATGCCAGACAGAGCAGAGTACCTCATTGCCTGACCCCCACTTCTTTTCCCTACCTAGCACTGCAGAAACATTCACGAAACACACTGTGCCATCACACTAACAACGTAGCCAGGATTCTGAGATCTCTGCACTGTCATTAATTTTTCCTCTCTAGTTCTCACCTCAGTGTGGAAGACAAAAAAAAAAAGTAAAAAAGCCAATTAACAAATTGTGCAATGCTTTCCTTTCCTCGTCTCTGAAGGAGGCGACTTACTTTCCCGTTTCAGTGGTGAGGGATTTCCTTGGTATGTCAAGACTGAGGCAAAGAACTTGCATCCCCCCAAAGACACAGACTGACTGCAGCCCAGCTTCCCTTTTATCCACCCATCACACGCATCCCGGGCTGTAAGCCCCGTGATAAGCCCAGGCTGCTCCCACTGCTGCAAAGTGGAACTATTTCCAAGCACACGTGATGCCCGGGAGCCTGGCTCAGGGGCGATGGGGGCCAGCCTGGCACAGAGGCGACGGGGCCAGCCTAAGCTCAGCCTGGGCACACCTGGACTTGGCTCAGTCCTTGCATGCAGCCAGGAGCACTGTGAGCAAGAGGCTCTCACAAACCACTGCTACATCTTGAGACCCCAGTTATGCTTCTGCATACTCACATTTTTTTTCACGTTATGATTTGGAAGAATATAGAAAGCAGGTTAATTTCTAAACTTGGCCACTTGGTTTTGCAGAGTATCATATGAAGACTGTAAGCTTTGAACCAAACCTCAGCAGAGAAGCGACAACAAATTCCCACTCACACGCACCGTCTCAGTTCTCACTCACATTTGTTCTAGTTAATACTTTATATTTAAAGACAACTAAATCATAGTCAAGGAAGGATAATGTAGCTCTACTTAAAGGCTTTATTAAGCCAAAGTAAGGCTTTAGTGTAACAAAAACATATGAAGACTCCAACTCGGTGGTCTGTGGGTAACTATCACCCTTTTCTTCCAGGGCATGAAGAAGCATCCTGCAGTGTCTGTCACTGGGAGTAACATCCAGCAGCAGGCGAGGAATTCATTGTTCTTTTGGGAGGATGCAGAAACGAGAAGGAAAGAACAAAAAGCACAGCAACACGCTGACACAACAGACTCACCCCTTGGGATGTTGGACTTGGGTATTCTACCATATAACCTGAGCAACTGTATCTCCAGTGAGGCATTAGCCACAAGCAGGAAATCTGAGAGGAAAAAGGGCAAATCATTTCTCACAAAACTTTATTTGCACTGGGTAGTCTGCGGAGAAGAAAATCTGCAGTGTTCATTTGCAGAAAGAAACGGTAGGGATTACAATCAGCTGCTACCTAAAGAAAATGTTCACAGGCTGCAACACAGCTTGAAGAATTCCCATTCCTCCTCCTGTCACTGAGCAGTGAAGGGTCACTCCTGAGAAGCTGTTTCACCACGGGTTTGAAATCAGGTGGGACAGCCCTTGTTCCTGTTTCACTGAGCTACAGCAACGCGTTCGGGATCTGGACTTCCCCCCTCTAAACCACGCTGCAAACCTCCTGAAACATCACCTAGCCCCCTGGATTTGGGGCAACGTGATCAAAAAGCTTCTGTGAAGCAGCGTCTTGGGCACCATCTGAGATCCTAGCACCATCCTTGTGCTTCTGGCAAGCGTGCAGCACCGGGCCTGGGGAGCTGCAGAACAGCGTCTCTCTCTACCTCGCGCCTGGGAAAAAGAACTGACAGAACTGCTCTTTTTATACCAGTGAAGCAGCTTGCTCCACACCAGCACACCCAAATACCTCAGCCTTGCAGGGGGACAGTTTCCTTCCTCCTGCAAGTCACCTCGTTGCCAGCTCTGTAGGTGTAAGACCCGAAGAGAGTCTTCAGGATAGCGGAAATCCAATTGGAAAGCTGGTGGGAGGCAAAGGAAACCAAGCTTTGCTGTGAAGTTTTATTGTTATTTAATTCTTTCGCATCAGTCTGCTATCAAAATATCCCAACTGCAACTGAGATTTGTAAAAAGAAGGGAAAGGCAGGTTGCAAAATGTCCAGAGTACTCTAACAATTTACTGGGATTCAGAATGGCAGCAGGCACAGGCAGCGATGCTGGACAAGCTCCAACTCCAGACCCTTCTGTCAGATTTTAATCTCCACAATCTATCTCCATTCATCTAAACCTGCTGAACCTGGCACAACACATTATCCTCCCCGAGCCCTGCTGGTTAAAGATCTGCTTAGTTAGGCTCTGTTAGCAATACGGTGAACTAAGTTAAAAGAGCAAACTGAGGGATATTCAGCAAGCCTCAGCGTACAGCGATCCAGCGGCAACGCACGAGAGTGAAATGCAGATTCCCTGAGCCATAGCTCTGAACAGCAGCGTGTGCTTTTGTGCTCAGTTTGAGGGGCACATATACCAACTGCAGGGGAATCTGCATCTTTAAAAAAGAAAAAAACCAAAGGCTCGAGGAAAGGATGTTCTGCCCTATGGCAGAGATTCTTCAAAACACTCCTCTCAGATCCCCAGATTGATTTTCCGCATTCAAAAACTCATTTTCACTTTGAAATGTGGAGAGCTTATTATCCACTTCAACTCTATTTGTTATAGCAAAAAAAAAAAAAAAAGAGAGATGCTCTGAGTGGCTTAAAAGCAGTGCTTGGAAATGGCTGATTGTTTTCTGCCCTTGGCAGCTGATGTCTAGCAGCTCACCCAGACAAGAAGCGCTTCCTCCCGCGTGCAGGTGAGGGCTGTAGCATCGAGATGCACACCCTGAAAGGCAACGGTGCCATCCACTTTGTCAGCCAGCACCCATTTTGCATTCCAATTGCCTCTCGACAGGAATACTGTGGTTAAGGATACTGGTATTTGAAACATCCTAGATGGAAAAATAGCTGTGCACGGGTCATTTTTATTATCCAACATAATTTAAAGAAAGCCTGAACAATGAGATCCCTGCTGCAAAAGACTACGGGGGCCAAATGAAGCTACCTGTGTATCCCGAGGCCACAGATCAGCATCAGAGAACTGGGGGAACTGACACTCTGACCAGCCAGCTGGGACGAGGTCCTGCTCTGTAGGACTATGGCTTTTCCCAGCATGGAGTTTATTCTTTGGTTTGTACTTCATAGCCCAGCAGTTCCAAGTGATTTTGTGCGTCTTGCAGACATACAGCATGTGGTGCTAAAGGTTTTATATGTCCCCTCGGTGACCACGCAAAACCTGACCCTCAGCTCTCCTCTATTTAGAGGTACCTCATTTATTCTGATGTAGAGCTGACCCCATGCCCCAAACCATTTTACATCCTTGGTTGGCACATCACAGCAAGAGAAGAGGCGGGCGAGCAGCAAGACAAGTGCAGTCTTCACCACCACCCCTGAGACAACAGCATCAGAAATTCAGGAAGTCGTCCCCTGTGATTTTCTTGCATCATTTAGCAAAGAAACAGCCTCTCCCAGCTACACTGTGTTTGGGTTCATTTTTCCAGCCTTGCTTATCCTGAAAACAACACAGACCTATCTCACGATCCCGCTTACGGCAAATTGCCGACAGGAGGCTAGCGATGACCAGTAACCATGTTCAAAACACCAGTGTTATCAAGGCTGTAAAACCTGTCCTGTTGAACACATTCA
This sequence comes from Todiramphus chloris collaris, assembly GCA_025345505.1. NCBI lineage: Eukaryota > Metazoa > Chordata > Aves > Coraciiformes > Alcedinidae > Todiramphus > Todiramphus chloris. The sequence goes on along the minus strand of JANVCC010000034.1, from coordinate 3,452,940 downwards.
GACCACAGAGTCCACAGTTTTCAGCTAATAACCCCCAGCTGAACATACCTTCTGAAACCTGCCTTCAGACAGGGGACACCAGCTCTCTCAGACCTGACTCTGAGGAATTCTCAAGACACAGCTTGTTTCCTGTCACACTCCGTGCCCAGAAGGAGATGTAAAAAAAACCCTGCTTCTTGTGATGGAGGATGGGCACTGGATCACAATTCTGAACCATATGCCCAAGCGAGCTACAGTTGTCAGTATTTTAGATCACCTCTGTGTCACGGTATCAAGAAAACCATGATGCTGTCACACTTGAAATGTGCATCTTTAAAATCACCGTCAGGTTTCTCTGATCTGTGGTGAGGCCCTTGATGCCCAAACACCTTTTGTTACTTCTAGAAATACTTCAAACCCACAAATGAGCAATTACTTTTCAGTGCATTACTCCACTAGCAGAAAATACCTGTATTTTCTATAGTAAAGCTGAACTGTTAAAGGTACTTACAACCAAGGCTCCACAATCCCTTCTGTTATACCAAATTATACTTTACATTCTTTTAGATACTTTATGATGTTATACCATCATACTTTGTATTTCAGCAGCTAACACAGCTTTTACCACATCTTCTCAAAAGCCTTGCCTTTTTTTTCCTGCTGGCCCAGCTCCACAAACACAACTGCTAAAGCCCTAAAATAAAATTAAATAATAATAAAAAAAAAAATCTATAAACCCACACAATAAACGATGAGCATTTTGAAAATGCAAGTAGGATGGTGTCCAACTTCCAGGGTACGAGAAAGGCTCGCTGAAGCGTGGTGCAGCATTTCAGTGCAATAACTAATCCTTGCCCTGCTTCCTTATCTCTCTAATCCTTCATCTGCCAAGAAGGTTCCCTTCATGCTTTCCACGAGGATTCAAGTTTTGTCATATTTGCACCTTCCAGGCATCGTGGTACCCGCAGAACAGCGTGGCGTGGAGCTGGAGGGAAGGCAAGGCAGGAGAGTTTAAAAGCACTAGTCAGGCATTAATGTAGGGCAAGGAGCTGCTGGAGAGCATCCCTGGGGCAGGGACACACAGCAGCCCCGAGAGACACAAATCTGTATGTACAAGGTTGCTTTTGAGGTTTTCTTAAACCTTCTGCTGCTTTTACTGCCCCAGCTATGGTTCCATCACCACTGCTGGCTGAGTTGGCCACGTCTCCTGCACGGAGATCCGTGCTCATCCGTTACATCGAGACAAAACCCCACGGAAATACATTTTCCGACGTCGGCGCCGTCTTCGTGCCAAATTTTTCCGAGAATGGGCTTCCAAAGAAATGAAAATCATTGGAGATAACGAAGACAGAGTGTTTTTAACTATCACATTCACCTACACAAACTTTCTAATCCACCTTCTAGTAATTAAGAAATTAGGCTGCTAGAAAGAGATTAACTGCCTCTTCATCCTGGTTTTAGCACTCCTTCCGAAGTCGATGAGCGCACTGCTCACGGAGGCACTGATGGAACAGTGAGAAATGTGTGTACTTTGCGTTTGCTCCGCTTACACACAAAGCTTTGGGGTTTGTATATAGATTTACCGAGGTGTAATGTGTTTTATTAATGGCAATCTACGAGAAAAGGCAAGCGGGATAAGAAAGCTGAAGGCTGACAACTCGGGAGCTTCAGATCTTTCATCTGACCCACTTCACTTTCTCATCTTAACAACAGGACTGCTGTAGCTAACGGATTTGGGGAGAGAAAGAAGTTAAATGCTGCTTTATTCTAATTTAACCATTTCTGCATTTACATCTTGAAGCACGGCCTTACAAAGGCATTCATCACCCGCTCTTCTTTAGCTGCAAGGGCTCATGCTGATACCCAGCACATTAAAGACCTAACGAAATAATCATGTCTAGAAACTCATTTCAAATCTCTTCTTCCAAATGGGACTGGTGGAAACAGAAGCACTGTTTCTTCAGCGCTCAGAAAAACATATGTCCATTTTCCTGGAATTCTTTCGAAGAAAATGAAGAAGCTCCAAAATACTGAAATGTCCTGCTTTTGAATGTTTAATCACAGAGATTCCTGTTCTTTATAAAATGAGACATTTGAGACATTGCTTAAATAATCCCCTCTTGATCCAAAGGCAATAAAAGGGCAGCAAGAAAAATGCTTTTTAACATTAAAAAAACGAGAAAATAAATGGAAAATAACTAAAACTAAATGCAGAACAAAAAATAAGTTTAAAGTCTTTGGTTTTGTTAGGCTGGACTTGATTCTAAGAGTATTGGTAACAAGGATTCCTAAGTTTTGTCCACATGCAGTAATAATTAGAGCTCAAAAATAATAATGATTCAGACGAGTCAGAATTGTCCAGAAAACAGTTCAGCTCTGCTGGAAACCAGAATGCAGGTTTTTTTTCAGTGCAGAAGTACTGACAGAAGTAGCAGGCTTTCAGTAAATTTTGAGTAACTCTTTGAATGCTGTGGAGGTTCTCTTGGACTAGAAGAAATAACACTAGCACTGATATTTAAGACCCACACATCAAATCATCCGGATGACTTTGGTTCGTTAGCTGAAACCCAGGAACCTCCCCAACCTCTGCAGAGCTGATAAAGGCCCAGCTGATCTCTACTGCAGGAATGTAACTGGTTCCACACCGACGTGGTTTTAGGGACTGTAGGTCCCATTTTATTCTCTAGCTACAGGGCTGATTGATAAGAGTATTGCTACAGTTGCAACCGTCTTCTTGAGAACTTCATTCACTACCACACGATAGATTTATTTAACAACCCCCCTAACCCAAGCCCCCAGAAGAGTATCCGATAACCATAAAGCATGAATTAAAGAGCTTAGGAAATGGGTCAAAAAGCCATTGTCAAATGGCATCATTATTCAATGACATTTTTCATTCTTGGTTCATGACATCCTCAAGGGTGTCTTCTGGGACTCGTAAGAGATCCAGCACTATCAAACACTGCATCAGTGGCCTGGGAAGGGAAAAATACAGTCCCACTAATAAAATTTGCAGATGACACCTGAATAGAAAGAGCAGTAAAGGACAAGGAGGACCAGAAAACTGCACAGATATATTTGAATTCCCAGAAACAGCCACGCCACCGTGCCGACTCCAAACCAAACGTATGCAGGACGTAACCACTGCATCTGGGCCTGGGAGATGCAGGTGGGGAAAACAAAACCTGAAGAGGATGCAGAGCAGAGCCCCCAAATTGCTTTGTGCAGGGTGTAAACGCCTCGCAGGGGGGGGAAGTTTAAGAGCTCAAGTGCCTCAGTTTGTACAAGAGAGTACAGAAAGCTGAGCTGGTCACGGTGCGTAAGTGCCTTTGGTACAGAATGCTGTGCTCTGGCACGAGAGCAGATCCAGGATGGGAAGCTGAAACCAGAACAAATCTAAATGAGAAGCTACAAACATGTTTTGAAGAGTGAGAGAGTAACAGATTATGATGGAAAATGGTACCTTCCCCACCTCCTGTCACCCTCACATGAGAGCTGGATGCTTTTCCAGAAGAGCATTTAATAGAGTTCGGAATTTTCCAAAGATGCTACTAGTATGAAGTTGGATGAGAGAGACAAAGCTTAGATAATTGCAGGATGAAGATGGAAAATCTGCAGGCAGGATGAACCACCTCTCTCATTTCCATGCAACTGAACCTTGATGCCAAAAATGGGCTACACGGTGATGCTGTCAGACACGGGTTGCACCACAGAGCGTTGAACTGAAACAGGGAAACCACTGGACCAACCTGCACTGATGCAACACCAAAAACCAGGTCTGGGTGCCACCTGGCAGCAGTGGGCAGTTTCTGAAGCAGAGGGGAAGTCACTCCCATGCAATCCCACCTGCCCAACACCAGGACTGTCTCCTGCCCCCATAGCAAAGGCTACAGGCTTCGCCTTTGATAGTTTCTGCTCAGCATTAATAACTCACAGCAGCAAAAATTGTGCATTGAAGGTTTAGGAGAGCAGAAAACAAGTGGAATGCAATATAATAGCCCAAGGTGTTTTAGCACCCATTAGTAATTTTCATGTTTAACAACAAAAGTGTGATGAAGGCCAGTGAGAACAAGAATAAAGTTATAAGCCAGCTACATGGTACCATAATCTAAAACACACTTCTTCACCCTTTAAGAGTTCTACATTTAGGGCTAGATTTGTGTTAAAGGTTATACAAGTGCTCCACAAGTTTAATCAGATGAGCATCAGCTCCATGGTCGAGTCTGGTGTTAGCAGCAGGAGGGACCAGGAGCTTACCCACTGTGGAGAAATCACCTCCTCTCTGGCCTAACCAGGACCTGGACGTGACAGCGGGCACACGGGGGCTTCCTGCTGTCACTGCAGAAGCTGTGCCAGTTTTCCTAAATATGCTGGAACTCAAAAGACTTTAAAAGATGGGAAATCCAAGGAAGGAAGAGATTTCGTTTTGACGTGTTCAGTTTTAACATCCAAAGTGTACAACCAAGTCTAACTGAAGAAAGAACTGCAGCCAAACTAATATTGTATACATCAGTTACACACTCACAAACCTGAAATAAATCAGTAAGCAAACGACAGTCTGATAGGACAATCCATTTAATTAGCTTTGTATGATTAGTTTCCTTCAGTAACTTCAAATCTTGATGAGTTTCAGGGGAAAAAAATAACATTGTGGGTCAGACTCCTTAAAGCAGACTAAAACCAGAATATAACTGAAAACTTCAGTGACAACTTCATGTCGTTTACATTATTCCATTTGATTTTGGGGGGGGGACTCCATTTATATCATTTGATTTCGGGGGGAAACCAAAGATTTGTACTGGTAAAAGAAATTACAGCAAAGCTGAGGAAACTGGAAGGATGACAAGTGTGAGTGGAACGCAGAAAACCTTTCCAAGTTGGAAGGGTTAACAGAAGAGCGGCCGCATCCTGAAATCACAACAGACAAGGGACTTGAGCAATCAAGGGAAGACAAAAACTATTAGAGCTTTTGGTTTTCTGCATCACCCGTTTAATAAAATCTGTTATTTCATTATATGTGTATATAAGATTTTTTTTCCAGCTCCAAGGACAAGGTGAGAGGATCGGGGCAGAGTCTGTCTGCTCCTGCCCCACAGAGGAGGAAGGGGTGGAAGCAAGATAGCTCCTCAAGGCATCCCGAGAGCAGGATGTCTCCTTCTGTTGGGAAGGGCAGAGATAAGGATTACACCTGCTGGGAAGAGCCAGTTCTAACAGCAACCATCCAAGCTCCCTTACTACTCATCTGGCAGCAGCAACAGCACACCAGAAGTAATGTCACCCAGGGAAAGATGGTCTTCAAAAGCTCAAATGCTGCCAGTTCCTCCTCACTACAAGACTCCAAAGGAGGCAGATTTAGAGACTCGTAGAAATATTTAGATGGGAAGGGCTCTCCACTGGTCGTATCAAACAACCTGCTCAGGCACGGATAGCTTTAAAGCCTCCCATCTGAAAACCAAGGTGCATCATCTTCTGGTGTCTGGGCCTGGAGATGCTGAACAGTATCAACCCCACCATCTACCCCAGGCCAGCACTTTGCAGTTCACCCATCCATTCAAACCTCCTCGGTCTGGCTTTGGTGGGAAATGGAGAGCCTAGAAAAGCCACCACAGCAGAGTCTGCTGCCATGTAACCACAAATTACTTCTATGCAACGGCTGGTAATTCCCCTGAACAGAGAGCTGGACACAACAAGGCAGGCAGGCAAACGAAAATACAATGAAGCTTTCCAGAAGAATGTCCTTCAGCTCTGGATTAAGAGGATTATCCCACTTAGTGTATCATTTCCATAACCCCGTGGGTCCGGGGTTTCTGCAGATAAGCAGAGAATTTAAATTCCTTACAGTAAAGCTACTCAATTCTTGCACAATCTGCACAGCAGTCCACTTCTATGTGCTGCTTTGCGTGTCTGCGCGAAGCAGTTTCAGAGCAACTTGAAATCTTGGAAGCAAGACCACACAGCAAGACAACTGTGTCATGGTCACACTGTACTATGACTAATGTAACTCAAATACACGCTGGAGGATTGCTGTCGTATGGTGTTGCTCTGGAGCGTATTTACCAAAACCTTATCTCAGATCATCTACACCCTGCTTAACTGTTTAGTATTTATGTGCATCAGAGCAACACTACGAAGCCACCGCAATGCTCTCCACTGAAAAAACCCACGTTTTCCATTCAAAAGCACAACTAAAATTGATGGGACCTGGACAACAGCAGATAGATCTGATTTTTCTCAGCAAGCTCCTTACCTATGTGGCACCGGCCACGTCTCAGCTGGCCTTAAGCATCAGCAACTCAAGACAGAGACCATCTGGGCCGAGTTCTGCTTCTGTACCAACCCTTTGACACTTCCTGTAGTAACAGACCTGGTTCTCCTCTGTGCAAGAGACGCTCCTGTGCGCCCTGACCCATTGCACAACCCAGATGAACCACAACGAGTTACTGGTCACAAGATTTCTGGAACTACAACAAAGCCATCCGAATTGCAGGACAGGATGAAAGCCTTGAAAGAATTTTTTTTGGATGTTTAATTTTTCACTGCAATCAGAACAGCATATTAAGAATTCCTTTAAAAATAAACGAAACCTGGATTTTGCAAACAGCTGAATCCCAGACTCCAAAAATACCTGTGCTGTTAACATGAACTGTCAGAATAAACGAAAGCTCTGCAAATTCTTTCTGCAGAACATTGTTTTCTGTCCGGTACGTAACTTTGTGCTATCTGGTAAAATGACCAGAACGGAGTCAGCACGATTTGCCTCAACTCATCCCAACTGGCAGTTTGTCCCACAATTAAACACAGCAGCAGAGAACTGAAAGAAACTTTCTGAGTCATCCGGCCCCGTCCCGGAGTAGTACAGACTCCCACACACCATCTAATCCTATCATAATCCTGTCAAGCTTCCTCTTAAACCTCCTCAGGTTGTTTGCACCGCTATTTACCTAATTAATATACTTCAAGACCATTTGAAAGAGCAGTTCAGTAGTTCCCTGCAAAACCCACCTTTCTTAAACTTATTTACTGCTGCATAATGCCATGCAACATGTTAATACTCCTTGATTCAGGGAAAAAAAAAAAAAAACTGATAAAAACATGGGCTTGCACTAAAGTCACCCACTCAAATCTTATAAATAAGAGTAATAATGATACTTGCCCCTCCTGTGGTTGTTCCACATTAAGTGGCTCTATTTACTAGAAGATAAGCAGTTACTTCACAGAGACATTTTTCTTGGTGGTTTGAAAAAATGCCATTCCATCGTATCTTCAGAGTGGCAAAAATCAGGTGGAGCTGGAAGATGATGCTCTTGACACCAGGTTCGATCTCCTCCAGTCACTCCCAGCTGATCCGGAGGAATCTCAAGATAGATAACACCACGTCCACTACTTTTGCTCCCAAGCTATACATAACTAAAGAGGCCATCACCCAACCTGCTTAAGCAGCACGTTTCAAAGATTTAAGTTATAGGGTAAGCCATCCATGAAACATTTTGTTACCTCAAGGATTTGAATTTAAGCAGCTGCAGTACTGGCTCTAGAACATGCAAGCGGCTCAGGGAATATCCAGCATGGGAAAAGTATCCAACTCCTAACATGCTGGTTAAGTTAAAACTGGCTTGGAGGCCAATCTCCTACCAGGTCATATTAAAGCACACAGTTTTGTCTATCCTGGATTTCCAGATTTATTAGCTATTTATTCTAATGGGCCTTAAAAATTATGGCCAGAGACAGAAAAAGGGACTGGGCAGAACTGCAGTTCAGATCCAGAGATCTATGGGAGATGCAGGAGAGGAGTTCGTGCACCTGAGGTTTCCTGAGCGTGGACAGGCAGAAAAACCCAAGCAGGAAATACACACAGAGAGATTTTACACCAGAGAGCAATAAAGCCATTTTTCCTCTTCTGAGAACACCTCCCTTTGTCACTGCTGGATAAAAACTGGATAAAAACCCATAAACAGACCAAAATCCACAAACACTGAACTGGGTAGCTAAATAATGAGACTGATTTGTACACAGAGTGACATTTTCAGGGTATGCAAGTCAACCTCAACACCTACTACTACTGATCGATCCTAGGCAGACTGGCTCACACATGGGCTCATCTGTAGAACCTGAGACCAAAGATGAATTCTGGCACCTCCAAACTTCAGAGTTAAAATTAATGCCTTCAGCACAGGTCCCTGCAAGTGCCCGGATCTCTGCGAGGGAGGAATATGGCCACAGTTATACACATCGTTTACATAAAGATACCCACTACAACGTTTTCACAGGTATTTATGCTGATTTCAGAAGAACATATGAGATGTTAAATCACTATTCTCATGCAAGGGACAGGTTCTCTTAGATTTAGTGATGGGTCATCTACACCACAGACCCTGGCTGCACACAAGCGCCCGGCTCGAATCTTTAACTGGCATGTTAAATGACAAAATGTGTTTACATCTTTTAGTGGCAGTTTCCAGGTTAATTATTATTTCAAAAATATTATTTTAACTACTACCCTACTGAACAAATCACCGTTTTCTAAACTTAGTAACCAGGAAAGATATTCTTTTCATAACCTTTTCTCTTCTGAAAGAAATAATTTTAACTTTGCGGATGAACAAAGGCAAATTTCTGAAAAAGCAGTAAGAAGAGAAAACAAAAGATAGCTTTCAGCAGAAGGACTGAAGCACTGGACAGGGTATAACCTTAAAAGCATTAATGGCAAAGGAGCGAGAGCAACACCTACCACTGATTTGGGCTTGCTGACTGCCACCAGATTGGCCAGAAAGTCTTCATCGTACAGCTGGCTAAAAACATGGGCATCGTAAGCCACTGTTATGGAGATCTCTTCCATCATTTTGCCGGCAAGCTGCCGTTAGCGGCCGGAGCAGGTTGACAATCTAGGGCTGAACCTTGGCTCAGTTCCGTGGCAGTTGTTCACACCCACCTGAAGAAGCTAATGAGGAAGGAGTGTCACGAGAGAAAACAGGAGCCAGCAAATCAGCTCCCCTGTGGGTTTTCCTCTCAAGGGTGCCTTGTATTACCATGGGAGGCACCTACAAAACACCTGCTCACTCTCCCAGCACCCAGCTTGCCAAAGGCATTGGCTGAAGTTTGGTGAAAGCCAGGGAACCTGTTTCAATTCCGGTATCAGGCTGAAGATGAAAAAAAAGCAGCAGCCAAACCAGATTAGTATTAAGCAAGAAAAGATTCATCAGCGCTTGACAGCAGGACTGGAATCGCTTCTCTTCTTCCCGAACTTTGTAGCAATTGTTTAATCTTTATATCCACTTTATATCCAGTTTTCTCCCATGAAAGCTGATATTCTCGTTAGTAGAGTCTCACTTCCCAATGAACTGCTGCTTCGGGCTTATTTGTAAATTCAGGGTTTGAAAGGTGATTTCTTTCAGGCATTCCTTGGATTCTTCCGTAAGTTTCTAAATGTCTCCTTTCAAAAGAACTCAGTTTCGCTTTTACATAGATCTGAATCTTGTAGGTTCTTTGATTTTATCAGGAATGTCCATGGCATCAAGTCACGACCCTCCAAAGAGAGCCCATTTGTAACACAGAGTAAACCAGCCGTGCAAAACGCAGTGAAGGCTGCGAGCTCTTCCTTGAATAAAATCACACCTCCACACGTGAAAAAAACCCAACTTACGCAACTGCAACTTTCCACAAGAGCAGCTTTTTAACCTGAATCTGGGACTGGTTTGCTTTTAGTCAGGAAGTGATAAGACCATAAGTTCTAAGCAGCGTAGCTGCCTTCCAAATTGCTCCTGAATTTCCAGATAATTTCTTATCACATTTATATGACACAGAGGAAAAACAGGGCAAGGAAAAAATAATAATAAAAAAAATCAATATTATCAAAACTACAAATGAAAATCTAGAAAACTATAAGTGATTTGAACAAAAAAAAAAGAAAAAAAAATCAAAATATTGCCCAGAGAAACTCCTTTCGGGAGACTCAGACAAGCTATGGCTCCTAATCAAATGAGCACTGCTGTTTAGATTAACCCACGACATTTTTATCTTCTCTGGAAGCATTTTGTTCTTCCTGGTGGAAAATCAGACCTGCTCAGGAAACACAATTTCAGCCATGCATTTGGTCTCCAAAAAGAGTATGTGCTGGATTCAAGAAATCTGGGAGAAATTTCCAGTTTGGGTGGCCAGTAGCGTATGGTTACGCTCTCCCTTTCCAGAATAAAGGGGGTCAGACCCACCCTTGCTTTCCTCTTCCTCCTCTGTTCCTGGAGTATCTTTATAAAAGATTACACAGGTATCTAAACAGCAGCAGGTGCTATTTGCATTTGAATAGGAAACTTGGATGGCTGTAGCATACAGGATTAAAACCCCAACACCTCCTTCACTTAAACAGGGGGGGAATATTACACGGTATTGCTAGGAAACAGAGAGAGTTCTAATAGGCTTACGGCAAACAAAAAAAAAATATTAAAAAAAATGCAGCACTTGAGGTTAAATCCTTGAGATCAAAGCAGATTCTGATCGTGCTTAACCCTTACAGGAGGAAGAAAGGTATTTTTTACCTTGAAATGGACCTACAGTGCATTTCTTTCAATTTTTCTTCAAAGGCTTGCAATTTGTTTTTTTTCCTAATTCCCACGGTGGAGCTACTTTAGATTCCGATCCTGGAGCGATATCCGGCTCGTGAGACCGCTCTCCCTGTCTCCTCTATGAAAACCACCCCTGCCATACTAAATCCTGCTCAGGTTTTTCCACAGCACCTTGACTGACCGTCTCCTCCGCACATTCAGTGCCTCGTGGGGTGGGTTGTTCTGTTTCTGGGGTTTTTTTTTTTTTCCTTCCCTCTTTCCCCCTTGCCTTGTAGCACGAATTCAAAGCGTAGGGCTGGGAGCAGCTCCTCCTTGGCCGGCTCGGAGGTGTGCTGACAAAGGCACCTGTTGTAAGAGGTAAAGAAAGTCCCTTCCCACCCCGCTGGCACCCGCTGGGCAGGGACTGACGTCGCATCCCTCGGAACGGGCGCGTGGGCGCAAGGGAGCGAGCGGGCGGTGGAGCAGCAAACCCTCCCCTGCTAACGGGGGACCGATTTAATCCCGCAGCGAGGGCAGGAGGTGGGGGATGCGAATGATCAGATGTACTCCGCAGCTGCGGCTTCTCGAGTCCCTTCCCTGATACAGCCAACAGGCATCCCTACCAGGAGCTGTGGGCCAGAACTGATATCCTCTTTTATTTTTTCAGAACCAATATTCCCTTTTTTTTTTCCCCTCTTTAATAGGACGGTTGCGATGCTTTAAGAGCGCTAAATCTTGGCCAAATAATTCCTCTCGTATCTATTCTTAACAGCAGGCTTGCAATTTTGGCATGTTCTAACCAGCAATTGGAAGAGCTAACAACTGATTTTTGATGTTGGCTAATGCGTATGTTTACTTTAAAAAGGATGTTTTTCACTGTTGTTTGAAGCTAATGGAGCTGAGCTGCTCGCAAACCCCCATGAACCTGCACTTTGCATTCGTGTGAACAGTCTGTGCTACATCCTGAATCAGCACACACAATTATAAGTTATCAAGCCAGTTAAGCTGAACCTTTTGAATTAAACTGACTGAAGCAAATCCATCCCCCCCGAACACGGGGGTAGCCCACTCACACCGGAGGAACCGGGAAGGAAAAGGCAAGAGGAGAGATGCCCTTCACCACCTCCTCGGGCCGCAGCACACGCTCCTCCCAGCATTCCAGTACAGAGCCTTGCCCTCAGCCAGGGCTTCCCGGTGCTGAACTGATGAATAATCTATCAAGAGACATTAAAACTCACGTAGTGCAGCTCGGTATTTCTTTAAAGCGAACGGCACTTCTGTAACATCACATCTACCTTGCAGCAGCCTTCCTGAAGGAACAGGAATGCAGCCCCCTCCAGAACACAGTTTGTGAAAGCATACCTCCAAAGCAGGAATTTTTGGAGAAGCGGTTCGACCGAGCAGTCAGGACGACAGAGGAGAGCCAGCAGAAGGACAGGTGAGCTGCAGAAAACTGTTAACTAATGAAGGTAAGTAGCCTTAATTACCGTTGTTGGGATTTATACGCTGGTGGATAATAGAGGTGAATGGAAAATTCCTGAATTGTGCAAGTCAGGCAGCCTAGCAAAGCAAAATCCTGCTCACTCCCAAGATAAATTCACTCTCACTCCACCCCCAGGAATGTCTTGCTGCTATCTGACGGGGATAGGATCTTCTCATAGACTGGAAAGCTTACGTATGTGAGGTATGTGCAGCCTGCCACCACATTTCGGAAACATAAAGGCATCTTCTGTGATTTGCTTTTCATCTCTTAATGAATCTGGGAAGATCACAGCAGTCTGCAGGTAAGGAAATCTAAAACTCCTTTCAGAGTACTTGGAATGGCATTTGGCAGCCTTCAAGATAAGCTTACAGGTTCCCTCCCCCTCCAACCCCAGGAATGAATAATGGTAGCATCACGCTCTTCTCACAATTCCCTTACCCAGTAATGACCAGTAAGAACTGTTTCCAACACAACCAGCAAGTGAAGAACATCTGGTCAGAAGCCAAACGCTGTGAATCTCCAAGCACAGTTAGGGTCACTCCCTACCCACAAAGGGCTCGCTGACCACTGGAGCACAGCAGGTAGCCCAGATCTCCCATCCCCATGCTCGGCTGCCTGCTGTGCCACCCAAAGCCCCCACGGGCATCCTGCTGCCCTCGGGAAGGGCCCGGCCGTGCCCAGTGAAAGGAGGGGCAAAGCACTGACTGCAGTGATGGTGCAGCTTTTGAGAAGGCAGGAGATTTTATTCAGAACCCTGTTCCAGTTTTAGACGTCAGACGGTAAATATCTTTAGATGCGTTTCTGGGTTCCGAGCGAGCAGGAAACGCTCAGCCGTTGCTGGCAGGGATGCCCCGTGCCTTTGCTTAGGGACAGGGCTTAGTGGGTTTGGTAGGGCTGGGAGTAAGGGTGGACTCGATGATCCTGAAGGTCTCTTCCAGCCGAAACTATTCTGTGATTCTATACCACTGGAGAAAAGCAGTCGCCAGGCTCAGGCTGATCTATAGTTCAGCAATTGCTTCTCCAAGTTTTATTTTTATTATTTAAAATGTCAAATACCACGGCCTATTTTTTGTGAGGTTCCCCCCCCCAAAGAAGTGGGTGTATGCACCTGCGTTTCTCCTAAAATAATCCTCCAAATGCCTGGAAAAATCTGGGCTTGACATGCTTTAGCATATGGACTCCACGGGCAAACGCTCCTGATCTGCAGCCGGGCCGCACTCTCCCAGTTGGGAAGCGGGCAAGGCTGGAAACTCATTTTCACAGCTGAGGGCCAGCGAAGCCACCCCAGCAGACAGAGAGAGAATGGTTCTCTCCCAGCAGCTGGGGAGGCCGCCCGGGCTGGAACCGTGGAGGCCGAGGCCTTCCCCACGAAGCTCTGATGCTGACGTTGTGCTTCCCCCCACCGCATGAACATGGAGCCCGCCCTGGGGAAAAGCTGAGGGCTTCTGAGCCTTCATTTTACGTTGCCCGTCTCTCGAATGATTTACTGTAAGCACAAGCAAGAGAGGAGGGCAGTGCTATTGCACGGGTCTCCTTCCATCTTATGGGGAAGCGCGAAGAGTAAAGTCCCTGCGAGAGCAGGAGGAAGCTTTACAAATGTCTTCAGTGCTTTGGTAGGGATTAAAATGGATGTGGCAGAAATTCCCCTTTGCCTTCCCCCAATTCCCCTCTGCCAGCCTCCCCAAATCAGCTGTGTGCCACCCCGAAAGCTAGCTGTGCTCCCGTGCAACAACCACCACGTAAGGATTTTGTTCCACAAAGTCCCTAGGTGACCCTTAAAGCTCATGAGAAGAAGAAAAACTATTTACTAGCCTGACGTCTAACACCAGAGAGGGTGGAAGAGCAGGCCAACCAATAGCTCCCCAACCTGCTGAAGGTCACTCCCTGCACTTTTAAAAGCATATTCTCAATTAATTCTGTTCTGTGCATTTGTTCTGCTTCTCAGAGAGTTGGTTATCAACACTTGCAGTTTTAAGGGGTTTGGGTCAGGTTTGCACTTCATTACAGGTTTTACATTAACTTGAAACTACAGCTGAACAAGGGCATGAAGCTGCTTAAAACAAATCCACCCATTTTGCTTTCTACAAACCATAGGAACCAGAGAAAGACTGAACAGCAGCATAGCTGGGATGCCAGCCTACAGGTACAAACACATTATTATTCAGCTCAGTCCCTTCCAGATTATGTTGCAGCCTTTCAAATTAACTCACGACTCTCTTTTGATTTTTAATTAATTAAATTCACATTTTTAATGTTTGTTTTCATATTCCTTTTCCATACTGCCACTACCGCTTTCCAAGGGCACTAGGAGTTATTTCCTCTCTTCAGGTGAGTTTCCTTCAGTTGTCAACTATCTGGCAGGAACATCTCACTTCATGAACTTCTTTCTGTCTGACAAGAACCTGCATTAGAGCCAGGATGACTTTCTGCTTGTTTTTCCAGTGGTTAAGGCAGCACAGGGCTCCCACCAGTCCAAACCATCAGTGTAGTTTATTCCATGGCCTCACAAAGCTCCACGGTGTGATGGAGGTGGTGGGTCAGAGGAACAAGGGAAGAGCCAGATGCCCTTGAGCCAGGATTGCTAGCAATTAAACAGAATATGGAATCTCACCAGGAGATTTTGGAAATACCAGCCTTCTTGCTATTGAAATAACTGCTTTTACAGCATATTCAGGGCATGTGTTGTATGTAGAACCTGATATAACTGACTGAGCTAAGCATATTTCCTCCTTTCCCATCATTCTATTTTAGCAAAACAGGGGATTCCTCCCCCCATTTGTAAAGGCAAGGGGTAGTAGTGGTGAGCTCCACAACACAACGGCTACTCCAGCCTAATGTACTCTGAGTAGGGCCACACTTGCCTCTGCTGCAGACATCCCCACAGAAACCAGCCAGAAGGAAAAGGTGCAAATTCCTAAACTGACTTAAGAGAACGATTTCCTTCAAGACAGCAGCCTTCTGCCACCTGTTTCACGTTTCACTCTTCTTTGGGAACCCATTTTTTCATCTCCTCCCAGCTCAGTGTCAGCAGATGCCCATAAACAACTCAGCACCACAACTGAGGGAGGTGGCAGAAGTTCAAGAGCAGGGCCACCTCCCAGGGACCTTCTTACAGCCAGTGTCTCCTGAATCTCAAATCAATACAAATGGGTCCCTCAGGCCAATGCTGCCAAAGGGACAAACATTAACAATCTGTTTGTCACTGTAAATGTCTCTGATATAAATTCCCTGGGGCTACAAGGGAAGGGTGTTTGTATGGCATTTAGACCATGCAATTGCCATTGAGAGCTGAATTGCATAATAAACTGATCCTAACCCAACCTTACCTGTGAAACGTATTTTAAGCTTGTTGCACCCATCACTTCAACTGGTTTTGAAAAGAAAAAACATGGGGTCAAGCAACTTTGGAAGAAAATTAGCAGAGCAGCTGTATAGGTATTTGCACTTAACAATTCTTTCTGAGACTTTCTGGCCTGGTTTCGTTATAGGGTGATTCAGGATTTCACTCAAACAGCCTGCAAGCTAATGCAGCAGAGCCACGTTTCATCAAGAAAAAGCTTCATTAGAGTCACAGAGCTAGTTCAGGATTCATACAACCAATCATCAGACAGCAAGTATATATATCTGTATCACTGCCTTCATCCACGGTTTGCCTCCTGGCTGTTCATTTACAGGATCTGATCAGCAAACAAAAGATACTAACATCAAGTAGAACAAACTGAAAATGGTATTATTGTTATTTTTACGATGCTGTCTGCCCAGTTTTCTCCAGAGTGCTGTCGAACATACTATGAACAGAAGACATTTTCCGTCACTCTCCACAGGGAGAGCACAACGACATGTTCGCCTGGATGACCTGTCTGCAGCATCCTACATCACATCAGTATCTTTACTGATGGCCATATTGCACCTGATATTTAGCCTGGGATAAGAGAAAAAAAAGGGGAAAGAATGAAAGGCTGGAGAGCCAGGCACAGAGAAATTCTTGTAGTTAAACAAAAGAAAGGAAAAAGGCAGGACCACCGCACACCCTCTGCCCATCAAACCCCCTGGAGCTGGCCAGGCACAAACACACCGTACCACACTCCTCTGTGGAATGATCAGGCAGGGGCTGTGGTGCTGGTACCCCTGGAGAACCTCTGCAAAGGCCCAGAAAGGTCTGTGGCCACATCTTTCACGTGACAGAAGCCTTATGGAAAAGGTGAGACATTTCTATGTGTAAACAGCACAATAATAATGGTGCATTCCTCAAACAAAAAATAAATCTGCAGCATGCTTGGCAGATGAGATAAAGGGTAATGAAGACTGAAGTGATGCGGGTGAGCAGGAACCGGCACATGGTGTCAGCTCAACTGGACTAACCCAGATGCCCAAGTACCTCAGCAGCTGAGGTACAGAAATCAGACATTCTGATTGTGAGATGTAGTCTAGACTGTGTCAAGAACTCTGAAAGGAGATTATTTCACGCATTACAGATTAAAAGTTCAAACCACTGATGCTTTCCAGGAGCGTGGTGTGTTCCACGATGCTAGAGTTGAAAACGAAAGCATTACCTTGGGAGGTCAACGAGCTGAACGTGGCCCATAAAGTCCAGAAAACAGCACTTCCCAGTGTATATTTATAGCAGAGATGATGACCAGCTATCTGATACAGAAAGCGTTTGACACCAGATCCGTTTGCTGGGGAAGACAGCAGGCAGCTAAGTCTCAGGCCTCCCCTGGACAAATTCCTCTGGAATTGGTAGAGGTCAGCTCCAGAGGAGGAAAGCAGCTCAGGCTGGTGCAAGCTGATCAGCTGTCTAAGACTACCAGCAGCAATCCGCTAGCTAAGCCTCCCGTAATCCTTCACTGCTAAATCCCTATTTGCCACCACGCAGTACACTGAAAGGGAAAGTCTGTTCTCAGGAGATGATTCTGGAGACAAACCATTGCAGTGCTTAACTGTGCTGATCTAGCCTCCTACTGGGAAAATCTGCATCGGCGTTTAATGCCTCAATGAGACGAGCTTCTGTATTTACATGTGATTTGAAGATTAATCTGTCTTCATTTGCCTGTTAATAAGCTTATTTTAAGAGCTCCAGTGGTATGTATGGAGGGGGAGAAAAGGCAGGTTCTTCCACAAGTTATCAAAGAGCTCTCTACACGCTCATGAGGTGTTTCTTCAGAAACCAGAGATATTTCCATACAGTCTTCTACCCTCTCCATTTCTCTTATTTCAAGTTTGTCTTTTACGTAAAATCTAGACCATAGGTCTTGCATTCCTACTATCTATGCAACTAAAAGAAATGAGATACTCCCTTAAAAAAGACAATTAAATTACAAATATGAGGAATTGGTCCATCTGAGCACAGATGTCCACAGGGCAAGAGAACATTTTCTCCTTGTACCCACACGCTCAGGATGGGCATGAGGTGCTGCTCAAGCTGAGGTCAGTATTTGGGTTGCACTCCCTTGGAAGCTTCATTCCCTCCCACTGCTCCTGTTGACTCCCCTTGAAATCCAAATAAAGGGCTCTATTTAGAGAGAAAATTGAGCCAAAACTTCTAATCTCTTCTTGGTCTTTTAACACACCTTTTATGTAGGGGAAGAGTTTATGCAAAACTCCTTCTGCATGGAATGTGCCTGGAAGGAATGAGAGAGAATTTTTGTTTGATTTGAAGGCACCCCAAAAAGACTACAACAGCAAACAGAGGATGCAATAAAATTTAGGATGATTTACAAAAAAAAACGTTTTAAAAAGGAGATTTCTACCCTAAATTTCCTCAAGGTATTTCAGCCTACAACCCATTGGTATTCAGGGGAGGTACTACCTATCAAATTCCAGCTCTTGTGTTTACAGTTCAAATTAACGGGGGAAATCAGTGCCTGCCTTTGTTCACTCATTTGGAGACTGCAAGAATAAGCCCCAAGGGGTTTGTCCTTTTGTCTACCGCAGTGAACTGCAACATTTAATCTGATGGTGTAAACAAGATGCTGAAAACGAAGGAAAACAAACCAATTTCTAATAAACTAATGACTGACAAAACTGTATCGCTCCCTCTACATACATAAAGTAAATCCATGGTTGGGAAGGTTATAGAATGTTTTCTGCAGTCCTTTTCTGGGAGAATAACTCAGTTTCTAGTTACTCTCTAAAATGAGTTGCTCTTTAAAAGCAGTGAAGGATTTGTTCACCTTTCTCAGGGATATGATGGCTGTTTGTTGGAGCGTTTTTCTTGTATGGATATGGCTCACTGCAGAACTTGGTAATAATCTGGGGAACTAAACATGGATTTAGCAACACTGCTTGGACTGAAGGAGTTGCCTGTAGAACTGGTAATTGATTCAGCAGCACATTAACTGGGCTCCCCCCAGTTTTAAGAGTGAGACAAATGAGTCACGCTGATGACTCCTGCAAGACAGCACATCCCTGACGTTGCGCAGTATCGATGTGACTGAGGTGGATGCCATCTCCACTGAACCACCTTGGGGAAAAAAACAAAAACAAAAGGCCACTTTCCTTAACACTACTTAGGACTATGAAATTGAGAAAGACCAGAAACACAAGTTTTCTTATCTCTTGTAACAAAGTGTAACAGCAGCTGTGGAGTGCCCTACTTGGGTGCCTCGGTGCTTCTGGCCATCGGTCATCAGTAGTGCACTGCAAAACCTTCAAGTGATTTTGTTGGGCAATATTGTATTTTTATTCTCACTTCCTTTTCTAATTTTTCTATCAGGAATGTACAACCTGTGCTCCCTTTATCAGTATTGTTTGCATTCTTCTGCTATTGGATCTTTCAGAGTTAGAGGTTCTCGGTGTACCGACAGCCGGCTGGGCACCCCACCACCAAAGGTGGAAGCAGCAGCCAGTGAGCAGACACAGCCGTAGGGCAATGATGTCTCCTGTGGTGCCTTTACCATCTCAGGTATACCCTGTCCCTTCTCAGCATTGCAGACCACCCTACGTTTTGCCAGAGCTCTAAAAGTTCAAGAGCGAAGGCTGAGTCCATCAGTACAAGAGCCACAACAAGAAACACAAAGGTCCCCATCCACACCAGCCACCTGCTTGCTTCCGAGTGTAATTCAAGGTGTTAATCATCACCTTCCCATCTGAAAGGTCCTTTTATTCCTACCTTCAAGTAATGAAACTAAGATCTCTTGACTGGATCCTTTTAAACTTATCTGAAACAACTTCTCAGGGCAGCAGAAGTTATTCGTGGGCACTCAAGCTGGTTCTAAGTCTCCTGTGTTTTGTTCACATCTCAGCTGAGAGAATACCTGAGATAAGTAAAATACCTGCTCAAGCACCATGGCTCTGAGCTCTGTGTGAAGAACAGCACCAGAACATCCAGGCTAACACCAACAGTACTGCTCGGCTTGCAAAATCTCAACCATGTTAAAAAACCACAGGGAGCTGCAGGTCAGCAGTGGTCTGACAATCAACGCTCCTCCAGATGACCATAAAAAGCAGACATCCCAGCGACAGATGTATAATAAATGACAAAAAGCCCCAGAGTTCATTTGGAAACAAACAGAACACAGAAGGAGTAGGCCAAACTGTAGTTTTCTAAACGTGTAATTGAATGCTTAAAACAAATAAGGGGAAAATTCAATTCAGACTTAAAACATCAGCCTCCTCTTGTCGCTTTGATGGAAAGAGCTGTACATTGAGCCTTGCACACAACGCCTGTTCTGCAGGACTGTGTGTACAAAAACAAGCTTCACACGCTTCTCTGTTCTTCTCCAGAGAGGGTCCAGGTAATGGAGGGATCAACAAACAGAAAAATGGGGTTTCTACCAAAAGAAGTCTATGACAAAAACTACAACAGACAGAAAAAGCAGCTGTCAGTCAACAGCTGCCAAAGGCAGGAAGGAGAGAACCAAAAGGCAAAGTATAGTCCAGAGACTCAGCTCATGAATATTGTCTCTGCTTGCTAAAACAAAAAGGAAAAAGGTGAAAAAACCCCATTTTGGTACCTGCTTGTTCCAAATATATCTCTACAAGATTCATCCTCCTCTTTCTCAAGCTGCAGAACTGTGCTGGCATAAAGGTGCAAAATGCTGGAGCTTGGGAAAGCATGTGGATTATTTCTGAAGGCTCCACTGAAGAGCGTGGCAGTTCTCTCAGCACAGTCTATCACCACAGCCTCGCACTGATGCTGAGGGACCAACGCTGCCACAACCAACACAGCCAGGCTCCCTTCCACTGTACCCACTTGGTGCTTTCCTGGCTGTGAGAAGCGACTGCAATCAAGATCTGTTGCTTGGCAAAGAGGTTCTCCGGGTGAGAGGTGATGTAGCAGTGCACATAAACCACGTCCACCTTCCCCCTGTTCTGTGAGCACATCCAGAACAAAGCCACAGCTCCATCACTTGCCTGCTACTCCATTCACATGCAGCCACTACAAAAGCTCGGCCGGTTTATCTACACACCGAACGCTCCATCAGCAACCTGCTCCTCTGGCTGGCACAGTTTAAGACAAATGGGGCCCTGGCTGGGATCCCAACCCCACCCCACAGAAATGCAGCTGGTCCTGCAGAACGGCCTCTCCAGCAGGGCTTTTCCCAGCACTGCTGGGCAGGTGAGGGGAACCGGTCTTCTTGCTCTTTGCGGATCTAGTCGGGCTACAGAAAACCTGGAATGTGGACACAGCTGGAGTTAAAGCAGCCAGAAATAAAATAAGCAGGAAAAAAAAATGGCCTAAAGCCATCTTTGTTCTCTCTTTTTTTTCTTCCATCAAGGACTGTTAGGACCAAACAGTTTCCCAGCTGCCATCTCACACGGGTTCCAGCAGTCCCTGGCCAGCTACGCCTTTGAAATACAACTCCAGTACACTCCTGGATGCCACTCCAGCTCCACAAATATCATGAGGAGTTTGCTCAGCTGAGGAACAGGATCACCAGTAAAAACAGGGTAGAGGATGCTGTTGGAGAAAAGACAGCCCAGGCAGGTAAAGGCAGCCTGCTGCAGCTTGGAGGCTTACAGCTCTGCTTCCATGTTACGGGAGAAATCTGTTTAGCTATAGAAATAAATCAGATGTCTAAGTAAATAAATAAGGGTGGGCTGCAGAAAAGCAGCTAGACTGTGGCCCCTTCAGTATTTTTGGAGGTTGCTTAGCAACAGGCTGGCTGCTGCAGGGCTAAAGTAGCATGAAATTAGCAGCTTTTCAGCACAAGACAAATTGAATGTAAAACTGGGGAGGGTGGCCTTCGAGTGGCAGCGAGGAAGAAAAGCATTAACTGGTGAATTCGATACGGGGTGCATCTTTCAGGAGGATTTCTTGAGTCTGGGGGATCTTTAATTAACGTGGCAGCCGAGGGGCTCTGTCCTGCCTCGGTACCGATAAACTCCAAAGTGCGCCTGGCAAGTTAATAATTCAATCTTGATTAAAATTATGCCCATTACAGTCACTTCATGGGTTCATTACTTATTAACGATCTTAAATTGCTCAAACCCAATCATATCAGAGTACCCTTGCTATATTAGTGCCAGTTGACTATACACCACATTTTCAGTGGCAGAGTTATCTAATGTACTTCCCCATCATTTCAGGTCTAGGTTATCTTGATGCCATCTCTGCTTTCACTTAAGGAATTCTGTCCCGGTGAATCCTTTAAATCTCAACAGCACAGATACAACTAAACCTTCTAGATCATACTGCTTCTCTAGCCTTCTGGAACAACCTCACGTGGACAAGGTGAACGATTACATAGCAGCTATAAGAGAGATCTGAGTAATGAGAACAGCAAGAACAGCTTGTCTGCAAACTTCATGGAAGGCTTAAATGGGAGTTTTGGATGAAAGATCTTTCTGGGTTACTTAATCTGGGGCTAGATTGTACCAGTTAATTGTTTTCTATGGCTAAATGGGTGTGAAGCTGGTCCCCGGCAGCAAGACACAAACAGGGACCAATATGGCAGATGATCCATTGAGGGCAGTGGAGGATGGTGGTCGGGTCAGAAGAGATGCTAAGTGGCTTGCCCAGGCATTAGACATAAACACAGAGAGAGGAGTGATAACTTCTTTTACTCCTTATTCACAGAGCAGCTCATATTTAAATGGCACTTCAGAAACAGCGTAAGAGCTGGGGGCTTACACGTGACCCAAATTTGCTTGGAGCAGGGAAACTTTTCACCTGCATTTAATCCTCCTTACTGCCCCAACATCGAACTTAGAATCAGAGCATCACAGAATGGTTTAGGTTGGAAGGGATGTTAAAGATCAGCTAGTTCAAATCCACAGGCAGGGCCACCTCCCACTAGAGCAGGTTGCTCAGAACCCCGCCTTGAAGACGTCCAGCGATGAAGCACCCGTAATTGTGACTGGGGTGGAGTGTATACAAGCCATCACTAGCTGATGATGCAAGCAAACTACATCTTGCAGGCAGTAAACTACATCTTGTAGAGCACACTGGCTGGTTTCAGTCCTTGTAGTTTTTAGAATGATTTCTGGGTCCCTGGGGGTTGCACACAGATAAGCCTTTGGCGATGTCTTGGTTTCCTGTTTGTCTGGGGTTGAAAAGAAGGCGACCGAGGCTCACTGACGTGGCAAACACTTAGGCGAGATGCCCTCCATTTGGCGAGGTGCCCTCCATTTCCTTAATGAGCCTATTAAGTGAATCTATCAAAGGTGTAATGATGAGTCTCAGAGGAGAGGAACACAGAGAGATAACTGACTGTCAAGAGATATTCCTTGCGCACACGAACAGGAAAACAACCTACGGGCTACAATAGTTAATTGGGAACAAAAGCGATCCCGTGGCTGGAGATGTACATCCACCTAAGACACCTTGGTATTTTCCTTTCTGCATGGCCAGAGTCAGCTGTGCCTGAGCATACAGATTCACCGTCTGCTTCAGCCTCTCCTCCCCAGAACTGCAGATGATAAAGTCCTGCTTCACGGAGCTGCTGTGTTATGTTCATCTCTGGGGTATTTGGAGAGTCAAGCATCTGGCAAAACTGTTACTGCTCCCTGAACCTGAGCAAAATGAGTGACTGAAGAGGCAGTCTTCTTTTAGGTCATGAGAACCAAAGACTGTATGAAAACAGTGTCAGGAGAGGTTGTAAGTACTGGAAATTATCAGGGAGAAGAGATTTAATAAGTGAAGGTGCAGACAAGCCTGAACCTTGTGTTCTTATCAAGAGTAGAAGAAGGGAAGCAGGAAGAGCAAATAGCATCAGCAATGCTTGGGCGTCTGAAAGAGAAGTCGTACTAAAACACATGCTTATTTCTCTTAAAATGTCACTCTGTCTCAACTGTCATGGTTTCCAGACTTTCAGAATTGGATTATGTTACAATTACTTCCTATTTGGACAAGGTCACAAACATAAAAGCTCAATACTACCCCACATTACAGTCTGCTGTATGTTCTTTACACTCCTCTGGCAGCCAAGTCTCCCTTCCTGATGTCAACAAATTTGCCTTCAGAATAAAATGCTGGTTTAGGTCCATTAGTGCAGCGTAAGGCACATTACAAAGTTAAAAGCCATCATTAGTGATCTTTCCCAGAAGCCTCCCAGAACACAGACATCTTCATCCTCTTGCTAATCCTTACGATTCACTCAATATCGTAAAAGCAACAAAAAGCAAACAAATCCAAACCCCAGACCCCTGTAACTTTCTGACAGGTGCCTGTTCCACGTGTGCCCTCGTTGCTGAGTTTAGGACGTGTGAAATCCCTTCCATCGGGGACTCCAAAACATTCTTCAGTCTTTTCCACCTCTCTCCCTACCCCCAAGTTCCCGTGACTATATATAATCTTGGATAACGTGCCTGTGTGATGGATCAAAGGTTGAAAATCCACAAGGGATATGGATAAATGGTCCCTTTGTTCGAGCAGGGAGTCGGCAAACACCGGCTGTGACAAAGTCCTTCTCCTGTGGCTGACATTCTGTGGACGTTAGTTACAGTAAAGATGGAAGGAAAACAGAGAGACTCTGCTGTCCTCAGGGGAGCCAGGGCTCCCAACCACCCCCCGTGTGAGCTCTCAGCCCAGTGCTCCATCTGTGAAAGTGCTGCTTGTTTCCTGCTTGCTTCAGCCACGAGGGCCTCGGTAAGCTTCCAGAGGAGAGAGGCTGATGAGAGCGAGCAGAACGATGCAAGATGGACTCTGGCACAGCTCATGAGCACCCGTCCTCCTAATTCACCTCAGCAATTAGTGCTGTGACTGGGATGAACCCTGTTGATTCAGGCTGGGAGGTCCCCTGCGATCAGAAAGCAAGAAGAGAAGGTTTTCAAGGCTTGCTGAGTCCTGACAGTGGTTCCTTCTCCTTCACACTCCTGTCCCTGACCTGTCAAGTCCTGAATTGCTTGGGTTTGTTGGTTGAAGATTGTTCTGGTGCATCTTGGCAGAGAAAAAAAAAAACCAACACACTGACAAAGAAATCCCCGTGGGCTAGGGAGCTGCTGTCTTTCCAGGGACCTCTTCTCAGAACGTCCTGCCTGGAAAGCGCAAACCATCCCAAGCTGCTGCTTTCTTACTGCTTATCCTCCCTCCTCAGAGAGGAACACACCCTGCTTCATGTTTAGAAAAAGAAAAAGGAAATTAAGTACTCTTGGAGGAAGTTCATTACAACACAAACCTAAATTTCTCTCTGCGTTACAGGAGAAACAAGGGCCAAAATTCGCCTCCGAGCTTCCTGCTGCTACGGAAAGCAATGGGATTTGTGCCTCTGTGGGTCTGATGGTCTGGGCAAGCTGCTGTAATGAAAACAGGGTGCTAGGATCTATATTCTGCAGGCACCAAACTGCAGCTCCTGCCAGCGTGACAGCCCCCTCTCACTCCGACCTCACAAGGAAAGGAATACCACTGTTTTCAGCACTACTTAAAAATTGAAAGTAACGCAGCAGTGACGAGGAATGGATTTTTTTTTCCCTCCTCAATTCTGACAGGAGGATTGTAAAGCCATCAAAACTAACAGCCTGACGCTGAATTTTTTGGTGTGCCATTGATAGCGGGAAAAGAAAGAGCCCAAAGCAGGGAAAATAGTTTATCAGAAGGCACAGGGTGTTGCCGAATGCAGCAGCTTGCAAGAGGCTACCTTCGGGAGCGGGCAGAACAAAGCACTCTCGTTAGGCAGTCAGGGATCAAAGCCCTGATCCCTTTCCAATTCCTTCCACTGCTCTTGACTAGCTGAAGTAAAATCAATATTCCCCTCCGTGTACAGACGGAGCAGCCCAGCTGGCACAAGCGGGTGGCTTACTCAGCCTGCCATGAAATTGTTCCCGGTGAGGATGCACGATAAGGTCATTGATCCTGTGCTCTAAGCTACGGGTTAACAAAAGGATTTCTCAGATTAGGAAAGAAGCTGTTCAGACAATCACTTGACTCTGCTAAGAACTTTAGCTACAGTTGAATTTTTTTCTTTTGCAGGTCAAGGCCTTCACCTCTGAGCTTCTCCAAGCTGGAGCAGCCATGGCATGTTTACACTGGTGGAAGCACACCTGTATTTCCCTGTGGGAAAGGAGAGAGAGGAGCCCTCCAGGACGTGTGGATGCAGCTGGGCTGCAGGGCTGCTGAAGCTGAAGAACTTGCAGCTCTGTTGTCACAGTAACTGGGTGACTCAAGCTGCCACGCTCTCCTTGGGCCTGAGCCGTGCACGCTGGGTTTGTGCCTGTACTTCCAGATCTAAGAGGCTGTTTATTATGCTGATTAATTCCTCGGAGATGAGGTTTTTCTGGTTTTTCATGGCTTTTGATGAACTTCACTCGCAAAATCAAATTTTGGGGAAGAATTATTGTGAAGGAAATTGCATTAAGCAAGGAAAGGAAGCTGAAAGAATCATAACCAGATACGATAACATAAGCAGGACCTGATCCTCATCTGCTGCTTGAAAAATAGAAAAAGGAGCTGCATGGTCAAGGCTTCCCAGCAAAAATGTTGGTTGCAGAGATAAGAAACACGGAGAAGTATGAGCAAAGAGGAGTGGGACCCTGTCACCCCGCCCATGGCTAGCATTATTCATCGAATAACCTGTAGGGCTGCTGGTGTGCAGCAGAAACAGCCATGAGCTAAGGGCAACGACCTGCTGCGGACAAAGGCTGGCTGATCTGGCCGCTGGTCGACACCTCTCCGCTCCAGCGTTCACGGCATTGCATCAAAGGTAATAACTTGCAGAGGCATTATTTCTGATGTGAACAATACAAACCAGCCAAGCACCACAGCACTCCTTCAACGTTTGTGCTAGAGCAAACGGGCACACTGTCATTCTGAAATGAAATGAGACACCTCTACAAGTGGAGAAAATTATACCAGGATATTTCTATGTAGCACTTCAACAGGATTCTCCGATGTCTCTGGCATATGGCTCTTCACCTCCATTTACCAGCACAACGTAAATTATTTATGCCCAAATACAAATTAAACAACATAAACAATTTAGCTCTCTGATTACTCCCCTACTTACACTCCACAAGAGAAAGAAGGCTATAATATGGGAAAAACAAAAGCAATTAACTGCAGGAAACCAGAGAATCCTGAAGCAAAGCGATAAGGAGATCCTAAAGATGTTGACTGTTGCCCTTACGAAGCACCCAGCTACTCTTCCACTCCAGCAGCCACAGACTGCTTAGTTAATGGGCAAGCCAGCACTCGCTGAACTTAGCTTCAAACGATGTCAATAATGGCAAAAATAATGCCTGGGGTTGTTATTAATAGGGACTTCAGTTCCGAAAGCTGCTGCCACTGCAGAGCTCTGCATTTATAAAGTGCATATGGCCATCTTCTATACTTAGTTTTGTTTGTTTGCTTATTTTCAAAGCGAGGCAATTCAACTGCAGGTGCCTGAGAAATGAAACACCAGCAAAACCGCATAAGGACACTGTCCCCAGTGTCTTGTCTTGGTTTATTTGCAAAAGCTCTGGGGGGGGGGGGGGGGGGGAAGGGGGACATTGTTTGCCTTTGTGTGTCTCTCCTGGCCCTCTTTATTTTTAAAAGTTTAGCTTTAGATCTCAGTAGGGCATGGTGCTTCAGAACTGTTCTCCTCATGTCATCTGTCAGAAAGCAACTGAAATGAAACAAATGTCTGGTCCCGACTGTTCTCTGCATGATGCTGAGAATGAATCACTGGTTTTTTTCCCCCCAAGCCATCACATGCAGTAGCCACTGGCTTGGGATTACCTGACCTTTCCGTAACATACTCATGACTTGCTTCCAATAACTTCAGCTTTAAATTCTGTAACATCTGTAGAAATAAAATAACGACAGCATTTCTGAGAAAGACACCTGTCAGAAAGGCTGATCAAATATAACACGAGGCAGCTTGAATTTTTCTGCCCAAATGCATGTACTCTAAGACTTCTAGGCATAGAAATTAAAGGTAATCCTGTTTGTGGGCACTGAACTCCCAGGAGACAACAGAGGCTCTTCCCTTAACAGTTCTGAGGGGAGAATACAGAGTTTCTTTGGCCCCTGAATTAACTTGAGGGACATGCAGTACAAAAACAAGTTCTCAGAGAGAGCACAAAGCCTTAGGCTAGCAGGGGCTGCACCACCTTGGCCCCATGGTCTTCTCTATGTGAAGAAATATATTTCCTTTGCATTACCACTATGCTGCTTACTGCTGAGATGATGGCTGTTCCCTCATATCCGACTCTTGAAAGAGGTCCAAGAGAAGCACAGATGGATAATCACCTCCAGGGAGATTTCTCCATCTTAAGTCTGAACAGTTCTGGAGATGCTAAAGACAATATCAAGGAACACTCCTTGGCCAAGACAAACACGGGGCACAGAGCTTGTTTTTAGGCATTGCTGCTTTTGCCTACATGTCTTTCTCCACAACACGAGAAAACCTGTGCTTTCACTCCTTTTAATTATGGTCATACATTAATTCTTCCTCTACGGCCTCTTCTGCATCACAGAAGCATCTTCAAAAGGCTCGCAGCTTACTGTGGGAATAAGAGGTACTGCAGACCTGCCAGGCACCACCATCACAGTCTTTCTCCACAGTCAAAGTCAAGGCATCCCTCAGAAAAATCAGTTCCAAGTCGATTTATACAAGCTCTATGTACTTAGGTATTTATACAAGGTTTGTTTCCTTCAAAGGAAGGGAATTTAAACCTCCTCTTCTAAGAACAGCTAGAGATGACTGCTATGCTGACAACAGTAACTCTAGAGACTCTGCTACTGCTTGACATAAAGACCCCTGGAGGTAGAAAACGTTTTATAGAACCTTTTAATGTGTCACCTTCTAGGAGTTTAGTCACTCGTTCAGCCAACCCGCATCTGGGATTCAAACGTGTCCAGTTCAGCTTGGGAAAAAATTTACTCACAGAGCTGAGTCGTTTTTGACAAGTCATGGCAAAGATGGCAGGAGACAGAACTGTCAAACGCTGCGACTCCCTGCCACCTTCATCTAGTACTCTGTGCTATTTTCAGAGCTGAGGATGGAAAGGAGCTGGTTTTCACCCAAGAGCCAGATTCAAGGAGCTTAAGCCAAAAGATCTTCCACGTATGCTCTCCTCCTTCCGTTCTGAAGGGGAAAACAGCTGCCACCCAGGAGAGCCAGGGCTCCTGATGGCACGGGGAGGAACAAAACAAATTGAGGTGGCCTGCTCAACCGTGGAACAGTTTTCAGATGCCCCCCCTCACCTGACTGGATTAAGTGGCTAATACTTTGGGCAAACCTCTTCATGATACACGCTGCAATACAATTCTTGGGGATACAGGCAGGGAGTATTTCTACCCACTTTCCCACCTCTAACTTCTATAGTCCTTTAAAGATCTTCTCTTCAACACCATGACTCACGGAAGCACAACTGCGTACGCCAACAAATGACTACGACAAAGGCACCAAAATATTTGTACTCAGTCAAGTGGCAAAGCTACAGTAGATGGTTAAAATGCGGTTCTGTTTAACCATTGATAGTAAAATCCCATTCCTTCCCTCTTGGTAGAAATTAATAATACACCTGACTACAATTACAATGTCAACTCGGTACAAAGGAAAAAAACTAACACACCACCCCCTAAAAAAACCAACAAACCAACCAACTAAACAGTGTTACGAATGCTTAAACACCTTGAAAACAAACCCTTGCTACCAGGCAACATGCCTGCTCACCGAAGAGCCGGATACGCAGAGTTCAGATAAATATTTCATAGCCAAAACTGCTTTTTTAATTTTTTTTAAATGCATGACACTTTCCACCAAGATTACAGCAATACCTGACGTCCATTTCCGCTGCGGGCACTTGAACCTGATTTTCAGGTGCCAGTTCATTGCGTGGCACTACCTCCCAAAGCCGAGCAAACAGAGGGAAGCTGAAGGCAGAAAAGGCATTAAAAACCATGACCCTCCTTACAAGGACGAGTGGATCCTGCACTTTGGAGATAACAGCACAGACATAGTAAGTGGGATTGATCATTGGCTTTTAATAAGGAATTGCATACAGGCACGGCAGGCGTTTCGATAGATCTAAACATAATTCTTTTCAATTTGGTTTGGCCTTTTCTTGAGAAGTTGATAAATGAGCAATTTATTTTTCCGCCCCCCCCCCTCAATCTTTAAATTGGAGGATTAATTAGATACATTACTGGTAGAAGCAAAGGAATAAAAGGTTTGTGCAGTTTCAGGGCCTTTCTGCAGTCACCTCCTCTGCTTCTCCGCTGCGTTTACGTTGTCTCGCCACCCCTCACCCCCCAAGTATCTACCTAAATACACACATATATGTAAAAACACAGAGAGAATGCACTCAAGAGAGCAAGCGAGCTGTTTTTACTCCCTTCCACTGAAACTCACGTAAGTCAACATGTAACCTCCCTGGTAAACCATGCCTGCAAAACACGACTCCCAGCTCCAGTGGCGACAGAGGTGTGAACAAAGGCATTCACCCACGTCGCTGAGGTGTGAGTGGCACAGCACTGGTTTGATTCCTAAACGTTTCACTGGCAACATTATTAAAGGGAAATCTGGTTTACAACTTTCACAAAGAACGGTTCTGTATTCAGAAAAGGCTTCTTGAGCTCCTGATACTTTACTTAAACTTCTCTTCTGGCTCTGGGGGCAGAGGAGTTCGCCAGGAGCCACACAAGGGTTCTGGTGCGAGCCACGACTGCGGGTGCACCCGGGTGGGATCAACAATTTAGCTTTAGACTGGAGAGAAGGAAGGAATTTTTTTACAGTGAGCATGGTGAGAGCCTGTGCCAGGCTGCCCAGAGAGGTGGTGGCTGCCCCATCCCTGGCACCATTGCAGGGGAGGTTGGCCAGGGCTCTGAGCACCCTGCTCTAGTTGCAGATGGCCCTGCTCCCTGCAGGGGGGTTGGACCAGATGAGCTTGAAAGGTCCCTCCCAACCCCAACCAGTGTGGGTCTGTGACTCCACAATAACTTTGTCAGCACAGTGACAGGTGACACAAATGCATGTGTCTGCTTTGCGTTGAAAAAGGCACCATTTCTTCTCAAGGCCACTTGCTCCACTCAACTAAGGTTCTGAGAGCAGCAACCCTGTCACACTGCTGGGTCTGCTGGGAGCCTGATCTCCTCCTGGGAGCCTGATCTCCTCCAAGGAAGGGAGAGAGAGATTAACATGTTAGGAAGAAAGCTTCCCTTAGAACTTCAATCTATCAGGTCTTTCCTGCCACTGATGATGATGGAAGATGAGACAAGGAGTCACTGTGCTCCCTGAGCCACATAAAAGAAGACACCATTACAGATGCTATCCCATAAAAAGATCAGGTTCCTGGACTCAGTTCCTGTATAGCCCATCCCATCTGTTCCCCTCACCTTTACAGGGCACGAGGGCTGAAGTCCTACAGTTAACTTCCCAGCATCTCTCCACCTACCTGTCTGCTACACTCAAGTTCCAGGGATGTAACGTGTTTTGAATGTTAGCTCTGCTCCATTTCCAGGTATCACGGGACAGCCACGGAGGAACGGACACAACTCCCTGGATTCACTTGAAAACTGTAAAACCAGGAACTTCCTCATATAGGAAAAAGTTCCCAAGGAGACTTACTTTCCCCCATTCTACAACTCCACCAACTGAAGCTGGGAGTAAGAATAGAGGCGATAGGCTTCCTGGATTAAAACCATTATGATTTTTTTTAGGACATGCACAGATCAATACTACAGGAAGTGTATTACTAGACACAAAAGGCAACAGAGGCAGACCTAGTGAGTATGCAGAACATGGCAGTTGTTTTCATACAATGGCACCATTAGGATTAACCTTCTTTCATCTAGAAAAGGCTCTTCTTTCACTCATTTATCAAACTGGGCTTCCAGAGACAAAGAAAAACCTCTGATATTGTTTGTAAAGAGAGAGAAATAGAGAAGAGAAGAGAAGAGAAGAGAAGAGAAGAGAAGAGAAGAGAAGAGAAGAGAAGAGAAGAGAAGAGAAGAGAAGAGAAGAGAAGAGAAGAGGAGAGAAGAGGAGAGAAGAGGAGAGGGGAAAAAAAGGACCCAAAGCCTCCCCTTTGCTCAAAAGCATGAGTACACAAAGCATTGGTCATCGTTCTATGAAGTAGGAAATTTGGGTAATTCCTGATTCTAGAGACAATATGCAGTTGGTTCTGGTCAGGTAGAAAATTACCATCTCCAAACCTGTTTTTACAGCTGTAATTGTCAATGACTACTTTGGGAGAAAACTCTGTAAAGGCCATCACAAAATGAAAGGTGTGGTCACCCTAGATTAGATAACTAATAAACAAAGGAGGACAATCCCCCATTCACAACTTCCATATTTTCCTCTTTTATTAAGTTTCATTAACCCTTAAATCAGCATCTGACACCCTACTCAGAGGATTTTTGTCTTTCTCCTCTGTTCAGCTGTTCCTGAGCTGGGAAATGTGTGCAATGTTGGGCTCTACCTGCCTTGAAGTCTCAGCAGATACCTTCACCCTTCACAGATTCAGTCTCTTCCACCTGAATAGATCTTTAGCTCTACAAATGTTGGCTCTAATCCATCAGCCAGGTATTAGCAGGACCCAAATTTTGCATATATGGATGTAACCTGGATATGCCAAAAACCACAGGGAAGTTTCTTCGGGTATACTGTTTCATAATATGAATTAGTTCCCAACACATTCCTAAACCATGGAATATGACCCAACAATTAGCTGCTGGGAAGTAGTACTATTATTTCTAATTCTACTGACCTTGTCCACAGTGATTTCCTCCTCACTGGTGAATGATCAAAATTCAGACCTGATGGGTAATCACCATGTACAGTCCTTAATTGAGCAAGCCATCCTCTAACACATTTTACATACAATTTTCAACAAATAGGAGATTTTTTCTTTGTATTTGCAGAACTGTTCTCCAGGGAGAGACTGATGCCAGCTCTTCTTAGTTAAAAAATGGGATAATAAAACTTAACGCTACAAAATCCACGGGTTAGGTCCAGAAATCAAGAGTTGAACTTAAAAGCTGTTTTGTAGTAATGTGGGGGGAAAAAAAAAGACAAAGAGAAATACTGGAAAAGATATATCAAGAGTACAAAACCTGTCACACCATTATTGTGTTTTCAGATTTTAATGCCTCAGTAATTAGCTTAGAAATGTAAAGAAAATACTCCCTGGCACTTACTGTGTGATACTTATTAAAACATCTGGTGTCTAGTCTGGAAATACTAATACAGAAGTGAGAAGCATCTGAAAGACACACAGGGCCTCATTCACACAGCAGAAAAAAAAAAAAAACAGGTTTAAGGATCTTGGGTTTTGTTGTTTGGTTGGGTGTTTTTTTTTGTACAGAACAAGTTTTGCTGCATTCAACAAGACAGACTCTTCATGTAACCTCTGCATTCCCTGGGACCACTCTGAGTGATGATCATCAAGACTGTAATTTCCTATTTGAGCATTTCCCGTGATTATTAGCTCCTGTTTGTAAATAAATACCACAGTTATAATATCTAATTAGAGAATCACAGAATAATTGTGGTTGGAAGGCAGCTCTCCTGAACATCTTGTCTCAAGCAGCCCCTCGAAGCAGGGCTACCTACAGCAGATTGCTCAGGGCCAGTTGTGTTTTGAGTACCTCCGCAGATGGAGGCTCCACAATCTCCTTGGGCATCCTGTTCCCGTGTCTGATCATCTCTGAAGTGAATAAATAAATGAATACATAAATAGCTTGTAATTATAAATTCTTGTATTTCATTTTGTGCCCACTGCTTCTTCTCTGTCCACTGGAGGCCACCGAGAAAAGCCAAGCTCCCAGTCCTTTAGTCCCTCTCACCAGGTATTTATCTACGTCAACAACATCCCTCTAAGCCTTCTCTGCTTCAGACTGAACATCCCCAGCTCCCTCAGCCTCTCCTCATAAAAGAGATGCTCCAGTCTTTTAATCATCTCCACAGCCCTTCACTGGGCTCTCACCACTGTAGCTATGTCTCTCTTCTCCTGGGCACAGTACTCCAGATGTGTCTCACCAGTGCTCAGTGAAGGAGAAGGATTGCTTCCTTCACCTGCTGGCAACACTCCTCCCAGTGCAGCCCACGATACCACTGGCCTTCTTTCCAGCAAGGGCTCACTGCTGGCTCCCATTCAACCTGGTGTCCACCAGGAATCCCAGGGCCTCTTCTGCCAGCTACTGGCCAGCCAGCAGGTACTGGTGTATGTGGTCATGCCTTGCACTTCCCTTTGTTGAACTTTATGAGATTCCTGCTGGCTCACTCCTCCATCCTGTCAAGGTCCCTCTGTATGGCAGCATACCCATCTGGTGGATCACCCACTCCTCCCAGCTTTGTGTCACCTGCAGACTTGCTGAGGGTACTCTCTGCCCCATCAGGCAGGTCATTAATGGAGAGGCTATGCACTACTGGTGACAGTGTCAGCCTCTGAGGTACAATACCAATGACTGGTCTCCAGCTGGACATCCTGCTGCTGATCAGAATCATTTGAACCCAGCAATTCAGAGAGATTTCCACCCGCCTCCCTGTCCACTTACCTAGTCCAAATTCATCACTTTATCTACAATGATGTTAAGGAAGACAGTGCCTATACTTGCTGCTCTCGAGATAAACAACACTCTCAGCTCTCCCCTTATGCTCCAAGACAGAAGGCTATCAGGTTGGTTAAGTTTGATTTGCAATTTGTACAGCCACGTTGATGACTCTCGACCTTCTTCATTATGAGGTGATTTTCTCTTCTACCTACGTAATATTTAATGTACCATCTCCGGACGCGTAACAGAAACACTAAGATCAGTCTGAAATAAGGATAAACAGAAGCGTCGCCATACGAAAGCATCAGAAGAAATGATAGAGGGAATGGGTTACAAGAACAATATGTATTGATAAGCAAGGACACAAGCAACTGCAGTCAAACTGGCAAATGATGAGAAATGTCTTGCTACATCTAGACCAGAAGGCTGACACTCTGATGAGGCCACAGTAGAGATAAGCACCCAGTCAGAGACCTGCAGCAGAGCTACAGCACATCACCTCTGCCAACAGGAAAATGGGCTGGAAACCACAAACCCATCCACAGTGATGAAAGAGAGACAAAGGACAGCAACTCAGCAAGTGTTAACCAGTATGGAAAAAGCCCTTGCTTATTAAATGATGAAATTAAGCAGCACAGAAGTAGCTTAATAAATAAATTGAAAGACATCTACAAAACATCAAGTGTTAGAGAAGCATCCTTTCTGACGGGATGTTCTCAGGCCATGACTGGACCACACCAAACACACATTTCCCATCAGTGCTCCCACGCCAAGAAGTAACAAAAGCACTTCTTTTTAAGCTCAGATGTTCAGCCCATCCATGACTATATGCATTCATTCCAACAAAAAAAATCCCAGAAAAAAACAGCAGACCGTTCAAATGACATCTTTATGAACCCCTGTGACCATTTTTAACAGAAGATTTCCATCTTCAGAAACTTACAGTCTCCTCTAATCTGACATCATTCATTACAAGCCCAATACCTGTGCTCCAGATGTTCAAAGATGCCTGTCTACTGACAGGGTGAAATATCAAACGATACCATGTCTTGGGAAGCTTGATATACAAACAACACTAAGTTTCTACCCTGATGCAGCTGTATTATATAGCAGTGCTCTGTAAATAAACATCTTCTGATCAAAACAAATAATATCTGACATTCATTTGCGTGATTATCATACATTCGATTAATTGGTTTAGTGCAATCACTATTTATAAATTGATAGTTCTGATAATTTACTTTGATCATGAAGAGTTTTCTAAATTATTAGCTTGTACTGAAGCAGAGAGAGATGGAGAAGCTAACCGCTTTACTTTCTTGACTACAAAACCCCCCATGTGTGTATAAATATACAACCACAGAGGAAAAATAACTAATTATTTCATTACTTTACATTCTGCAGGCTACCAACATTCTTAATGTTATACCTTACTTTTTCCTCTAAAATCCCTGGGTGAATGAGAGAAAATGAAGACTGCCCTTACCTTAATGTTGCAAGCCTGTTCCATCAGTCTCCTGGCGTTCTCCTCAGCTCTGTACCTCTTGGGCAACTGAACCCTGAAGAATTTTAAAGCTCCTTCAAAATCAGCTTGTAGAAGGTCCTCTTTGGAGGTCTGCAATGAAACACAGGGAAGTCCCATGAACACTGAGAACGTGCCATCACGCTCTCGTACTGCATCCGTCATTTACGGAGTGTATTCCAAGCCACCAAGATTCACACTGCCTCAAAAGCATCCTCCTTGAAATCGGCTGCCTAAGCCACCGCTCGTCACACGGAGCAGAGACCACAGCGTATCCAAGGAATCCCAGGCGAAGCAGCACAAGCAGAGGACGGTAACACATTAATGTATTTTATCCCTCCATACCTGCAGGGTAAGGAGACTCTGCTCAGCCTGTCAAGATGTCACCCGAGGAGAACAACAAAACCCAGGCAAACAACAAAAACCTAGGAGATTTGGTAATACTGTCTACAGAGCTTGTGCATTAGACCGTCGCCGGTCCCCGTAACGCTGCCCTAAAAAGACAATGTATATATAGAGATCTATGGTTGCAGACATGAACAGCAGAAGCAGAAACGCATATGACTCATAAGAGGCATCAGCGAGTCAATGTGCAGGAGTCTGTGACACAGTTTCTCAAAGAACACTGCCAGGAAATCTTTTACATGCTTACGGCTACATCTCTCATCATGCCGCGCCTCTCGGCGTGCTATCAAGCCAAACAGGTCAGGAGATGTTAAACATTCAACAGGAATCCAGTTCTGCTGCTGGCAGAGTAACACGATGCACGGGGACAAATGGATTCATCTTCGGATTTACCAAGGACTACCCCAAGAGATGCAGCAGGCAGGAAACACCAAACTTTGGGGTAGCTCCTTGAAAGGTTGATGGAAACTGTGGGTCATCTCAAAGAGGTGACTTTCAAGACCTTTAACCCAGGAAGAGCGAACAAAAATGTGTCAATGTGCAGAGCTGCATCACGGAGACTGATCTGTGTACCACGGCACTGCTACCAACACCTCAGGTACCTCTGGTTATGGTTCATTGCTGAATTAATTGCACAGGTACTACCCCCACCATCTCCATGTGTGCATCCTCTGCCTCCTCACGGGGAACAGTCATTTTCTGCCTTGTTATCAGTATGCATATATTACATACATCTAGCTTCAGAGTGTGACTCTTAACTATCTTCTTATCCACTTTGCTGTCTGTAATTTCAGGTGACTTCCTTCCAGGAAACGCAGTTCAGCCAAGCACCAGAGATGTGGCTCTACACAGGGAGAACTGGGAGAAACTGCACAGCCTTTGACATGCAAGAGGCTCGGCTGGATGAGGCTGTTATTTCTGGGGTGTTAAATTTGTCCTAACTAAACAAAACCAAATACAATTATCACTACAATGCAGAGAAAATTTTACTTCTATTTACGAATCCTTCCCACTCGCCCTACAAACCAGCATCACTGGTTCATTTACATGAAAATAATTATGTCTGCTACATAAAAGTCCTTCTTAAAAGTACAAATATATAGTTTCCCAAAGCTGAGAACCTCAATATCCTGCTGCAGATAAGCAACAGCAATACTCAGGCCTTGCTCCTCCTCCCTTCATTCATAGCCAAGGAAGCTGCTGGGTCATCACTGCAGGGACAGAAGAAAAGCTGCCTTTGGGATGCTGATGAGGAACACCCAGCTTTACAAACTATCACATCTGGTTCTTGGCAGAACTCTTTGGCTGAGACTCAGTCAGACAAGACCGACGTGGTGTGGATGGAAAGCTGGTGCAGTTGGGTGTCCAAGGGATCAGATGCAGCTATGGCCAACACATCCATTTCCTCTCCTTCACGTGATACTTCTCCTGGAGGAGTTTAACTGAAGTTAGGTGTGCTTTTGCCACACTTGAGCCTAGATCCCCATTTCATAGCCACGGTGGGCTATATTCAAGATGATCTGCAGGTTGCAGAGCGTGGTGGGAGCAGCCTGTCACGCAGCATCACTGCCAAAACCCATGCTGGCAAGCAAGCTGCTTCTCGGCAAAGTTCAGCTGGAGAACGCTGACCGAAAAGCAGTAAATGACTTGATCACCAGCTTACTTGAAAACAATTTCTCTCCTTCCCTCCCAGTGATGTTGAGAGCTGTGATCACAACAGCATTCAAACAGATTTCCCTCTTCCATTGTAAATTGGTCTTCTCGGGAGAGCTGCTCTCCTTCACTTCCAGGCCCTTCCTCTTCCTCACACGGCGGCAATCTCTCCCATCATCCTCTGAAGAACATGCTACCCTGGGAAACCCACGTTGCTGATGGTTGGTGGAGTTACATAGAAGATGCTCGTGCTGCACGACGGGTAATCTCCCCGAGAGACTGGCTGGTACGTGCTTCCAACTGAGTGGGAAGCTGTTGTCAATTAAGACTTCTGGACAGTAGCTCCCAGCACAAAACAAACACTAAACACGCTCTTTGCCTACGTTCTAGCATTTTATTAGTAGCTGAGCTATCCTCATGTTGAGCTATTCTAATTTAAGCAGGTATTCTTCTTCCTACAGGTGCTGATGAGATGTTTTTATTTTAATTTTGTATTTCATTGATTTTACTCAACATGAATGCAGTGAGAGTTTAAACTTTTTTTTTCCTTTCCTTTTTTTTTTTACATCAGAGGAGGAAAAAAACCTAAAAGAAGTAACAACCAACAATTAAATGATCCTGCCCCACTTGAAGAAGTAGATGCACTTACCCTTTGTGTCCACAGCATTTAATTTTAAAATAAATAGCAAATAGGACAGCGGCGAATACAGAAAAACAGCAATTCCATACCAAACATTTAAAGTCAGATTTAATTCTCCTAGGCTTCTGCTTGAACCACATAATAGTATTTTAACAGCCTGAAAATAAATTCCTTTTATAAAACTGTAACTATTGAGAATTCTGAGTTTTCAACCATGAAAAATCTTCAGTGCATGAAAATCCCCTGAGAATAATGGGGAATCACAGAAATAAGAACTCCTGGGATGGAGTTTGCTGAGCTAAGATTATAGTTATGAAGAATTATAAACCATCACACTCTGTAGTTTGATAAAATGAGCGGTAGAGCCTTTACTATTCATTTCTTTCTACTTTGCTGAATTTCACTAATCTCATGATCAAAAAGTTCGTTTCACTATTAAAATCACAAGAAACCAAAGTAACATTTTGAGAACAATATTGTGTACCTGTGGGGTTTTATATTTTTATATATATATATTTGTGTGTGTGTATACATATGCAGCACAAAAAAGTATATAGCACCTAAGTTGAACACTTCTTGACCTTTTTGTGACTTTAATCAATAAATGATAGAGACATTTCAGGAGCCTTTTGGCAGCTGTTTGACAGGCAGAGATTTGTAAATTGGCATCACTCAGCTTGTGGAACTCATCAGCAACTTATTTCACTTCACCGTCTCTCTGTTTAAGGAACCAATAATTGAAGTTTGGCAGGGGTATTGCATTTTTGTGCACTCAGGGCATTTATTATTATTGTAGATGTAAACCTCAAATAATCATATTTTTGGTTAAATTGCATTTTTAAAACCAGGCAAAAGAGGAAACTCACTATGACCAAAAGTCTCAGCCTGCCTTCTGGAGTTTGGCTAAATAAATGCCCTCGAACGCCCTTCCAACGTCGCTTAAGTATTTCAATATATTCATAGAATTTTCTTATGCAGATGAGCTGAAACTAAGGGGACACCCGTTCACAGAACTCCTGGGGAAGCTTTCAAATCTAATGGTAAAGCTCTGAAAAACTGCAAATGTTCAAAAAAACAGGGATAGAATTTGAGGGACCTAAGTGATATTAACTGTGATTATTTTTCCAAAGTAAATAACGTTATAACTAATTTCCCCAAAATATTTGGGGAAGTGTGATTAAGACAAAGGGCAAAGCCTTGTCTTTTTTTTTTTTTTTTTCTTTAATTTAATTTCATTTCTCTGTCTTCAATTATTAATTCTGCAGTCTCATTTATACTGACTATATCAACTACAACTCCCTATTCCCAACTGGGAACTAGTACAGCAGGAGAAATTTTGGATCAACTACACTAAAATTCCTTAATTTAATTCTTCCTCTTCCATACAAATAGGCAAAAATTACTCATTTCCACAGAATTCTATGTACACAGTGTAAATGCATACAACTATATTTAGAATTTCTACAGAAGGTGAGTGAGCACAAACTGCCCGTTTCGTACTTTAATGAACATGTGCCAGCAACAAGACCAAGTTAAAGGCTGAGAAGAACCCAGCCCTGCTGTGCTGCACTATTTCATTTGCTGCTGTTCAATTCAAAATGCTTCCACGCATCCTCAGGTTGATTTTTTTCCTTTCTTTTGAGAAGATATTCAATGCAAAATCAAACTGCTTTTTTTTTTTCCTGAGCTGACAGTCCCTCTTCCACTGGTAGCCCCAAGACTGCAGTGCTGCAAGGCTGAGCCCTGTGCTGCACTCCAACACGAGCCACAGCCCTGACACTGGTTTGGTGGCTCCAGGAGGATGAGGTGGACCTTCTGTGCTGCCAAGGAGCATGAGTGGGTGAGCTTGGGCTCCAGGCCCGGGACAGCTTGGTGGGTAAAGCTCTGCTGCTGCAGTTACACTGGCACACACTTCTAGAAGAGTGCATCAGAAGGCTCCTTTTACTGCCATCACTCACCCTCATTTCTTAGCTGGGAAAGCTACACAGCCAAACCCTTTTCTTTCCTATATGAAATCCGTGCTCTCTGCAAAACAGTCTGGTGCCCGAGCATTATGGAAAACAAAAACCCAGCGCTGGTTTTGTGCACAGTGAGTTGGCATCTGTAAACACGGCAACAACCCCGCGTACGCCCGGCGGCATCCCTCTGCTCAACACCTCCCCGCTCCTCCTACGGAGCTTCACGCTCACAAAGGCGATGCTCGTCCTGCCACATGAAATCCTCACTAAGGTGGGTGAGAGCAAACAGGGAATCCACTACCTTCACCATCCCAAAGGGGATAACCCCGCACCAGATCAGCGCTGTTGCACTGGCTCGCCCTCCCAGTTTGCCGACGCAGTGAGGAGGTGAGCTGAATTTTTCTAAGGCTGGCAGGAAGCTTATAGATGAGATTTCTCACGTACGGCTACAACGGTGCGTAGTCTGCCCATCCTAGACATTTATTCCCCAAACCACAGCCGAGGGAGAAGCTTCCACGCATGAAGGAGAATCTGGTTGGTAATTTTTTGAAACACTGAGGTTTTGAAGTCTCTTCAGTTCCCATTAAAGTACAAATTCTTGGTCCTCGGAGATTTTTAAAAGAATTTATTAGAAACGGGCTCTCCTCCTCTATGGAAGGGCTACATGTCAAAAGGTATAGATGGCAGAAGAGGTAGATGTAGCTAATAAAACCTGGCAGGAAATCACATTGACTCCACAAGTCAAGAATCTCGAATCACAGGAGCATTATTTGTATCCTTCTGCCTTCCCACCCCCCTGTTATTTTTTATTAAGCAATATGATGTCATTCAGCAAAGCCAAGCTGCCTGGGTGATGAACTATGTTAGATCGCCTGGTATTCTCCATCTGGGGGCCCAGATACAAAGGCTGATTAAGTCAAGTGAGAAAGAGCTCAGTGGTTTTGTCTCTGGCTCTCCTTAGAGCTCATCACAAAACCATTCAGAACGATTTGGCAGCTCTTGCCCAGGAGACCAGCAGCAGGATGGGATGGAGGAGCATTTGGGTACACTTGAAGAGAAACTGGACCAACACACATCGAACAGCTTTGACCACGCATTAGCAGCCCCCACACTCAGCTCTACAAGTGACTGTAGACAGGCAAATTCAGCTGCACTTCACTAGCAACCAGGGACTGTGTGATGTATTTATTTTTTTTATTATTATTATTTTTACCCAAGACCTTGCAGTGCAGGGACACGCTGGTTCAACCACCCACCTTTGGTTTTCCACACTGAACATCTTAAAACACACATGGCTTTCCGTGAGCGTACTGCAGAGCAGCGGTGCCAGCCGCGCCAGGCGGGCGCTGCACGGGGCGCAGTGGTAACCACAGTACAGGGCTGCACAGGGTGGGGAAATAAAGGAAAGCCACATCCCACTAGGAAATGTAAAGCACTCCTCACAGGCATCCCAGAAAGGCATTCTGGTGCACAATGCCATCGCCCAAGCGTGCCCCTGAGCTACAATACCCCCAGAGCAGGCTCAGCTCCGACCACCTCCTGACTTCTGAATTCCTCACTGGTGTGGGGGTCTGAGCCTGCTCTGGGCAGCAGCAGAGAGGATGCAGGCAGATGTCTCTGGTCCCCAATGTGCCACACTGATGTCAGGCCTTTCACACACAGGCATCCTTTGCCGTGGCAGAGAAAAATACCTTTAACAATTTACATCCCAGATAATTCCGCGCGTGTATTTTAAACTTTTTTCACATACTGCCAACAGCCTTTTCAAAATCAAACACAGAAACAGCAGAAGACCAAGATGCATCAACACAGCCTGGGTTTTTTTTTTAATGAGTGTTTAAAACTGACCTTTGATGTCACAAGTATAAAATCTGAAATGCTGAGCACTAATGCTCTTTCCATCAGCATCTAGAAGTAGACAGGGCATGCTGCTTATCTGAAATCATTACAGGATGGAGAACAAAAGCATTCATGGCTTTAGGGAAACTGGTTTTTTTAGAAGGTAGCCCTGGTTGTGAATCCTTCAAGCTAGTTAAGGAGTGGCACCGATCCCCACGAGCAGGACTAGTGTCCAGACCTCCTGAGCCAACAGGGAAAAGACTCAGTGCTTAGGAGGTGGATTATGAGAAGCTGAGAGCAAAACAAAATTACTAAGAGATATCACATCTCCATTCAGTGTCCTGGGAGGTAAAGGAGGTTTGGGAAGGAAGATGGCAAATTTGCAAGGAATTAATTTCAAGAAAATGTGATCTCACCGCAAGCAGCCGAGGCACAAACAGGCGATGCCCCATTCCCAGAAGTTCCAGCACCCGACATGCATACTCATTCACCAGCTTGCTCCTCTCGTCATGCATGTCCTGGGACTTTTTGACAGGTGGTGTGAGCTTGGCAGCTGGGGTTTTGCAAGGTACCCCTTCTTCCATGAGCAGCAAGTCGTACGTATCCAGAGTGAGGAGAACAGGCTTTGAACCTCAATTTCCAAAAGTGCAGGACGAGGAGAGCCAGCCTCGGGTCTCTGAAATGGGCTGGGCTGGCTGCCTACAGCAACGCCCGGCGCTCCCTCAGACAGAAAAGCATCTTTGCTAAGA
This sequence comes from Todiramphus chloris collaris, assembly GCA_025345505.1. NCBI lineage: Eukaryota > Metazoa > Chordata > Aves > Coraciiformes > Alcedinidae > Todiramphus > Todiramphus chloris. Next base: position 3,410,318 of record JANVCC010000034.1, on the reverse strand, counting down.
ATCGAGGAAAAATATGATCCGCTGTGCCGGCTCAGCCAGAGTCCAGAGCAGATTTGAAAAACAAACCAGAGAAAACATGGATCTAAAAATGTACCTAAAAAGCAGGAAAATGGCAGAAAACGAGCGCAGGAAAGCTGGGAGGGGTGGCAAGCAATGGAGAGCTTTCAGGGCTCAGAGGCTGGGGCTGCGTGTGCGGGCAGCCGGCAGCAGCAGTAAGAGCAATAAAGCCAGGGCAGTTCCAAAGCTGCAAAGAGAAAAGGATGAGCTCATTGCAATCTCTGATTCGTGGCAAGCGTGGCGGCTGCCGCTGCTGCCGCTCGCTGTGCATCAGTAATGAAGGGGTAGGCAAGGAGGGGGCTGGGAGGAGGAGGGGGTGACCGAGCATGCAGAGAGCCTCTCAGGGGAGAATGCTGTAATAAGAAGCCAATAGTGAGAGGCTGGACAGCTGAGCTCCCCCTCCCCGTCTACCTTCAATCAATTCAGCGCCGAGGGCTTCTGCCGTTGAATCCCTGGCTTGTGCTGTACGAACTGCAGCCTCTAACCTGCCATGGTTGGGAAGAAACTGGTCTGCCAGCCAGTGTAATGACCCGTATTTGATCTGAACGACGCAAGTAAGAGATTCAGAGCGACCCGGAGACGGGCAGGTAGGGCAGGAGACCCTCATCCCTCCCGGGTGATGGGTGGGAAAGGGGCAAGGATGTGGTGATGGGCTGCTGGCGAGGAGAGCAGCGGGCAGCTGCTGAGATACCGAGGAGCCACAGCCCAGTTTTGCAGAGCTCGGGCGTGACTAAATTAAATAATTTAAACAGCCATCATTTCCAGGGCTGCCTGTTCTCAGGAAGCATTGCTAAATCCGGGGACGACGGGCACGGAGGGAACGATGTAAAGCAGGCACATCTGGAATTGCTTCTAGAAACGAACTGCACGTTTGTAAGGAAAATGGGATGATGTCACACCTTAAACTGCCTGGCATCACTCCTCTGCAGGAAACAGGCCAGGGGCCTCTGCCAGGCAGGTACTGCTTCATTTCACAGGTCTGTAGAAAGCATGGGTTTATGCTGCTTCATTTCTGATTTGCCTCATTATAAAAAGGGCCACCTAACAGAACAATACCCATCTCCGATCGGAGCAGGCAGGAAGATTCCATACATAGCTGAGCCACAGCAAGGCAGCAGTTCAAAGCGTTGTGAGGAGCTCTATGGATCTAAAAGACATTAACTGCAAACGCTTATGCAAATGCATATGTAAGCTCTAAACACCATTTGTCTAACATGTCAAGAAAAAAATATATTCAGTTAAAATACTCATGCCAAGTAAGAATACATAGCACAGGGTCGTAGAATTGAAATAATTAATGTTCATGAGTACTTAAATATAAAAATATGTCTAATCTACTAAGATAAGTACTGCAAAAAGCAGAGGAAATTAGAGAACCAACTGAAGTGCATTCAGCCTGATACACCCCATCCAGTAGCCCCATCCAGAGGTCACCTTGGCTCACCGTGATACGTGAAGCAGGTGGGAAAATGGTCCGAGCAGAACGAGCAGGAGTCAGAGGTCAAAGATGACAGATGACAACAATGAGGTCTCCACAATTTATCCTCTGGTGATGGGGGATTTAAGTCGAGTAAAGCACTTGCAAGTTTTGTGCAGTACTGAAAAAATCTATTTAATACGGGAGGTCTTCTGAAAGCTGATGCAAGTGCCTCAGGTTGGGAAACACTGATTTGCAGATGGAAAACCTTCTGCAGGGACTAGTCGACAGAGCAGGGTTCTGAGGAGGTTCCTGCCTGGGCTGAGATGAGGGGTGTTCACCGAGGTTCTTGTCAAGAGAAGCCACGGCTCTCCTCAAGAAAACAGAAACCACAACCAACACACGTTTCATTCCAGGTTAAGAGTATAGTGAAGACTGAGGTGGGATCTCTCCTGTACTTTCCAAACTCTCTCTGCAAGAAGTTCCAGAGATCCTGGTTCATGATCTAGTTTGTTATTCTATGTATAAAGGTAAACCCCACAATGGTGGGCTGCTGTCCACCACAGGTTAAACTGGGCAGCGTACCAGACCTGGTGTTTGTAGGATGAACTGCTTTAAAGGAAAGAAGTAGCTTTTCTTTTTCTTCTTTTCTTCTCAGTTTTTTAAGTGTTTCCATCTAATTTAAACACAGTGCTCTAGAAACAGTAGGTTCTATCTTCCACATGTGAATGAAAACCTCAAAAAGAAATAAGAGCATGATTCTGTGTGTACTGGGAAGCAAGTTACAGAGCTAAGAAGCACAGAGGTGAACGAGCAGATGAGGAGTGACTTGGGGGTGGATAATTCAGAGCACAGTCCATATACAACGCCTTAAGTTCTTCCTTGCATAAACCAGTCTTTAATAAGCTAACTCTCATCCTTACAGAAATTCAGGTTTGGGTCATTTTGGGTAAGATCTGGGCTTATGAAAAATGGAATGAAGTGATTATTAAATAAAATCTTTCACTCTAGAAAGTTATAATAGGATCCAATAGCTAGAGGCTAAAACCAGATGGATTCGGGTTATAAATAAGGTGAAATTTTTTAGGAATGAGGAAAATTAACTACAGGATTAGCTTCCCAAGAGATGCGGTCTACTACCATCATTACAATTTTTACATCAGGCCTGGATTTCTTGTTTAAAAAGAGGTCTCTAAAATAAAATAAAAAAATAAATAAAAAATTCCAAGCCTTGAGAAACTGTCCCCCTTGTGCTTTTTCCTTCAAGTACATGCACTCCTTTCACCTACGCTGTTAGAGACTGTCCTGCCTTTTTCAGAACACCCTGACTGAAGTCAAACAGGAAAAATGGACCAAAGGGCTCACACACTACACAGTAAGCAGAACATCGTAGCACAGACATGTAGTAGTCATGCTTTGATGTCCATGTTGGAGACTCTCTGGTCTTTTAAGTATAGCTACATTCTGCTCCTGGCCTCTCTAGCCATGAAATGTCTGTTTACTCCTCTGGTTACTCACTGATGCAGTTCAGCCCTGCTCAGACACACACTGCCGAGGTCCGCTGAACTTAGAAGTGGCTGATGGCAAAACACTCTGTAAGCAAACAGACCCATGAGGAATATGAATAGGAAGTGATCTGTGTTTTCTGAATTCTCCAGTAAGATACCAAGGATCTTGATGGGGAGCCCTTGATAAATCTCTGTACTTGAAAAGATACCAACTTGGAAGAACGCTACAGAGCGTACACACGTGTGTGTGTGTGTATGTACACACAAATATATACCATCTGAGGAAGTATTTGGGAAAGGCTCAGGGGATTCCAAGAAAAGTGATGGGATTCTAGCTGTCCTTTCATGATGGTTGATGCAGGAGCTTTGTGCTTCTTGTACTGTTTTCTAGGGGGGGAGGGGGAAGAATGTGCCTCAGCTTCTAAGAGTGTACAAAGCCTAAACATGAACGTGTTAGTGGTTCCTTCCCAGATAACTACTCTCACTTGCACGTTCACCAAGGTGTAACAGCTTGCTGTAAAAACTGGCAACCTGCTCACCTTGTGTCATTTTAAAATCACGCCCCATGCGAGCGCTACAGATTCCTGCCTCCTGCTCGGGCTCCTCTGCCTGTCCGTGCTCTCCACGTACAAGCAGCCCAGCCTCTGTGTCCTCTCTCTGCCCCAGCCCTCTTCCTGCAAAACCACCACCAGTCTTCTCTCCTATCCCGTGCTTTGTGCAGACAAGGATATCCCATTTTTATGAGAAGGGGGCACAGTACTCAAAGGTCAGTACAGAGATAAACTGGACACTTTCATCATTGCTACATCAATTGCTAATCCAGCAGTGCTGATGTGTGATTGATAACATCTCTTTTCTATGTCAACTGTAAAAAGAGAGGAAAAAAAAGGAATTGGATTGCCTCGTAACATTTTAATGCCAAATATTACTGTCTGTGAAAAGCTAAATAGAATCTAAAACTGGAAGAACAAAAAAGAAAGTTCTCTGCCAAGTTTATTCCTATAAAAGGATAAGACAAATTCTGCCCCAGAACAGCTCTGAACATCCACGTGAACTACATCACGGCCACAAGAAGAGCTTCACCTCTTACCTTACCAGAAATTACTTTGTCCTTTCTGTTCTTCAGGTCTAATCACAACTCTGTAATCTGGATTTGGTGAAGTTTATGTCTTTATCATGATCAGAGAGAACAGGGTAAACCCATTAATTTCCATAGTTGACTCCATCAGCGGTCTGTGCTGGTTGGCCTGATCTTTAATGGCTTGGAAAAGAGGGTGAATCTCGAGGTGACAATGTTTGCAAATGCTACTGAATTATTCAGGATTTTAAAGACAGGGGTTTACAGTAAAGAACTGCAGAAGGACCGTAAGAGATTGAATGGCTGGGCAATAGTACAGTAAATGAAAGTCAGTGTAGATAAATGTAAATTGCTGCATATGGAAAGCAGCATCAATTTTACATATAAATGATAGACTCTGAGCTGACAATTGCTACTCAGGAATGAATCGTGGAGTCACTGCAGACAGTTCTATGAAAATAACAGCTCAGTGCACAGCAGAGGTCAACAAAATACATCAAATAGTAGGAATTAATAGGAGAGAAATACAGATTTTAAGAGAGAATGCCATTACTCTACAGTATAACTCCATGATGCATTCTCATCTTTGATACAAGGCATTACCCTGGTCCTCCCATCTCTAAAAGGAGATTATAGGGAAGGAAAAGTATTTACAGAGGGAATAAGGCTCATTAGAGGCTTCCAAATGAGGATAGGAGACACAGACTAAGATTACTAAACCTGGAAAAGGAGGCAGTTGATGAAGGATATGTAGGCTTATAAAATCAAGAGTACTGTGGAGAAAGTGAAAGAGGTACCAACAGCCAAAAATGCCTTCCAACAGGAACCAGGAACCTCACGTGAGACTCAGAGGTGACAGGCTCAATGCAAACCACATGATAATTAAGCTGAGAATATCTCTGTGGCTACTCGTTTACATAGGATCAAAAAGTCACCAGGCAAACCCAGGGAATAACAATCCACAGAGAGTTATTAAACATGAGACACTGCTCCTACCCCAGAGAGTCTCCAAGACACAAATTGCCAGAGGGGAAAAAAAAACCCCAAAAAACCCCAAAGGAGTATTCTTGCCCCGTTCTTAGTCTTTCCTATGTATCCACTGCTGGTAACAAGACACTGGAATAGGCAAGCCTACAAATCTGTTCTGGAATGACTATCTGCATGGTTTTTTATTCAATTACATCCTTAAAAAGTTTTCCCAGAGAATCACAAGATTTGCTAGGTATGTAAGTTACCTACAGGATATTGAGGAGGGAAGGGGAAATAAATCAAATCAGAACTGCATGTAGTCCTGAAAACATCTCCAGTTTCTAATAGCCAGAAATCATCAACAGAGAGTATAAAGGAGAAGTGCCATTAATATATAAATCAGGATTTAGTGCTGCTAAAGAAATGCAGTCCAGTGAATGTCATGCTTTCTCTGCTTTCAATCATCTGTTCCTTTAAAAAGAGCACTTACAGTGAGCATTCAGCTAATAGAAATTAAACTGATTTTAGGTGTGAGGTGGAGATCAAATGGGCTAAGAAAGCAATGAGTCAGGATAGGAGGGATTTTTAGCATGCAAATAAAGGTGGATATCTACAAATGGATAACTGGTTCTATTAGGGCTAGAAAACCAAGGAAGTTGAGTGATTCTGCACATTTTCAGGTACAGATGTCTCTGAAAATACAACCTCTAACAAGTCATACAAGTACTGGTTTTGTGGTAGGTGGAGTGGGTCCAGGGAGGCAGGAAATCTTCATCTCAGCAAAAGCTACAGTTTAAGGACCTCCTTGATTCTGGAACTAGACAAATAAAAGCAGTGATCTAAAAGCCTCTTAAAAGTTAAATTCTTGTCCTCTGTCTAATGGAGAAGACCTTGAAAAGAGAAGAGTTTGTTCTGATTTCTAGTCCCAAAGAGTTAGGATCCACTCCTGATCCACAGAAGCTTCAGCACTGATCCTGGGATCAGCTACAAAAAAAAAAAAAAGGTATAAAGGGCAACATCTATTTTGTCTTCGATTCGAATGCGGACACGCTCTTATCTTGAAAAGAGCCTTTTGAGGATTTAATGTACTTACAGAGTGGACTAAACCGGATCACACGGAGTGAAAACCAGGCTTAGGTTGGAAAGGAACCCTGTATGTCACGTCATCCAACCTCTGGCTTAAAGCAGTGCTGATTTAAGAATCAGTTCAGGCTCCTCAAGTCACTGCAAATGCAAAGGCAGAGTGGCTGTATGCAGAGAGAGAATGAAGTGGCTGGTTTATCTCTTGGAGACACAGCCTAAGCTCCGTTGCCGACACGCTCGGTGCACTTTTCATGTGATACCACTCAAAAAGCTACAGTAATTGTCACAGTCTCATCCCTGACTGAAAAATGATTCAGTTTTTAATTGTCTGCATTGACAATACACAAGTTTTACCTAAAATAAGCACACATCTGGTCTTTACTGACATCCCTTGATGTTTATCTAGTAACTTCATACAAAACACCAGTACCTTATTCCAGTAAGATATGGAAGAACTTGGTTGTTGAACTTAACCAGCCCTCTTACACTGCTTGCTTTCATCTGACCAATAACCTTGATTTCACTAATTTCTGTTATGACTTGAACCCTTTGGCTTTTTCCTTCTTTGTTTCCTTAAAAGACTACGCTACACAACACTAACACCCCAGGCTAGGTAGAAACAAGTGATAACTTCAGCAGCAGGTGACAAAGGCAGTCAAAATCTCAAGGGATGCTGCACCCCTCACTTCGGTTTACACTGCGAGCCCCAGAGCTGCCTGGCAGAACAGGTAGAGTTCACCCACAAAGGGCAGGGTCTGAGGTGCAGAAAAATGGACAGCTGCTCTGGTTATATTTTCTTCTTTTCACAAACGTACATTTTTGAGCTATGCCTTTAGCACAGAACAACACTTCAGCTGTGATTCTGAAGTTCTGTGCTGGTGCAAGTGGTGATTCAGAGATAAATGATGGACCAAATCCAAGATGGGTTAGGTCAGGTATCTATCCGAAGAAGATCACGCTTTCAAAGTGAAAAAAGGAACCCTACAAGTTACTGTATGTTCATTAAGAAGTGAAATGTATATGTATGCAGAAATACAGCATACTTTTATTCCAAGTTTGTGCTCTCATGCAAATCCACATCTAAGGTGGTGTAAGAGTATTTGTGGAAGCCTCTGGTGAGTCACAAATGCTATTTCATACAAACATGAGGGCACAATACAACTCTCCTAGTTCCCAGATAAAGTGGATTTTTTACAACTAATGTAGATTTAGAAGGAAATACAACATTAATACAGAAAGAGTAGGGTGACCTCTCAAAGATCCACTCATTCACCTCTAGAAAGATTAATACAGAATGCAGGAGATGCAGAAGAGAATAATTAAGATGCTCCAGAGCTCAAGAACACTTGGAATATTGGGTTTATTTAGTCACCAGTATGATTGGGATGTATGAATACCTGAAGGTGGTAAACACCAGTGGGAAGGGGACCATTAAACTTGAGGACAATGCTGAAATAAAAGTAGAAGAGTGTAAAATGCTCAGTAATAAATTTCAACTGGAATAAGGGAAATGGCCTTGCACCAGCAATGCTGCTGCTGTTACTACTTCATGAAGTGGATGCCATGTCACATAATGACATAACATAGCAGAGAATAATTTCCTTCACTCAGCTGGGCCTTTTCAGTCTGGATACAGAATGATATAAAGATAACAAATAACCTTCATTATCCAAGATAATTTTTTTTTTTAATCTAGAGAGCCTCTGTACCAACAACTTGAATTAACAGCATCATCTGCTGCCCCTGCTGCTGTAACAGGGAAGTTCCTCCTTAATCTGTTGGGCATGGGTGGACACAAATGGTGTTGAGACAGAACAGTGGCAACAGAAATAACCACGAAACACAACTGTCTTGTCTGTGCAAGCTACAGATGTCACTGGCACTGCGCACTGAGGAGGAGTGCAGGAACTCATAAGCACTATTAGAAATGCTGCTCACATCTGCCTGAGTTCACGGATGCTTTATGTAAAAGTACTGGGTTTAGGTGACCAAAATAATCCAAAGGCTGGAGCACCTTTGCTGGGAGAGCTGGGGGGGTTCAGCCTGGAGAAGAGAAGGCTCCGGAGAGACCTTCTTGTGGCCTTTCAGAAAGATGGGAACAGACTTATCAGCAGGGCCTGTTGTGACAGGACAAGGGGTGATGGTTTTAAACTGAAAGAAGGGAGATTTAGACTGGAGAAAAAGAAATGTTTCATGCTGAGGGTGGGGAGAGCCTGTGCCAGGCTGCCCGGAGAGGTGGTGGCTGCCCCATCCCTGGCACCATTGCAGGGGAGGTTGGACTGGGCTCTGAGCACCCTGCTCTAGCTGCAGATGTCCTTGGGATTGCACTAGATGACCTTGAAAGGTCCCTTCCAAAACCCAAACCATTTTATGAGTCTGTGAATAAGAGAATATAAGTACTGCAGTGAATCTCTGTAAGATAACTCACTGGCCAGGAAGCACAAGCAGGATCAAATACATTGCTTTTCCTCACTATTTTCTACCCATTTCAATTTGATTACACACCTTCCTCATCAAAACTATGGCTTTCCTCCAGGACTAAGCAACATCTTTCTAATGGTCCCCCAGATGAAAGCTCAACAACACGACCGTTGACCTGAAGTATTGTTACGAACCACACTCTGTGAGTGGGTGAACCAATAAAACCAGAGTTTGGACAAACCTATTTTAAACCCCTGGGGTCGATTCTTGCATTTCCAGTTCACATGGACTCTTTCCTGCCTTTTCAGTGTTCAGCAGCTACACAACAGCAGTTCATCTAGAGCCTGCTTTTTCCACAATCACGTTTTCTAATACCTGCCTCAGTCTGCTGATTCCAAAATAAAGTGTATGTTTGGCTGCTTTTGCTGAGGCAGCAAGATCAGAAACAGAAGAGTAAGAAAAGAATTACTGATATACTGAAATACGTAAGAAAGCTTATTATAGGTATTTTTTCCATAGCATATGTGAGGATTTTCATGTTCATTTTGTAATTTCCAACAAAGAAACAAATAGCTGGTGACAAAAGGGATTGGAAAGTATGCTGGCACTAGAATAATACAAGAAAGCTGGGGAGGGGATTTTTAGGCTGTGGGGCAGTGACAGGACTGGAGGGAATGGATTAAAACTAGAGATAGGTTGATTCAGGTTGGACATTAGGAAGAATTTCTTCCCCAGGAGGGTGGTGAGACACTGGCACAGGCTGCCCAGAGAGGTGGGGGAAGCCCCATCCTTGGAAGTGTTGAAGCCCAGGCTGGATGGGTCTGTGAGCAACCTGCTCTAGTGGGAGGGGTCCCTGCCCATGGCAGGGGGGCTGGAACTGGGTGAGCTTTAAGGTCCCTTCCAACCCTGACAATTCTATGATTGTAAGATCTTCGTCTCTCATTCTCAATTAATTATCTTAATTGGATTTTACAAGTGAAAACATCATTGTTGTTTGTCGATTTGTTCTACACCACAGTGTTCCGTGTTGCCTTTTTCAACACCGGGGCTCTTTTCACACCCCACCGCTTCACTGTATTTTCTGCAGCTCAGAAATGAAAGGTGAGGGATTTGATTTTCTAGCAGCTCAGCTCACAAACCGTGGCCCCAGGTGCAGTCTCTACACGACGTAACTCAGTGCTGAACACCAGGCTGTAAACCACTGCCGCCAGCCGGAGAGCCCGGAGAGATGAGCATCCCGGGGAGCGCTGGGAAAGCACTGCCACGCAGCAGAAACCCTAGCATTTGGATGCTACAGGAAAAAGAAGAACGTGCTTTTCCATGGGTAAGAAACCAGATTAATGCCTATTACAAACTACGGGCTACGGAGCTTTCGTCTTCTAGCTGCTCAGTGCCACAATCATCCTCGGGAGGTGGGAGAAAGGAACGGATTGCCCTTGTGTCGGCAATACAAACGATCCCAGCGATTACTGCATCAAGACGTCTCGGGTAATTGGTCACAGAAGCAGCACTGTCATTTCAAAACTAACAAGCGTTCCCTTTGAATCCTAGCAGCTGGTTGTGACAGGGAGAGACTGCATCAAGGAGATGGCAGTTTAAGATAAAAGCTTCTATTCTGCTGCTATTTAATGAGGGATCCTGAGGCACACGATGCATAAGCAAGCGAGGAAAATGGCATTTACACACTAAAGACTCTGATATTCCACTGGTGAAGGATTCCCTCGTCCAAATTAAAAATAATCCAAAAGATCACGGGTGAGAGGACAGCCACTCTTTTTAAACCAAGAACAAATCCTCAGGAGTTGTTTCCATTTGCTTTCGATCAGAAAGAAACAAGACCTTAGGAACAGTTTTCAAAGTGGTTGTTCCTCAGCACACACATGAAACTTAAAAAGACCACTACAGTCAAACATTTTGTTCCCAATGATTAGGAGAGATCATGAACACATTTGAATAGGAAGACAAAACAAACGAATGAAAAAGACCAAACAAAAGAATAAACAAACAAAAAACCAAGCCCAAAACCAAACCCAAAAACCCAAATAAAAACAAACAAACAAAAGTCATCCCTGGAGGTGTTTAAAGAACATCAGATGTGGAGCTTGAGGATATGGTGTAGTTGTTAGAGAAATGCTAGGACAAAGGTTGGACTTGATGACCCTGGAGGTCCTTTCCAACCATAATGATTCTATGAAACAACAAACAAAAAGCCCCAAACAAACAACCTCCAAAAAAAAGACCTTTTAAGGTCTCAGAGGATAAAACTTTCTTTCCTACCAGGACAGCCATTCCTGCTGAGAGGAAAAGATATGCTAATTCAGTAGTATATAATCATCAGCTCCATCTTGGTTACCACTACAGAACTCTGCTCTTATGTGTTTCTGACTTGAAATCTGATCTTACTTACCTGTATTTTCACTGCACTTGTTTTTGGCTGCAGTACAGAAACACTTTCTCAGGATAACACCTCCTTTACCATTTAGAGCCTAGTACTGCCAGAACAGGCAGAGACAACTTATTGCACATACATATATATATATAAGAACTGCTATAAACAGAATTAAAATCAACTCTTAAACTTAGAAAATAGTTATAGTAAGACTGACAAAATACTTTCTTGAATTTTACCCTTCTGGAATAGTCAAAGAGAAGTAACAAGCACCCAGAGTAGCAAATGGAATCCGAACAAGGAAGAAAGGAGCACGCACTTCCCTTTCTCCTTTCTACAAATTTAGATTTGTGTAGGAGCATTTGCCTGGAAACGTACGTTAAACAAACTTCCTGTTGAGAGGCAATTTAATTTCATACATACTCTCATGCAGACAGTCCCAACATCAACGGACACATTCACTGTTTTAGTGTAAAATACATGTAAGTATGGACGTTTCCTTCATTTCTTTACCATAATGCTACACACTATCTCATACCTGTCCTGTGGCATTTCAAAATTACTCTACCTTGAGTGAAAATACATGTGTTTTGGAATTTCCAATTGCTCTGTCCACAGCAGCAGCGTGTATATAAATATAAATATATATATGTATAATTTTATGTTTTTCCTGGTGTGGAGCAAATTCACTGCAGGACTTTACACTGCAGAAGTTAAATCTCTGAGAACTAGGTGTCACCAAAGTTAGTTGATGGAATACCATTTGGATTCAAAGTTGGCATATCAAATCCCACACCACGTGCCTGTACATGGACTGGATTTGAACCAGAACCAACCAGTGAAGTTAATTTTGAGCCATGTCACTGGCACCAGAAGGGCCAATGCTTTATCAACAGGTTTACCTCTTTGTTCAGGAAAACAAACTGCCTCCAAGGCAAAGATCAAAGTTGCCCGTATGATAAAAGACTTTCATTTCTCTCTTGACATTACAAGTATATTCGATATCAAATAATATTGCCACCTTTCTCAAATAATGACATGAAAGAAGCCAGCCACAATATAAATACACTGTGAATCAGAATTGTTTTGTTAATAGTTACTACACGTGAGATTTGAATCTTTCACCTGCACTCCTGATCCAGGAGCTTTGTGACATGATAAAGTTTAACAAGACCACGCTACCCAAATGGATGAGATTTCTCCTCTGTTCCCTCCTCCGGAAGTCACACTATTATTGTTCCCTTAGATGTGATACATTAAGCTAAGAAAATGTTCCATATGGTTTAATACAATTTCAAAAAACCCCTCCTGATCAATGACTTACCTTTAAGAGAGCCAAGGCTACGTGGAAGATGATGTTCATACCCTGGAAATAGGAAGAAAAAGACTGCAATCAGTCCCAGCACACAAATCTCTCCTCTCTGTTACTTATCACTATGTAGCATCATAACTAGATGCTGCCAATCTCCAGAGAGCATTTCCCTTTTTCCTGCCACACTTCAAAGTTCATCATTAAAACCCCAAGGCACTGTTCCCAAACTCCTGGCTGGGGAAGATGACAGCTCTTTGGAGCTTTTGGAATTTCACTGTTCCATGTGCCAGGTGCTATGGGTGTGACAGGATATCCCTCCACCCTTTTGGTACCCCTCAGTGTTGGCTTTCAGGAACAGAGGGAATATTGTAACAAGCAGGGCATCGAGAAAACATCATAAATATTCTAGTTGATAGGATTTTTGCCAAGTAATTGAGCTTAGCTGTGATTAATCATGCACAATTTTTCTTGCTCAGACTGAAAAAAAAACCCCAAAGTAAAACAAACAAAAAACCAACGCAGACATACAAAATACTCCTTTTTTTTTTCTGTTATCAGGCAAAAATCAAACCTACTTAACAGGTAAGCAAACTGGTGTCTGTATCAAGTCCGTCTGCTTTCTGGTTTGCAAAAGCTGGCAATGCAAATGTACAGAAATCAATTCAGTGAATGATACGATGGCAACATCTGACTATGTAATAAAAAACAAATAAATCAAAGACAGTAAAACCCTTTCCACTGACTAAAGAGGGGTGAAAAAGGCTCCGTTTGCTTTTATGTTTTATATAAAAATATGCAATACCCCTCCTCTGCTTTTGTTCAACACCTTTTTATTCTGACAGTCAAGACCTGGAGATTTTCTTGGGGGAAGGGAACACAGCCCCTGAAAGAGGCTCCTCTGGAAACCACTCTTGGGACTGTGCTTGGAGCGGGGCAGCTCGGGCAGGACATGAGATGTTAACCTGGCTGGAGCACAGAATCACCCCTGCTGATGGAAGAGGCTCTCTGCAGCCTACAGAGCTTTATATTTAAGATTATAAATAGCTTTGTGTTCTTCCAAATATGAAAAATACCATATGTACCATGTACTTGGTGCTCAGACTATTTCCCCAGGTTATATTTGCCAAATCTTCTTGCCTGCTTGTTTAATGGCATGATAAATCTTTCCTTATAACAGCTCTCAAGGAGAATCCAAAAACATCTCAGTGGATTTGCACCCAAGAAATGCTGTCACTGCAGCACACATTGTCGTGGGGTAACAACAGGACTCTTCACAAGGGAACCTCCTCCAAGAAATTCCTGCTTCTGCAATTGAGTGTATTTCCAAGCCTCTTCCTAAAAGCCCAAGACCACATTTCCACAAAAAAATAGCTTTAAAGAAATCTGCAGAGACTTCCAGAGCATCCTTAAGAAGAAATTGTGGTGGGTTTTTTTTTCTTCACATGGATAGTACAGTGCCTCTAAGGGATTTCACCATTAATGAGCCTTGGAAATGCTATGACATTAGACATAATGAATACTGCAACACTCTGTGAATCACTTTGCAATTCGATGCACAATCATTATGGTAACAAAGGGACTTTTTCCACTAGAGGTCACAATTGCAGCATCACTGAAGCAGGCTTGGTTAACAGGAAACCCTTCTTCCAAATAGGAGAACAATTATTTCAAATACAACCACAGTTATTTTACTGTTTATACTTCATTTTGACAGAAAAAAAACCCCAAAAACATCTGGCTGTGAATTTTAGTCCCAACCCTGGTAACACTAGAGCACCAGCAAATTAAGTTCATAGCACTCTCAGTTTTATTCCAAACATTAATTTGAAGCCACAGAATTAACAACTTTTATTTCCTGACAGAGGATTTGGGATGAGCATACAATCTGTAAGTGACAGCCATAACTACAAGCTATCACAAAAACTGTGTTTTCTTTTTCACCAACTGGTTGACCTCATTTTGTTCTATTATGGCCAGGTCTACTATGTGCAATTGTGGGACTACCGAGCAATTACTGCGCTGGGTATTTTCTGGCACTACTAAAAATCAAATTAAAAAGAAAACAAAACTAGTTTTCATTTATTTTCTAAATAATTTGTTTTGGATATGCCTGAAACCCACATTGTTCCTGAATTCAAACTAATCAAGCTCCTTCCTGGCACTCCTCTTACACGATCGCTCTTCACGTGGACAGCAAACGTAGCAGAAATAGGCTTCCTCCTGCCCTGAAGATCCCCAGCTCTTTTTCCAGCCCCACCAGGCAAGGGGCAGCTCACAAGCTACCATAACCTGTTCAACGCACACACACCCTAAAATCACAACACCAAAAGGACTTAAAACCCTTGTCCTGAGGGCAACTCTGTTACTCCAGGCAACAGAAAACAACCTGCACCTTTCTTTTTCCTCAAAGGCAGAAGCACCTCCCAGACCAAGGGAGTATTTTAGACCTGGGGCTGCAGCTTCATGCTGACCAGCTTGGACTTGCTGGACCTGAGGGACTAATTTACCCCTGGGGAGCTGAGTGAATCCAAGGTAGCATCCTGCAATCTGCAGTAATGTTTGGGTTTGGAGCAAGATGCTTTAGACTTCAAATGCAGTGTGCTACCCACCCCATATTTCACAACCACTGCTCCACATCCTTGAGTTATTTCTTCCTAATGTGTGCAAGACGATTCTGACATGGCTAAGTTGAACGACGATGATTATGAAAAAGAAGGCTCAGCTCATTTTTCCAGTCTCTTATTTAAAATCCAACTTCATTTACCACACACTGATTTATAAGATTCAGCTTCAACTTCTCCGTCTATTTTAGAAGAAGGACCAAAAATACCCATGTGCACCAGACATATAAATCATTGCTAGCAATATCCCTCCAGCAATTTTATAATGGAAACATGAACGTACATAAAAATCATCCACAGGGGGAAAGAAAAGGGATCCCATACTAAATAAGCTGTGGATAATTACTTTTTCAAACCAAAGGTCATGTGTTTATAACTAGGCATTTGGAAATAAATGTTTTAATATCATGCAGAACTCAATGATTAAAAAAAAAAATCTGCAAATGTGGAAGTTGTTCATAATTACCTAAACACTTGGGGTTTTTTAATATACAAGAGTCAAAAGTAAAAATACACACTTACAAATAAGAACACAGTTTATAAGAGCACAGGAACGGTTAGGGGTTTATCATCGTATCTTGATTACGTGGCCAGGCTCTTGTTTTGCTGCTGGTGAGTAAAGGAATCTGTCCAGTTAAGCATCTGCAAATACCATCTTTTTTCCTAAGAGGTTTGGTTTAAGAACTCCCTTAAGCTCGTGTGGAGGCCCAGAGCATTTTAGCAGATCTCATTATGCTCAGGAATCTGGGAGGAAGAACAAGCCCATCTCAAAGCAGGCACCTCTTGGCTATTCTGCAACCAAGATGAAGGTCAGGAAAGGGAGAATATTAAGAGTTTGTGCTGTCGTACAGCCTCCTCCTGCCAACTGCCACGCTGACCCTTCTCTGCTTTACAGAGAATTCTGTAGGACAGCACTCACTGGAAAAGAAAGAGTATAGTTTTCCAGAACCCTCTGTACCTACTGGAATCCCAGTGCTGGGATGAACACTCACCATCTGGTAGGTGACCATTTAACCCATCAAGATTGCCCTTCACAGAAGCATCCGCTTCTTTGAATTGTATGCCAAAACATCCTCCTTTCTGCCAGACTGGAGGTAACCTTCTCAGGGTAAAACAGTCAAACTCTAGATCCTGAGAGAGTAAAACTGAAACACTTCAACTGGAAATGATACATGTGCACTTGCTTAAGACAAGTGGAAATCTTCTTGTGTTAACTCTCTTCTACTGAGAGGTTTTCACAGTCCCTCCCTCTGAAGCCAAGATTCCTTCTGCAGATGGAATGTAATAATTTAATCGTGAAGTATCAGGACAACATTTGCATCAGGGACAACTTTGGAATTTACCTCCTGTTTTGAAGCTTGTCTTTAATGGCAGAAGCCATGTGAGAAGGTAGGTTATGTTAAATATTAGCATCTCTCCCTTTCCAAGCCAGACCACCTGGCAGACCTTCCTCCGGTCACAGGGCAAAGCGCTCTGCGTGATTTTCATCAATAAAGGGAAGTCAACCTCTTCAAAAGTGTATGGAAAACTAATTTAGCATTAGTGTCCTTATCTGTGGTTTTGCTCCTAGATACGCATGGCATGCAGGAGGAAACAGTGGAGATACTGAGATGATGCTTCTGCAGTTCTGCACCAGGTACAGAGGATACACATGAAAGTCAACTGAGCATCTCCTCAAGGTCTGAGAAGTGACAAGAAGAACACCAGGAGAACCAGTTAACCTGTTCCAGCTTTCTAATAATTGTTTTTTCCTTTTTTTTTTTTTAAAGAGCAGTTAGCTATTCAACTGAAGTTCACTTGACACTGTGTCATAATTCGGAAGTGTTTCATAATTACGTGTTCAGTTGCACACTCTTTGAAAGGAGCTGCAGAGGGTAACTGGGGTTACAAACTCTGAAAGGGAATTAAAATCCTGTTTGTGTTTTGGATTGCTTCCAGAAAAACATTTGTTTGGCCACTCTAGTATGTTGAGAGCACACAATAAACTTGAGGAATGCCACACATGTATTTATTTTGCTGACAACATAAATATATGGTCTGAAGCTCCAGTTTTTCTTTGTAAGTGAGGCAGCCTTGGAGCACATGTTAATTAACATCTTTTACTCAGCTGTAATTTTTGTAGGTTGTACATTTATTCCAGTTCAATGACAAGACAACTAAAGGAAAGAACGGCTGCTCTCGTTCAAAGAAGGCACAGCACAAAATAGCAAGCTTTGTATGAGCAATAAATGCAGCTTTCTCACTGAAAAGTGTATTAGAGGGGAAAAAAAAAATTAGAAAACCCCAATTGCAGAGGGATCTTAATGCTAACATATGAAGTACAGCCGACCCCTCAGACTGGGCTTCCCCCAGTAACTCCACACACATTGTCTGCTGCAAAAACCTCACAACAGGAAATGCTGAAACACAAGAGAAATGGAAAGAAAACACAGAAACACCCATCCTAACACTACGATGCTGTGAATAATACACAAACCCAATTAAAACCACTTGATTGAATTATTAGTCAAGCAGGTACCAGGGAGATGTTACAACGGCACCACGGGATTCGGCGTTTACGGTGCCACCTCTCTGTATGCTGCAGCATGAAAAGGCACACCACCAACCCCACCAGGCAACCACCAACAAGATTCCACGTGAAATGTTGTTTGGTTCCTTGCTTTTAACGGAAATGAACGGGATTTGGGAGGGCTAGGGAATATTTGTACATTTGGGGTGATTTCCACATAAGTTGCTGCTGAGATGTTGCTGTGGCTGAAGGAAGGTAAAGAGTGCTATGAGATCAGCACTTTCTTCTCTCCAACTTCTGTGATCCTTTCCGAAGGAAATTCCATGGCTGTAGTTTTTATTAAGTCGTTTTTGTGTATCAAGTCACTCCCTGACATTGGGTATCTCCGCAGTGGCACGTTCCTGATTCACAGGCAGCTGGTTACAGCCTGACCAAGCCACAGACCACCACTACTTCACTGGTTTTCACAGGTTTACATTACAAGGGTTTAAGACATTCCCTTCCCTCTTTCCAAACCTGATTAATATGGGGACAAAGAAAAGGGCCTGAGTCCACACTAGGCATCGAGAGCCCTGTCAGCCCCATCACATACATACAAGGACAGAAAAAGAAGCCTTGGATCTCTGCAGGCTATCCAGCTCTCACATGGAAACAGGGACTGGCTATTAGACATGCTCAAAGGAGCAGGAGTCTTCCAGACACTAATTTTCTTGAGAGGAGAATGAAATGAGGGGATCAGGCAGACAGCTGAGGCTCCTTCCCCCTCGACACGTGGTCACAGAACAGGAACTAAAATGCATGCCCATGTAAAATCAATGTTCAGCATCCCTGCATTCTGTCTGACCTCCTGCCCAGCGCTCATTCTTCATCTTCTCCACCCCAACCCAGTCCTGCCTCTTGCCCCTCCACACCTTCACCCTCATTTTCCCTTTCCAACAATCACTTGAACGCAAAGAGCGTGGTTTGATGTCATATACTTGGAAAATTCAGTACAGCCTCAGATGCCGAGCACAAAGTAATAGGAAGTGCTTTGGCAGAGGCAGACTGTGCTACCCTCTTCTTCAAAATCAGTCCCCAAACTAGCTTGGCTTCCCAGGTTTCTTCACGGAATATCACTCTCCCATTTGTGATACTTGTCTTCAGTTATTTCTGAAGCATTTTTGAGGGCTGCCAAGACTCCTTCGAGTATGCTGCTATTCAGATACAGCAGATGGCACTGGTGTTAAGTAAGCATTATGGAAATTTACTGTATTCCTAGAAAAATCAACTCAGGAGCATCAACTAGTAAGTGGCTAAAATATTTCAGTAGCAAAGTAATTCAGAGACATACTGTGACGTGTTATTAGATGTCTCTTTTCCCCTAAGGCACAAACTAGGTCATCCAAATAGGTCCCCCATCTTTGGGAATGTTTCACCTGTATCTCAGAACATTTTCTGTAACAGAAGCAGCCTCAACATTTTACGACCACAACATTTATCAAGGGAACCAAAAAGGTACCTTCTGTTCACAGAAGTTATCTTGAATTGCAGATTGTTGTGAGACTTTTTTTCTTTGCTCACGCTGAGCATTTATCACCAGCCTTGTTATTTTGGGGATAAACAAGCTGTAGCTCTGAATGGAAGATACATAAATTATGGATGCTCTCAGGAACAGCTGGATAACGCGGTGTAAAGGGTTATGTTAAACCCGATGGCTCTCCAAGAACCTCTTAAATGCACTCTATTAAAATACTTTTCTCCTCAAGCCCAGGCTTACATTATTATAAATTCTGTGTAGCTTTAGAAGTGAATAGAACAGTCTGTGTTCCCCGTCCCTGTGGTAATACAGAACATGGTATTACATACCTCTGGTATTTCTGCTGTTGACTGAAATCTTGGATCCAAACACCTCACACTTCTTATGACTTTCACTTTGAAAAGAACGTAGCACTCCTTATCATTATAATCTGACTGTTTTAAACACACCCGTGTTCTAAAGCTTTGAAAAAGATCCTCGTGCATCACACTCATTGAAATACTTTCTTTTTTTCTTTCTACTTTAATTTCTGTTCTACTCCTGAAAAAAAACCCACAGTGGATTTTATTCCACCCCACAGTGGAATACAGCCACAGTCATCAGATAAACCGCACTAAAATTACTTTTGGATGTACAATTACTCACGTGGATTTAAATAACTCATCTAAGGACATAAAAACAGAAGGTCCAGGGGCCAGAAAACCTGAGCTAACTCCACTGCAGACCTCAAGTTTTTGCAACAGAAAAGATTATAATGGTTGACTTGTCAACAGATGCTTGAATGGAGCAAACCAGCACCACCATCGGACAAGTGCGTTCCAATTCTAGTCTTCCATCTGGAGCCTTTTCTTCTTAAGTTAATTAAAAGCTTCTTATAGCAGTCTTGGCAAGAAATCCTTTCCAGTCTCTTTACATGAAAGAGCAGAGGCTGATAAAGGCTTCAGAAAGGAGACTTCACTTTCTAGCATGCACAATGCAAAGAGCAACGAGCAAGAAGAAAGGCACAGTCTAAATGCCAACGTCTAATCACCTATGTTTATAAGAAGGAAAACAAACACACACCCTCCCCCCAGCCTTTTTCCAGCTCACATGTATGACACTGTTGCAAACAGCACTGAAATAATGCCTGCAGTCTCAGCACACAGCTATCTATACCTGCTTAGAATTTAAGCCTGGCTTTTAATATGCTGTTACTGAAAGAGATTGTATTTCTAGCAAGCTTTGTAATATGTTATTAAAACATTCATAACTGGAAGGGTTAACGAATGTAGACAATGTGCCAACAACAGGTAATTCCAAAAAGTTCTATTTGGATTCCCCTATAGACCCAGAGAAGATAAACAGCCGTACACAACCTTTTATTTAATTTACATTTCATCTGAGTGCAGATTTACAGGGGAAGTGGGCTTGTTCCTGACTCAATTCCTGAGGAAGTCTAATAAATTAAAATGTTAATCTGCTTTTTCTCAGTTCTGTTGAAGGCATCACAGAAGTATCTGACAGTGACAGATAAAAAATAGCATGCTATTATGGTCTTGCTACTCAGTTAGTACTAGCACGCAACGATGACTGGTCTTACTGCCGGAGCGATCCCCTACGGCGGGGTGGTATTTCCTGGCACATCCATTCTGCAGCAAGACACGTGTAAGATGGCAATCAAAACTGCAGAGCCAATAGCTGGAATCCTTCAGAGATTTTCATTATTTTGTTATGAAGCAGTGCTCCCAGGAACCACATCTACACACCATGATGCCACGTTTCCACTATCAATGGGTGCTCGTTTACCAGCACCGAGTCGTTTTCATCTTTTCAAAGAGTTTTAAAAGCACTCATCAGTCTTCATTATCACAGTTTCTCAAATCTGGCTATAGAAGTTATTTTACACAACTTTCCAAAAGCAAGAGTTGATGAAAAGAGGACAAGGAATGGCAGTATCTAGCTTTCAATCCCCACTTAGAATCATAGAATTGGCAGGGTTGGAAGGGACCTTAAAGATCATGAGGTTCCAACCCCCCTGCCATGGGTAGGGACACCTCCCACTAGAGCAGGTTGCTCACAGCCCCATTCAGCCTGGCCTTGAACACTTCCAGGGATGGAGCATCCACAGCTTCCCTGGGCAGCCTGCACTCACCACAGCAGAGTGAAAAATTTCCTTCTTATTTCCCATCTAAATCTACCCTCTTCCAGTTGAAAGCCATTGCCTCTCATCACTACAGGCCTTTGTAAAAAGTGCCTCCCCAGCTTTCTCATAGGTCCCCAGCAGGTAGTGGTGGGCTGCAATAAGGTCTCCCTGGAGCCTTAGAAGTGTTTCACTTCTTTGATATTATCTATATTAGAAAACATTCAATTATTTCATAGTCAAAACCAGTCATCAGTTTCATCCCATCCTATTCAGTCTTGATCACAGAACAGCAGCTTAGTAGTCAACCTATTAATTTTTTTGTAACAGGACTGTGTAATTACTGATACTAAAATATAAAAATATCTGTACCAGCCCAGAAAAGGCAGCACGTAGCAGGTTTTTATATACTCCTTCAAAGGAAAGAAGACCAATCCCTAAGTATTTTATATCCCCGAAAGCTGCACACAAAACCAGCCAGATCGACTTAAAATGGAGATTACCAATAATGCCTCAGAATTGTAGATTAATAAAGGAATGATGGCATGAGCCCTGAACCTCCTTTACTTTTGGCAGTACTGTATATACCACAACTCGTTTTGTAAGCAGAAAAAAGAAAGAAAATTTTAAAAGATGCTTACAAATTCTCTGCTAACTGGCTCAGGTTTTTTTTTTTCTTCTAAATTCCTAATTAGGGTCACCTTCTTCAGTGTTTTTAAACACAGGTTTTCATTTTAAATTGGAAATTCCAAAATGCAAAATGAAGCTAAATGTCATCTCTTTGCTATCCTATAGCATAACCCAGGTGTGGCTGTTGCACTGGGGACAGCCCTAGCTGAGAAGCACGTGCTTTCCTCTAGACTAGTTGCTATTTCTGAGCATGACTTTAAATAAATAACTTTAAATGGAACAAAAAGAGACAGCCAAACAGAGCAGGCTCACCAAGTATTCAATAACACAGTGTCACATTGATAGATAAGACTGACAAGCCCAAATACCACTCCGAATTTCATCAACAAAGTGGTTCTTCAATGCAAACAGAAATAGCAGAAGGGGAAGAGACAAACAAGGCAGCTGAAAGGAACACTGCTGAAAGATCTTCAGCTGATGCTCACATGTTAAAACTTATCTACATAGCTGGGCTCAAAACCATGCAGTTTTTTCTGTTCACATGAAAACTCTGACCTGGATCAAGAGGTTTCTGTTTTTATTACAGGCAGTCAAAGCATCAAGCCTTGTAACATGTACCACAGCACTGGGGAGTACCTGCCTGCAAGGCCAACACTTTCCTCAAGCTTCTGTCATACAGGAAAGACAAAGAACTCCAAAATATTGCATTTCTGGATGAGGGTGAGTGACAGATTCTGTCCTGGAGTTACTGAGGCAATATTCTAAGGCCACTGGAAACAGAGGCAATTTTGGGGTTGAATCACATGCTCAACAGCCTGAAGACAACTTAAAAATATATTTAAAAAAAAGGTCCTAGGAAGACAGTAGGATAAAAGAACCAAATCACACAGAGGCCAAGGCAAGCCCGAAATTTGTGTGAATTTCAACAAAGCCACCCCATATGAAAACTCTTGGTTCACCCATATTTCAAATCTTTTCACAGAATCACTGAGGCTGGAAAAGGCCTCTGAGATCATCAAGTCCAATTTTCTTGGGGGCCAGAGAAGTTCCCTTGGAATGAGGAGTTGGCAGCACCCACTCAGTGATGCTTTTTCTTCCCATAATATTTTGCTTTCATAAAAGAGTTGTTTAGAATGTAAACATTTTGTCAACGACATACAGGGCAGGGATGTGGAGAAAGCACAGTCAGGAAGGACTCGAAGGCTGTTTAAAATTCATCTCTATGACAAATTAATGAGAAGGCTGGAAGCTTGTTTTTAAAAACACAAGACAGTTCTCTTCAAAGGCTTCTTGATTTTTTGAGGATTTTTTTGTTTTGTTTTGCAGAAGAATACGTTCCACTATTAGCAGCTGCAACTGTTTCTTCTCCTTCCAGTTGCTGGAATTGCAGGCATGCTGTTTGTTCAGAGATAAAGAACAATTCAATGCAGACAAAAATTGGTTTTTGACTGCTTCTGGAGTTTGACTGGACAGACAGCTTCAAAACATGATTTCAGTCCTGTCTTAAGGAATGGTTTCTTTCTTATTCTATGGCCATATGCTTTCAGATTTTACTTTCCTTCTATGATGAGGGCCAATTAGATTTTTATTTTAATATGATTTTAACTGACACCCTTCCCACAATTTCTCAGAAGTGCCTGTTACTTTAGACTGCTTGACTCAGGAATGTTAGGAGCAGTCTTCTGAATATCTATAGATGTTGTCTACACACTACCCCACTGTTTTCTCAAGATGTCTGTAAGGATCTTCTCACTTAAAATCAATTTTCTTACCATTTCTGGTTTATTCTTAGCTGTTGTAAAAGAAGCTCCTTTAGCTTTCTGTGATTACTCTCCATAAATGCTAACAAGTTTCCCTTCCTCTCTCTAGTGTTGCATGCTCTCACTTTCTCCTTGGATTCTTTCACCTTCTCTCCTTCAGACATGCTGAGATAAACACAGCCAGATGTGAGATGAATGCAAATGCTTGAAGAGGAGTTTCCTTTTTATAATTCTACATGTTAAATCTGTATTAATCATGACCAAAAGACCTGTTCAGCATATGTGACCATTTACTTAAAATAATCAAGATACTGTGAAAGAAATAGAGCTCAGATATTTACATGGGAATGCGAAATCACTTCACCTTTACTACTTTTTGCACTCACTTGGGTATCTGTGTTATTAACCTACCTCTTTTTGATAACTGAGCACCAGAATGCAGAAGCAGCATTACTCTTAAGGAAAAAAAATACTGAGTTATGAGTGGTGGACAATATTGGTTTAGCAATGAATGCTATCCAGGCATGTACAGCAAGCCTGACAATTTGCAAGTAAAACACTTCACAATAAAGCCAACCAGAATGAACTGGAGTCAACAGTGTTGCACACACATGAAACCCTTTGCATTTAAAATTCTCTATTATTTTATTTACTGATTTATTTTTATGTTTGTGATCCATTTAAATCAGAGATTAAATCAGGGGCAGGTTCAACACCAGGTTTTAACTCCATGGATGCCCTAACTTCCAGGGGACAAAAGGACGTACCGGATTTGACCAAAATAAACATTCCAGACTATCAATCTATTCTGGTTTAGGTTTTTTTTAAAGGAAGTGCAGATATACCTACAATCCAGGACATACCATTTTGTATTTGGAGTAACTTGGTCCTTAGTTGGAACGGTAGGGTGAGAAACAAAAGGGAAGAGCTCAGTTGAGTTGTGCTGCTTGGCAGTTCTCCCTATTTGTTTAATTTCAGGACATCAAAGCAACGCGCAGTACATCTGCTGTCCCTGGAAACTCCAAATCAGACAATTGGAGAGCTCTCCCTCTACTAGCCTGCTAGGCTTTTGCTACTAGGTATCTTCAAGAAATCAGAATTCCTAACTTGGAATAAATTATTTAACAAATTGAATGAAGAACAGATGTGCACATCCGATATTCTTAATTAGATCCCTTAGCAAAGAATGAGGCAATCCAGAGTTTTAATTTTAAAATAAAATATCTTCAATATAACCACGCTTTCTACATAATTTAGTTACACACATTTTGAAATTAAAAGTAAATGACTCCAACCAAACAAAACAAAAAACCATGTTTGTGGAGTGGAGGAAGGGCTTGCTGAATCTAGGGGGTTTTACCTCGCACAGTAGCAAGTCAATGATGTGGAAGACCATGCAGAGTGGAAACTTGGCAGTAAAGAGAGTGAGGAACCACTGGGACGCATACATATGAGCTTCCAAATTGAGGTCTGAGAAATGGCTGTGCAAGTCTGGTAACTGCTCCTAGAGTAAAGGAAAAAATAAATGCTTCAGTATTACTCATTAAGCCGAGGTCTTCAGCTACACTGCCAGCAAGTACCAGGTTGCTAAACACTGGAAAACACAACAAAGTGAAACCCTGGCTTCTTTTGAACAATGGAAATGTGTTTCTTCAGAAATGTCAGTGCCCATGGTTACAGTTTTTAGTAAGATTTCCAATGTGGGTTCTATCAGGGTATCAAATACTGCACTGAAATGATACTGAGAAATTACAAAATCTTCCACAGTTGAAAGGTAGAGTGGTTGTGAAATCTATGCCGGGCATACTGGATATTTTTAAGTTATTCTTTTGCTGTCTCTTGCAAGAAATGCTTCTGCTATAAAAACCATTACGTACGAGAACAAGGAGCTCACCTTGCAGAGCCCACAACTCCATCAGGCAACTTCTCTAACTAGGAGAATACAGAAGCAACACAAGAGTCACCGACTGTCCTACTGTACACTGATGATATACTCATAGTCAGTTAATAAAAATCTGTTAACATATGATATACTCATAGTCAGTTAACAAAAATCTGTTAACATATGCAAATATTGAGAAGATCATAGGCCAAAGTATCAAATTAATTAGTTTGCAGTTCTACTCCACCAAGTAGCAGTAGTAAATATGAACATTTTGTCATCTGAAAAACACAGGTCGTTTAAATTGACAGTGGTTGGGTTTGTTTTGTCTTAATGTATCTCAAATGTATCTCACAGAGGTCTGTGTCTATATATATATATATATATATATATTCACCTATGATAACTGACTGCAGCAGCCAGCTTTCACTATGCTAAAAGAAGTGTAATTTAAGCTTAATGAGCTGTTAGCAACTCCTTGTTATGCAGAGAAAGCAAGCTGTTTATGTTCCACTGCTCTATGAAACAACTCCATCTGAAAAAAGAGCGACTTGGTGAAAACACAGTAAAATTTACAAAATGACCTATACTTCATTCGCTTTTCATAAGCATCAGGATGTCCTGATTTGCCTGACCTTTTACCAGAAAGTAGGACACTGGTGGTAGCGGTCCAGAAGATACTTCAACCTTAACAGAATAGAGATGTTCTCTCTAAGCAACATCATGAAATGAAGAGACAGAGTAAGCAAACAGAAGGAAAAAAACCCAGATACCTACTCTGGATACAAACGTCAGCAGTGAGAGTGGTATATGAAAGACACAAGAAATGAGAAATCAATCTGACTCACAGCATTTGGATTCAGATACTAAACTTCCCTGCTTTGGTTCTACAGCAGCCTCTAAAAGGAGAGGGGTTTTAGTGTCCAGCAGCTTATGGAAGCAAAGTATTGATCCTTCCTTCACACCAGTATTTCCAGTTATGAAAGCAGAAGAATTTGTTACCCTTGCCCCACCTGCATTAACTTCTCCAGCTGGAAAAATTTGCAATGGAGATCTTCGAAGTTATTTCTGTAGAGGTCCCTCAAGCCATAGTCATACATTATTTTCACAAAGACACAGAATGCCTGCTCCTCTGGCATCTGTTGGGAAAAATACACCAACATCAGTTTAAAAACCGAGCTGAGGCTGGAAATACCTTACACAAATGCACACACTTATGCATGACAATTTCAGAACCAGGGATACATTAACATTTTCAGCAAAGCACTCTTTGAATGGAGAATTAAGCAACTAAAACCTCAAGGGGACTATTCTTCTTGATTTGGCTCTCTAAGAGCTGTTTTGAAGAAAATGTGGGATATTATTGTGGGTTCATCTAAGTATTCATCCCTACAGCAGCACAACTGTCATCAGTGTTCTTTCTGACAGGTAGGTACAACCAGTACACAACTCTCAGCTACAGAACAATTTAGGAAAAAATAAAATAAGAAAAAAAAAGAAGACAAGTCAAGACAGTGATTTCTACTTAGAGAGTCTTGGTTAGAAGGGAAAAATTCAGGAGAATTAAGGTCTAAGCAATGCTTAGTGAGAATAATGCTTATCTGCTTTCATCCAGACCCCAGGACATCAAACTCTCTGAAGGCAGGTTTCCCACGATGAATAAGGAAATCAGAGATTTTTGCCTTCAGAACCCACTTGTGAGCTCAGAAGAGCTGATCCCAGCTATTAAAAAAATGACTTTTTCAGAAGTCCTATCACCATACTCATATTTTGGCATTTTGTCCAAAATACCTCATCCAACAGTTTCAGAAGGTGACACGAAAAACGAAGCTAAGGGGGCCACTCTGAAGTTACATTTGTTGGCTTGCACCCACTGAATGCTGAATTTGGGGGAAGCCTTGTGTCATGAAACCTCCACTGATAAGACATCGCTCCCACTTCCTCCATGCCTTCAGGTAACAGCAATAAGACAGGCACAAGTGGAGCCACTGTCAACCCCAAATCAGGTTTTCAATCATATTAAAACCAACCTTCCTTTTGCAGGCACCAGATTGTGACAAAGAAAAAACAGATATTGAGTATTGAGAAAGACACCTCTTGACCTTTGAGTATATTCACTCATTCAGCCTCTTGCCAACTCCTAATCAAATACCAGCGATGGATAAAAGCTCAGCACTTCCTTCAAAGAGAATCTTAGACCCTTGGTATTTACCTCCAGGGTTTGAGTTACATTCAGCCTATGATGATGGCCTTTCTTGAGGGCCATGGGCAGAGAATTTGGTTTTCATTTGCAGACATCACAAAGGAGAGTTAGCATAAAGAACTGCTAGATCAGCTGCTAGCTACCTGTCCGGGCTAGATTTGCCTAGGACAAGCTCTTGGGAATTACTCAAAGCTCTTTACCACAATTTTATCTGGATGGAATGATCCCCACTGACAGCTGATAAAAGCTGCAGACAAACTAAAGGAAAGAAATAGTTTTATCCTGACCAAAAGGCTTCAAATCTGCTCTATCATAAGGTGTATGCAAATTTTCATTCTTTTTCGGTGAAGCAGCAATTATTTCTAAGAGAATGACAGATGCTCATGCACAAGCAGACCTACCTTGCATGCTCCATCAGGTACACGTGCACTGACAATCATCCCTCCCCCGAGACAGGGAGGTGGAACAGAGGTAAGTACTAGGCCAAAGTTGTTTACAGGCAGAGGCCACCAACTCCTTGCCCTCAGTAGACAGAGGTTCTCCAATATTACCAACCCCAAGAATTCAAAATCATAAATGAAGTTTTCATTTCTCATTTAATTTTAAGCAAAACAAATACTTTTTTGGCATTTCCACTCTGGTTTATAGCATTTAGGTATTTGTCTCTTACTATAATTTCCTTTGGAATCCCAGAAGCAAGAATTTGACCATTCTTTTAAAGGAAATTTTAGGTTTTCATGTAGCAGTGACTCCGAAAAGTAGAAAACAAGACAAAAAAAGAAAGTCAAATACTGTGAGGCTTGCAGTAAAATGGTTAGAGTTGGCAACACTGTCCCCCTGAGATGAGAAATTACCTACTCATCTTTGATGGGAATTTCATCAAAGCAGCAAAATCACAAAAATCCAGGATGGAGGTTCAGGCTACCCACCCATCCCTGAAAGATATCTACACTGAAGAGAAAGGATACCCTGTACCAGGGGGAAAAAAAAGGGGGGGTGGAAGGAAGGGGTCTAGAAATCCATGCAAAGATAGGAGAGTTAGAGGGGGTCTTACAAGCATTCACAGCATACTGATTGGGTGGAGAATTTAAGAAAAAAAACCGAGTGTGAGGACATCCTGGGAAGCTCCCAACTTACATGAGCAAATTGAGACCGCTTCCCTTCCCCCCTTTCTCTGATTATTTCAGTTTAATATCCTATTACGAAAGCAAATGTTATAAAGGGCATATTAAAAGGAGTGCAATGGCCATTTAGTATTCCCTGGGCACAGGACAATTTCTCCTAGCTCCAGAAACACTGGGAGTGGAGGTGATTCTCTGTAGTACTGACAGCACACAACTCGGCGAGAGGAGCTGAAGCATTAGTCAAATGCTGAGAATGTGACACCCACTCACTTCTAAACAACTCTGGTATTGAAAATGGCTTATTCTTCCAGTGGAACTGAAAAAAATCCTTCTTTGGGTAATTTAATTGCAAAATAACTGTTAGATAAGATAATTCACACTGTATGTGGGCTTGCAATGATGTGACTGATGCAGGTTTATCCTTAACGAATCTAAGGCTTCTCTGTAACGCTGTCATTGTGTGTCACGCTCCTCAAGTCTTCAAGGAGTCATAGATCTCACCAGGAATTACAACTGAATCTGCATTTGAGCTCTGGATGCCTTAAGGAAGTGTACCTGTAACATACACAGCACCAACAGCTGACTCAAAAACACAGTCTGAAATGTATTTTAACCATGATTGATCATTTATTAATTACAGCCTGACAGAAAAAGCAGCCAAGAGCCTGAGTAAGAGTTACTGCTGGGGTTTTGGGGGGTTTATTCAGATATTCTTTACAATATCCACACTGCTTGAATCTGCTGCTTTTCCATCAGAGTTAAAGCAGCGTGCAAATAGAAAAATTGCATATTCATCTCTCAGTACATACACATGCAAGTATACGTAGGAAGCAACGGATCAAAGTTTGTACAGTTTTTGGTTACAGGCTGAAATATCAAGGTTAAAATTCAGCTTTCACTGAAAAAATATTCTAAAATGTCCCTAGGAGAAAAAGTCTCACTGAAAATTAATGAGCCTGCTTGCTCCGATTAGCTACTCTGAGAGTATCTCCCATAGTTAAGCTCCCCATAAATAAAGGGTGTTCACCTACATGAAGACTAAATTAAAAGAAGATATCAGTATGTAACAAATCAGTTTCATGTTTTGACACAGAAGTACTTGACGATTTAATGGATTTCTCCTGGATAAGGGAAACTCTACATTCATCAAGACAGAAGCCATTAGTCATTATTTGCCAAAAAGCAACAAGAGGAAAATGAATGGAGACAAACAAACAACAGCGAATTCCTGTCAAATAGCATGTTACAGTACTACTGATTTTTAAAGCTGCTTTGCTTTCCAATGTCAAAGCTTTCATTTGGCAATTAACTCACATGAAGCAGAAGCACAGCTGCAAGGAAAGACTGTCCCTGGCAATAGCCAATGTCTTCATCGTAGACAGAGTATGCCTAGAAAAAAAGAAAGACCAACATACATTTGAAACCACGCAGGGCATTACTGAATGGGCTCCAGCCAACGAGCTACTCAGCGGATGGAATACTACACAGGATAAAATGATAAAGGGAATTAAAGTGTAACCATTCCTGCAGGGGCTCTCAGGGCACTAGAGCAAGCATCCACAGGTCACCCTCCACCTTCTGTTGATGCCACATGTGTGAATTTTTCTTCTTATTTGTCAAACAGCACGAAGAGAGTTGGGTGCAATTTTCCTTCGCCTACCCCGAGGATGATTTTGCCGAGGGCAGTAACGGTAAGACCACAACAACTGAACGGATACAAAACCCAGGGGAGTTGGTGTTGGGGGGGAACTGCTTAGTTTGGCTTTGAGAAAACAAGTCCTGCCATTGTGAAAGTGCAGAACCTGCAGTGGGCTGGCTGGAAACCACCAGGAGTGACTCTAGCCTGAAAAAGTTCATCAGAAACAGTTTTTCTGTGTCCTTGTTACGCTGAAGAATGAACAAGACTCATTTTCCTACGGTATGACTGACACTGTACTTTCTCCTTACTCTTAAAACAAGAGAACTAAAATAACCAACCTTTCCTCCCCCCTCACTTCTCCGAGACAAGAAGACAGATCCTGCTTTTAAAGAGATGTCAGAGGATGTGAAGAAATTGGGGAAACTTGAGAAAGTGGCAGCAGCAAGCAGCAGAGACTTGGAGAGAGAGTCATCGTGCGAGAACAAGCGTGGCACCGAGGTTACAGCCAGGGGAAAGAGAAGCACAAAGTGAGAGCTACGGGGAGGAACAAGCCCCGTGAATCAGAAAATTCACTGTGCCCCCCGCACCGCCTCCAAGGCTGTTTACAGACAGCAGAGCTTCCAACTGGAACACTGTGCTTCTTTGCTTTAAGTCTTGAATGAAATGAAGATTGCAGATTCACTGACTGGAAGCAGAGAGAGCCTGGGAATGAACACATCAGGTATGCCAGGGACCCAGCACCACCTGGGTCTGCTGGGGGCTAAGCTGCCTCTTCAACCTGTACAAAGAATGGTGACTCCAAAAGGGAAGTGACTCTGTTCCAGCCAGCTAACAGTTCTGTTCACACTGTGTTGGGTCACAACAGCCCCCTGCAATGATCCAGGGCTGGGACAGTGTCTGTAAACGGCTCGCTTTTTTTTCAGTTTTGGGCCCCTTGCTCCAAAAAGGACATTGAGGGGCTTGAATCGTGTCCAAAGAAGAACAACGAAGCTGGGGAAGGTTCTAGAGAACAAGTCTTGTGAGGAGCTGCTGAGGGACATGGGGTTGTTCAGCCTGGAGAAAAGGAGGCTCAGGGGAAACCTTCTCACTCTCAACACCTCCCTGAGAGGAGGCTGGAGCCAGGTGGGGTTGGTCTCTTCTCCCAGGGAACAAGCAACAGCACAAGAGGAAACGGCCTCAAGCTGTGCCAGGGGAGGTTTAGGTTGGACATGAGGAACAATTTTTTCTCTGAAAGGGTTGTGCAGGCCTGTCCCAGGCTGCCCAGGGCAGTGCTGGAGTCCCCATCCCTGGATGGGATTCAAAGCTGTGTAGATGTGGTGCTGAGGGACATGGGTTAGTGGTGACCTGGCAGTGCTGGGTTAACGGTTGGACTGAATGATCTTGAAGGTCTCTTCCCACCAAAATGATTCTATGATTCTGTAATTGAAAGTAATTTCTGCCAGAAATGTTGAAATGTAGGCCAGATGATATTTGTAGTCTTTAAAACTCCTTTCCTTTTTCATTCTGATGGGCAAAGACAAAGAAAAATTTATAAGGAATTCCATAATGATTCCAGAAGATTTCTGTAAAGAACATAACCTGAGTATTCCCTTAAAGGTCACTATTTCTTAGCAACTTGTCCATATGTTTCCTCATGGATTTGCAGCTCTGTGACCTGCAGTTCTTTGCCATTTGTCTATATTGCTTATCATCCTTCTGTAGGATGGTAAATGGGAATAGTTCGAATATGAGGGAAAATAATCCCAGTCCATTGCTCAGTCTCAGTGGCTAAGGAAATACAAGAAGACTAGTCACATAAATTACAGAAAAAACCAAAAGAAACAGTAGTCTGCTTACTAGTTTAAACCAGTTCTAGGCACAAAAGTAAAATACAGCAAGTAACTCCAGAAGTGTACAAGAGCAGGCACAAAACTTCAAATTGAAAAAAAAAGGAAAATAAATAATTAAATTCTCCTGGAAAATGTTAATTTAAAATCACTCTTTAGCTACTAAGCACTGAATTACCAGACATTACTTTCAACACTGAAATTAATATTGCATGTGACTAATTAGAACCATCCACTGGTCAATCATAATGAGTTTTTACCTATTTGTTCCCAAAACCTACCAGTTTGTGGATGCCTGAACATTTTATTTCTGTAGCATTCCTAAAAGTTGTATTATTTCTGCTTTTGAAAGGCCAGCTCTGCTTAGAAACTGATAAGCAGAATCACAAATAACTGTGATTGATGGTTTCTTCATACTGTGTAACAGCTCTTTAAAAAAAAAACCTAAAAAATCATGCTGAACAATTAATAGCAAATAATCAACACTCTGTTCTCTGTTTTGAGAAGCATTTATAGAACAATAATAATTTGCTGAACACAGCAGTAAATTAATCCAGACAAGTTTTAAAGTAACTATAGAGAAATCAACACATTTGAACAAATAAAACCCTGTCACGGATTAAAAAGTAAAGAAAGTTAGCAGAAATCAAAAGATATGCTGATTGTGAAAGAATAAGATTATGGCAAAAGAGAGAAAAGGGGGCAAAAAAATCCTCACTCTGCGTGTCCAACATAAGAATCTGAAGGAAGAGCAAGAAACGTTCTCATAATCAGCTTCCTGAGCACATTCAAATCAGTCATAAATTCATTTCAAACACATCCAGAGCAGGAAGGAGAAGAAAGCCTCCACTTGGAAAATATATGATCAAGGTTGAAAAGTTGTATTTAAACTATGGCGGAAAATCCACGTGAACTTTCCTTGTGTCTGTTTTATTACAGAAGAATCCCAGAGGTTGTCATCCTGCTGGAACCATTGGACAGGGGATGTGTTGAAGGATCGCTCTCCAACTGAGTATCAGAAGAGGTACTAAATTAAAAGGAATAAAGATACTAAAAATTTATTAAGAACAGACAGTATTTGCCCAAAAAGCCTGAGGGGAGGGAAAGTAAACTGGTAAATCATTAATTGGCTGATTAAATCAAAAGAATAGATGACAAATTTGAAACATTTGTAAAAAGAGGTGATCCACAGAACTACAAATTCATAAATACTGGATATAAAAAAATATTTCAAATGAATTAGTGGACACAGATATACAGAAGATACATGAGAGAAAAATCCCAGTAATGCATACCATCATTAACAAATCTTTCATAGCTTCAGGTTGGAAAAGTCCCTTGGGATCAAGTCCAACCATTAACCCTACTCTACAAAGTTCACCCCTAAACCACGTGCCCCAACACCACATCTCTGTGAAAAAACTGTCAAACTGTGGAAAAAACCCCAAAAAATAGAAAAATGACTGATCTGCTCACTTTTTGAAATTATTTTCCACTAGGTTCCTCCCCAAAACCTTCACAGGCAGTCGTTATCAATCTTGGATACAGTTCTTCATGAGAATTAGATCAAACTGAGAAAGATTCTGCTGTTAAGTCAAAGCATCATAATCCTAGCAACTGAAGATTTACGGCTTAATGAAATCTCCAAAATCTACATGATTTCATTGTATTTGCCCAAAGAAAAAAAGATTTTTGAAGCTTCATGGATATTACATTTCCAATTCTAGCTTTAAGTAACCTATGGGACTTGAAATTGCTGAAATATGATGCAATTTAGCAAAACAGCCTCAAAAATAACGATGCTGCGTACAGATACCACTGTAACATTGTGTTAGTAACAAAAGATCTAAGATTAATTATTTCGGATGTATCTTTTTAAGGGACTGAGGAGCATTAACTTGGTCTTTCCACGTGAAATACGAGCACAAAGCAAAATCCCCAAGCCCCTCTTGCCGTCGTAGTCATTGTAACTTGGTAATTTCAAGAGAATGGGATTTTTCCCATGACAACCCATGACAATGTCGCAGTCTTTTTAAGTTATTATTTTCTTAAGCTCCTGGGGAATCTCCAACCACAATACTCCAGTTAACTGAGATTGGAAATATTCTCCGTCTCATCAAGGGGAGTTAATGAAGGCTCTGAGTCGAGGTCCACTTTCATTCATTTTAACTAAATGAAGATCTCACTCGCAGAATTAAAAATGCCTTTTTAGTAGTTATCTGTCTTCTGAAGAGAACTGCAATGCTGTTCTTGGCGCAGCATCACTCGAAAGTGAGTAACTCTGGAAGCAAGAGTGTCCCCTCACAAAGTCAATAATGCAGAACCACCCTCGTGTTGGGAAAGGTAATGAAGAATCCAGAGATGGACAGGAAGTCTTCCCTAGGATAATCAGGATAATCTTCCCTAGGATAATCCCAAGATCAGAGGCTTCTATAGACAGAAAAATTCCAACTGAGTATGAAGTCTTCCCTAGGATCATTAGTGGAGGAACATCTCCCAAGATCAGAGTCTTCTATAGACAAATCCCAGCTGAGTATTATTTAAAAGACAAATGGAAAGGGTGCTGATTTGAGTTGAAAACCTCAGCTTTTGTGTATTTTGTGTATATATTGTGTATGAGTCCCAGCAGTTTTAAACAAAGAGGGGAGAGCACGTCTCAAGACTCCAGAATGAAACGTTCTGTATCGTTCTGCATCCTCATAAGCACAGAAGTGATTGCTTACACTTGCTGAAAGGTTCAAATGTACTCAAAACAACAACATGCAATGAAAAAATCTGAGCTTACAACTATGCTGCCAATTTGCCTTGACCACAGCAAACTCAAGGGCATCACAAATAAAACATTACAGCTGCATCAGAAACTAAAGAGAGCTCATGAAAAATATTTCTCCAGCATCTGCCTCCTGCAAAGGTCTTATATTTCCAGAGCTTTCATCCCCCCCACGCCCTGCACAGCAATGCAGAGGGAAAGGCTCTGCCCATCTCCAGCTCTCATCTGCAGTACTGCTGTCTCTCTGGTCAGTAATAACCTCTCCTGGGGCAGGAAGCAGCCCGCTCTCTGGAGAAGGAGCAGGCACGCTGCTTGCTAACAGCCAGACGAGATCTCCCAGGAAAGCAGGGAAGTGTCACAGGAACTGAACGCAGGGGAGAACGACAAGCCTCCTTTTCTCTCATGACTTACCCCTGCGTCGCTACCGTAACGACAGGAATGACCCAGGGAATCTGCTCCAGGCCCGAGACGGGCACGGCAGCGTGCTGAACCCCACGTGAACAGAGCTAAAGCCTCACGCAGTGCCTGCAGAACCGGCTCACGAAAGCCTCCATCCTTCCATGCAGACTTCTCATGCAGCAAGGTGACAAGCTCGGCTGCTGAATGATTTTAGTGACAGTATAATTTAAAACTCCACAACTACATTTATTATAAGGCTAACAGTCTGAAAGGAATAATATTCCTGCGACTGCGGCGTTTCGGATGCACCAAGTTACACGAGGAATTTCTGTGGCAACTGGAAACTGTATTTTTAGAAATGAGCTCCTCGTTTATGGCAGAGGCACGTGTATGTTATACAACATGCCTCCCCCGGAGCTGTACAGGCTGAGAGAATGAAGAAATCTTCACATTTATTCAGCTAGGCCTCTAAAAGCCCTTACTCTCCTTCCAGCATTCCAAAGCCACAATCCTGACCTTCTCACTAGTACAGTCTCGGCAGAAAGCCCATACGCAGGAACAGTACCACTGCTGCCTTGCTGAGCACAGATGCAGAGAAGGAACCTTATTAATATGTAAATGGAGAAGCCAAGATAACATTTAAAATCCTTTGCATGAAACAAGACAACAATATTTACTAAAATTGCTCTTCAACCCGGGAGCAAAGAAAATAAACAACTAAAAATAGATGAAAAATCATTATTAGCTGATTCTGTTTACACGCCTCTGTTTATTCTACAACTGGCAAAGAGACTCTTATAGGAAAGAAAGAGATCTGCTCTCTGACAAATAATTAAACCAAACTGGACAAGTACTGAAACTTGCCATTTGTAAATCTGAGGAGACAGTAAGGAGGGAAAAATGTGGAAGAATACGTGCGTGCTGAAAAGAGGTGATCATCTGCAAAAAGATGCTGCAACGAATGGAAATGAAAATGATATCGTAAAAAAAATCGATGGAAGTTAGACCATCATCAGGGATGGAAGTCAGACCATCATCAAGGATGGAAGTCAGACCAAGCAGAAGCTCTGCCATGTTGAAGGCTGAGCCAAAGAGCAATCCATCGTCCGCATCTTACCACGGTGTAGAAGCTACTGTTTGCAGAAGAGCAAATTAAAGACATCTTCACATTACAATTATAGAGCAAAGAAAGCCCAAAAAAACCCAACTCTACTGGAGCCCACTCAGTATTAGCTTTGCTAAACCCCCAGTTTATTATTCCCTCTATTACTGTGAGTAACAACAGACAGAGAGAGGGACAGCGACTAAACTGGAGCGTTTCTTTTCACGGGAAAGCAGCTATTGCGTCGATCCTGCACATAAAACCTTCACGAAAGTATGACTGGGATTAGGAAAAAACCTACAAATTGGATTTAGTAACAAAATATGTCATGATACGAATGATTCCTATTCTTCCGTAGTGCCTTTACTGGAAAACACTAACAGCAACTCTGAATTTCTGAAAAGTAATTCAACTGTTTGCACAAAAACAGGGAAGCATTGCGTCTGTTTTTTTCCAGTTTGCCCAGTAAGAACACTCAGCTAGCTAACATGATTGATTTCCCTGCCACTAACTCCCTTCTTCCTATTAAAGTCACAGTGGTTGGCTGTCAAACGGGAGTTACTTTAATCAGGAAATTGGAGAAAGCACATCTCACGTTAAATTCTGCACTGCGTAGCGCTCGGAAGCGTCGAGGGGACTGTTTCTGCCAAGTGCTTTGATTCCCTGGAGCACTGAGCTGTTAACTACATGTGCACGCGTGGAAGTAGGTCGGGAGTACTATTCTGTTGTGCACTGTAAGGCCGCCAGTGAGCTCTTGAAATAGAGCTAGGATTTGCATAGTGTTTAAGCAGGAAGCGTGCAAGGAACAGACCTGTTTTCCCCAAGATGTTCGTTCTGCACCAATCTCACTTGCGCGACGTCCGCGAGTGAAAGCTCCAATCTAGAATCGGGAACTCTTTTCATTCCTTATCACCATTGTCGGCCTTCAAGTTTATTTTTAGACACTTTGTCACATAAATGTTCTGCAAGGGAACAAGTTTCCATCTTTCCTGATTTCCTACTGTTCTGAAGAAGAGATTAAGAGAGGGAACTAAAACTGACAGACCCGTTAAAATGAGGCAGCGAGCTTTTAATGGTTTTCCTTTTTATCTGACAGCTCAGATCATCTCTCATTTCAGTGGGGAATGAAGAAAATGCTCTTCAGCTTTTCACCCTCCCACTTGAGGACAGACCTTTTCTAGCCTTATTCAATAATCCCATTCGTCAAATATCTTGCTTTCCTGTTAGAAGAAGGGCATGAGTGCACAAGCCGCTCTGTATAAAGTTATTCTAGTGATACAAAGCAGCCACAATATTGCTTTCAACACAGACTGGGTTTCCCCCCCACCCCGGAACGACAAGGAGCATTTGTTTTAGAAGCAAATTAGCTTGAAATAATTTTTCTCTAAAACTCACCACATCAATCATAAACTCGAAGTCCAGTCAAACTCAGCCATAGCCAAGTCACGTGTAGAACAGAGCCACGGAATAAAAACAGCGCAAGGAGGAAAAGCTGCTGCCCAAAAAATCTACGCAGCAGTTGTGTCTGAACTCAGCACTGGCAAGTAGGTGGAAGCTGTCAAGAATAAACCCAGTAAACTTATGAATAATTCCATGCTGAAGATTGGATATGGCTGTTCTACCAGGAAGCAATGCTTTCCAAATCCTCCTCTGAACCAACGAGCACGCGAAAGAATCAGGCAGTCGAACATACCTACCGGGATCTTTAGAAAGCCTTCAACAAGACCCCTTCCCAAAGGGGAACTAAACCACCACAGAAGGTCCTCTTGTGCACTCAAGTAATTGTTTGAAGGATAGAAAGCAAGAGGTAGGACTAAGCAGTCAATTCTCTCCCACAGAATGAAGGTGAGGTCACTCCCAGAACCTTACAGAAAGGCGTGCTAGGGCTGATGCTGTTTAAAATATTCACAAATGATAGAGAACACATAAAAATAGCACAGTAACAAAGGCTGCTGATGAGACAAAGCTGCTTGGAGCAGTAAATTAAAAGCTGACTGAAAAGATGCTATGCAGGACGTGTTGGCATCAACAGAAAGTGGCAGGGGTCATTCAACTGCAGATAAATAGAAAATGCTTCACAGGAGCAGAGGTGCTCGAACAGAGGTACACACCGACAGGCCTCTGTTCTAGATCCTTCAAGAAAGGAGGACCAAGAGCTGCAGCAACTCTCTCTGCAGGAGCAGGGAAGGTTCCCAGGTCATTCTATTCTTACACCAGACCCATCGATCCATACATTCTTTCCCACCTCCTGATGGACCATTCCCTTTTCCTTGGGGTCATCGAGATGTGTGTCAGAAATGGGATTTCTAAATGCTTTTCCTGTTTTC
This sequence comes from Todiramphus chloris collaris, assembly GCA_025345505.1. Lineage (NCBI taxonomy): Eukaryota > Metazoa > Chordata > Aves > Coraciiformes > Alcedinidae > Todiramphus > Todiramphus chloris. The sequence continues at coordinate 3,371,657 of JANVCC010000034.1, read as the reverse complement.
TTTCGGGTGACATCCATGAACAAGGGATCTTCACGTTGGAATGTCTGAAACACATCTATTCAGTGCTGATGCTCAGGAACCTGCTAGCTAGCCAGTTCTTAATTCCTTCATGTGCATCTTGTTCCCATTCTAACCTGTCCAGCATTGTACATCTTTGGTGTGGCCGACTGACACAACCTACAGCACTTCACTAACATTGCCTTCTCCGATGAAACTTGGATTTTTTTTTTTTTTATTAGCCTGTCAAGATCTATTTTCAGTAAACTCAAGAGGCATTCATTATAACATACTCCTCACATTTAGTTCTCGATGAGCTGAATGCTATTCCATCATTTTTCACTTAAATTGTATCAAACTGACAAGCCCACAATTACCTGCATTGTCCTAGTTCTTCTTTTCAAAGATTGGCACAGGAACCGTTTTCTTGTAGCCCTCCAGAGCCCTCCAAGATTAGTGAGAAATCAATATAATTGCTTTAAAGTTCTCTCTGCTCCTTCCTTTTCTTTTTCCTTTTTTTTTAATGTGAATTCCTCATGACAATGAACTTCAATATATGTAACCTAAGCAGCTATATTTAACAATCATCCAAATTATTGTTTGAATAGGTGTCTGTGTCACCATAGAATTTATCTGGAGAATGGGAATATGGATCATTATATCCCAAAGGCAGGACACTCTTTTCTGCTTGTTATGACAACTCCATCATTTCTGTCTATTAATCAACTGGAGGTGGAAACAGAGTAATAAGGAAAGGGAAGGGAAGAGGAAATGGCTTTGACTAAGTCAGTCATTTATTCTACATGTAGAAAAAAGAATGTAAAGTGAAAACTGACTGCCAGAAAGACAATAAAAATCTGCAACTGAGAGCCACAGATCTACCTAGCCAGCTACAGTATTCGACCTTCCAGATCTCTCCTGAGCAACAAAAGTCTGTGTGTACAAGCTGGACACATTTTTTTTCATTTAGTACCTCAACTTCCCTGTAAATTGGAAAAAAAAAAAAAAAAAAGAGTGTTCTTTGATCAGAGATGATCTGAGAGCTACAAGTGAAAAGCTACGTGCCTGTGGAAAGGTCTCTAAGGAATCATCTAGAGACACTCTTGCTTAACCTCATAGCAGAATTTGCTCTGAAGGTTTCTCTTCCTCTGCAAACCTCTCTACTAGCAGAGGAAAAAAAAAAGCTCTACTACAGCACACTTGTACTAAAGTGGACTTCTGACATCAAACTGCCCATTAGCAAAGCGAGGTTGAGCCTCGCTCTTCTCATATGCATCTTAGGAGATAGGAAATGCGAGGCTATAAAAGTACTCCAGGCTATGCAGTACTGCAGAAACACTACACTCTCCACATGCAATCTAAATAAAGCTTTGAAATGTTATTGATTAGTGACCTGGGTCAGAACAGGGTTAGCAGAGCAAAACACAGTCATAGCAAAATGCCAACCACGCTGGAAAATTCAGAGTACGGACTGTACCTTACAGATCTTGTAGAGAGAGTCCTGCCCGTCTCCTTCTGTATCTTTGAAATAATCATGTGCTGGGAAGGTACGATGAATATCTCGTGTAATGACACTCTCCTGAGCAGAATCCTGGAATAACAACAACAAAAAAAAAAGGAAAAAAGAAAAACCCCAATGTATTAGCCCGGTAACAGTGTAATTAAACATACCAGAATATAAAATTCTATGTGAAGTCAACGTGGAGACATTAGATAACTGCTTTACTGACTCATCCTCCAAAAATGCTTTGAGAAGAAACTGAAAATCCTCCAGTCTCATATGCAGTAATAATTTGACAGTTTAATGAGAGCAACGTGGCATGTTTTCTGTCCTTCAGGCTTACGGTTCAACTTTAAAACTCACAGGCAATGACTAGTTAGTTAATTGTAGGTGCATTTTTACCACATATGCTTACTGTATTTCTCTGGGAGTGGGGGGGAAAAAAAGAAAATTAGACTGTCTCTCTCTCCTGCAAGCTTAGAGGTATTAATTTAAAATGTATGCCAACAAAACCAGTGTTCATTACAAACTGGAACGATTGCTTAGAAGCATTCAAAGTTTACCATTACGTGCTCTTTAAGGGACCAAAACCAGAAGTACCAGAAAATGTTATGCTTTCAGATAAATCCCTTATCTTTCCCTGCTACCATCCCCAACTCAATTACATTTTCACATCGACTAGCAAGCAAGGATAAATCCAGGTGCCTAACCACGGGTGTCAGGAGCCCAAAGACAACCTTGCCTGGAACAGCTGCTGCTGCAGAAGGATCCGGGTCTGCTGAGTGCTGCAGCATCCCTGCGGATTCCATGGGGATGATTTGCATACACAGCAACAGCCAAGGCGATGCCAAATGCCCACGTTTAGGCAACTGGGTTTTTGCCTGCAGGTCCCTAGCTCTGTAGATAAAGAAGCAATTTCTTATGATGCTGCGTGTCTGTTGAAAGATGGAAATCATTGCCATTGACCTGAGAAATATCACTGTCTAGCTGAGGAAATGGTATCAAAATGTCAGAGCTGGAACTGCAAGAGTTAATCAATTATCTTCAGAGTCCAGTTCCCCTCAGTGTGAGATAGCACCTTGAGGTGGGTGAATACTGTAAGGGTGCTTTTTCTCTATCACCTTGGTAATCCTAAAGGAAAAACCAATAGAATCCTCACTTGCAACATGGAAAATAAATCCTGTATAAATACTTATACCTTGGAAATAAAATAGAGAAAAGCTTCTAAACCCTCAGATTGTAGCTTGTAATCAAGGATTTTCCATAAAAAAAAGCTTCTTTACACCTGCTGAAGTCAGCAACCAGGTAATCTCCCAAATCCTAGTGGCTTCCTAATCCCATAAAGCCTCTGCTGCTGCCTGGGAAGGTGGGGAGCTCAGCTAGAAGGCCATGGCAGTTCCTGACTGCTGCTTCCCTTGGGGCCCATCCATAGCCAGCAGGGAAGATGGCATCACCCCGGGCTGGATCAGGCAACCCCAGAGCTGGAAAACCATCGCGACGTTTCTCCAGTCACCTCAGTCGCAGCTACGGTCGCGATGAGGATAAGCATTGCTTCGGTGCCTTTTCTAACAGTGTTCAGACAAGCATCACAGATACAAAAAGTTGAGAGTTTGGGTTTGTGTTTTTAAAAATCCAGCTATTTTCTGTTCTCATCCATGTTCTCATTTCCTTTGACTCTCTCCACCCCTGTAGTGAACTATGGCTTCATCTTCCCTTCCCCATGCCTCTCTGAACTTGACACAATCCTCCAGTTTTTGCCCAGAGAAGTCTTCCTCCTCCTCTCTCCTATCCCTCCCTAAAGGTCACGGCTGCTCTGAATCTTTGCCATCATTAATTTAGCCATTTACAATGTCCTCGTTTTCAGTGATTTCAACTGTTGCCTTCCCTTTGCTCGACAATAACATCTTCAGTTCAAGACAATAACAGGATCTGTAGTTTGTAAAATACCAGGCATAAGGTTATGTTCTATGAACAGAAAAGCTCGTGGAGAGAGGTGATGCTTTTATCCTGCTAACTGGAGAAAATAAACACTTTCTGGTGTTTTTACCGAATTATCAGCCTGATTTTCAGGACATCTAAGCATCATGCAACTCTAAGCTACCAAAACTAACCACACAGTCAGAATCACGTGCAACAACCCCCAGAATAATAATAATCAAAATTTAATAATAAGCAGCTCTTTAATCAGACTTCTTTAATGAGCATTTTCATTTACACGTCTTTCAAATAACTAAATAAGCGACGCTTCCTCCCAGAGGGATCTGGAAGCTTAGTTACACTGGGAGGAAATGCCTTAAACAGCAGTCAGGCTCTCCTCTTACAGCACAGGTAGAGAGCCCATTACGAAAACCTGTTGATTTAGTTCTTCATCACTCATCTGAAAAGGCATTTTGAAGAAAGTTAATAACTGAGCGCACAGAAGTTGACAAGGCAGTTGTCCAAGGTAGAACCAAAGTAATATTTGTATAAAGGCCCAAATGCAATTTCACTTGTACTGATTTCAAAGGAGCCTGAAGCAGAGGCTCCATTCAGCATTATTAACAACAGATGCTACTGGAAACCCAGAGGAAAACAGTTCAGTGGACCCAAAATAAAATTTAAACTGAAAGGCTTAACTTCTTCCCAAAAGACAACATCCACCTGAAGGATCATAAACACATAATCTGAACAAAATGAGTGAGTCTAGAGTGAAAATCAGTGTAGAAATACTTCTTAAAATATATTGAAAACCTTCTGGATAAGTTTCTACCTTTCTCCAGACAGAGTTTATTGATAGCACTGTCCTCAGGAGTACCACGGCAGGGGATCTTACCATCATCCTCATTTAGGTTTTCAGAGGAGTTTTATTCTTCTGAAAGTCAAGCTTAGTTGATTTATTATGAAAAAAAAGCTAAGGTGAGATGGCTATCAAAGCACTGAGAGTTCTAATGATCTTTGTCACTTCTAATAATCATTTCTGTGCTGCCAACTCAGAGAAATAATATTCCACTGAGGAAAAAAATTATCTTCATATGTCAACTCTCTGACAGCTGCCATCCTACTGAACATTCTTTCTCCTTGGAGTCATCTCACTTGCAGAGCAGCTTCCCCTTCCGCAGCTGTGGAGCAGCTGTATGGGAATACTGCCTCCTTCACACCGCTGCCACGATGCTGCCCTACGTGGATGTTTGATGCCAGAAGGCAGACTGAGGTAGAAATACAGAGGAGAACAGGAAATTGTTTGTATTAAATGTTAAAAGAAAACTCAAGGTACACAGGCTCTCAAAATTAAGAAGCCTAGGGCAAGCTTTATGCACGTGCGTCAGGAATTCTTTTTTAATTAAGACTGTTTCTCACACACTCCAAGAAGGACCTCTACTCAGCTGTCATCAGGAGCGTGCCCGTTCTGGTGATGAATTCTGGTTAGAGAGAGACTACAGAGACTCCTGTAGGCAAAGCCTTGCTTCCTTTGGTGCAAGACCTGGAGGATGAGCGTGGCATGAGGCAGAAAAACACAGTAAGAAAAATCTCTTGGGGGGTAACATTTCAACGCTGGGTTAAGACTCAGATCCCTTCCCCACTTCTGCCCAAAATTACTTCGATGAAACCAGGCACGTCCCTGATGAAAAAATTCCACAAGTGGTCACCCGAGTTTTCCTTACTACGCAGCTGCCTTTCTTACAGCTGGAGGAACGCAGAATTACTTACAGTTGCAATTAAAGGAACTCAAGAGTTTTATATCAATACTAAAAAAATAATAAAACCAGGTCACAGGTGGCTCAAACCTGGCATTCAAACTGAGCAGCACTTCTGACCTCAATCTCCTTTTGCTCCATTTCCCTGCTTAATAATAATTTCCCATCTCAGTAGGGTGTTCTGAAAATCAATTAACATCTGAAGCACTGAAATACTGCAGTGATGAGTCCTGCAGAAATGCCAAAGAGGGAATAACAACTTCATCCTCAGATCCTGATCTGAATGGTATATAGTAAGGCAGAGGGTTACAGTGGGGGGAGGAAAGGAAGAAGGAGGGGAGGAAAGGAAGAAGGAGGGGAGGAAAGGAAGAAGGAGGGGAGGAAAGTGCTCATCAGACGAGCACTATTCCTTCTGTATGCAGCAAGGCAGAGATCCTGGGCAGCAGACAACCCCAAACCACAGAACCTCGTGTGATCAAGAACACACCATTACGCATACAAGTAGGCAATTTTAATATTGTACTTAGCTCCCAAAGGCTTCTCTCCAATCTTAAGCTCCTTCAAGTCTGGTTTTATCCTGTATGTTTACATACAAACCCAACAGGATTTGTATGTGCTGAAGACTCAGTACACTGAAAAGCTTTGCATCGCTGGTGGGGTTCAAACAGCTGATTTTGCATCATTGTCCCACCCATGCTTCACCTCTCCAGCAGCTAAAGCCAGCCAGAATCCAGAGTACCAAGGAAAGTATAACAAGGAAAAAACTTCAAAATGGGCTTTCAACACCTAAAATCACCACACTCTAGAAAACTGATGTGTCACGCTCCTCCAGGAGTAGGTACCAGAACTCTTCTGCACACTGGATGGAACGCGAAAGCTGCCAGGCTGTCGCAGCTGTTCACTGCTCCCGCTCTGCCGGAGACGGACGATGTGGAAACACATCACCTGACGAGAGCAGGAGCTAGATCTACCTCTGATAAAGCCAGGGAAATTTAAAGCTGGAGGATTAAATACTGACTTGCTGAGTGCACGGTATCAGACGCTACGACGTTGTTTCCGTACCCTCAGCAGTTTTTTCACACTGCTTATTCTTTTCCTTGAAGACCCAAGCAGGGCTGCGCGGTTCCACGCGTGGCAATACGAATAACAGCTTGGAGGTCTCTAAATCACAAACAGGCAGCAAATGCAAACCAGAGAAAAGAGATGAGGTCAGGCAGTGGGGGGTTGAAATGAACTGAGATGAAGCTGTGAATCTGACATCATATATATATACACACACACACACACACACACAAGCCCTTTCGTCTTATTTTCCATATGCATTATAACCCTCTGAGTAAACTGTGCAACCCCAAAAAATTCCAGTTTCCCTACCAGTCAGTATTTAGAAAAAAAAAAAAAATTAGAACAACAGCTCTTCCTTTTAAAAACACTAGACTAAAAAAATGTTTGGCTTATGCTGGGTTCTTCTGTAATGTTTTTGCAATACATACCTTGTAGTTCAGCTCTTTTCTATAAATAGATTTTCTTTCAATCAGCATCAGCTTTTATTCAGTCGAGAGCACATAACAGTCAGAGAGTACTAATTAACAGAGAACCAGAAACTGAGAAAAAAGCAGAGGACTATTCTTCAGAGACTTTTTTTTCTTTTTACCAGCTACATATCAAGGTATTTAAAGTAAAAAATAGTATTTAGGTTAGTTCAGTAAATACTCTGGTCAGCTGAACTCTGCTAAGTCTGGCTCACTCTCACCTGTATTTATTGCTGCTTGGGCAAAACCACTTTCTACAAGCAGAAAGAAGGAACAGTTGTACTGGAGATGGGCCCAAATCAATAGTTCAAAGCTAAGCAGTCCTGGGTTTCTGGCAGGTCAAGCCTGGTTCTAAATTTAGTGTCAAAGGCTCTCTGCTCTCATCAGCGTAGTAGTTTGGATATTACTGTAGCTCAAACCATCTCCCATCCTGCTCAGGCTGTGTTTGATGAGATAGTGGGCTGCTGCTCGTGCCTCAAATGTTGACAATTCCCAAGACAGGATGCTCAGAAAAGCATGCACATCCTGTCCCCTCGTATTTAAAGTCTGTCACTGGATTTCTTGCAACATTTAAGTCCATCTTAAAACTACCTGGGAGGAGGAGGAGGAGCCCCGATGAGGACACACTGACCAACTGCCCAGCATGAGGTTTCGAAGCCTCCCAGGAGGCAGTGCTGAGAGTTTTCAGCTACAAGATGCTTGGACAGCAGAGAATGACAACTCCAAGATTCTTCAAGACAGAAAAGTAGTATCAGAATAATAAGCACACCCATGGAAAGATTATTCTGTATGCAGCTATAAAAAAGAAAGTGAGACTGTAGCAGCCACGGGGGTAAGGCAGAAACAGCTCGGGTTTTAACGGGGTTAAGCCATCAATCAGCAACAGAGCAGATGACGTTCTTCTGTTAAAAAAATCACAGCAAAACTAGATCAGACACAAGCTGATCAATTCTGTACACACTTGCTCGTTCTGAAAAACAAAAAATACCCATGACCTTTACTATCTCCGTGTTTTGTTTCCCTTCTCCCTCTCCAATTCTGTATGCCCTCCTCCTCTCGTATGCTACTGATACATAATTTATCCTCCTTACTCTGCCACATCCTTTCTGAAAGATGCTGTCAAAAGAAAACCGCCGCTTGTGCTGCTGGGCAAGAGATCAACTGTTGAATGCAGCAGGCTCTGGTTTTTGCCACGGGCATGGTACGCCGAGCATCCAGTTGCTAAACACTTCTCTGGAAAGCTCCCTGACCTCCCCCGAGAGAGAAGGTGGCAGATGGGGTCTGGGGTTGGGCTTTTTCCATGTGATGTACGAATGGGCACGCACATCTGTTGGTAAATAGCGGAGCATTTCAATTTAGTTTTTATGATGTTAGGGGTTTTCTTTGGGTCCTGTTATGTTTAGTGGATACACCATCCAGCATTCTCTTGTTAAAGGTTGGAGAGACTTTTTAAAGCACTGGCTTTTGTCTTAGGTTTGCTCTGGTTTTTAATAGGTTCTAAGTAATAGGTTGACCTCTCCAGAGGACAAGAAGATCTAGTAAACCAAGCAAAAAGCATATTATCCAGTTTACTCATCACTTCACCCTTCTTCTCTGACAAGTGAGATAGGCACTATCTCATAAACAGACAAGGAAAAAAGTAACCCAGAGATTTATCCATTTATATGTATTGCATTATACATATATATGTATTACATTATATTGTAGATATTATTTGTATTATTGTATACATTATATTGTATATTATATATGTATTGCATTATACATTTATATGTATTGCAAGTTGATTTTGTCCAAATCCTTCTGGTTTGCTAATTTTTTAGATGAGGTTTCCAATTAGGTCTCCTCTGGGAGAGACAACTTGCTGGAAACAAGGTTCTTGTGATTAATCTGTAACTTCAAAAACTCACGTATTTCTGACTCTACCACCAACTCACTGGGTAATTTCTAGAAGCAAATGGAAAGGTAAGGCCTGCTTCTAAGAAACAATACTTAACTGTACAGCAGTATCAGATGGCAGTGGAAAACTTATGTGACACTGTTGTCAGAAAATGGAAAAGGTAATGTATTTGAATCCTTGGCTGCTATTTATCTGCCTTCATTGACGGTGGTACAAAACCTACTGCAATTTTAAACAAGTGCCTGGAAATCTTCACTGAAAGAAGAATTAAAAAAAAAAAAAAAAAAAAAAGAAAAATACAGTTGCGTCGCTGACCAAGCAGATGCCTGTCTATTCACCGTGTGTTTCAACACTTCCACTGATTCTGAAATTAACGCTGGCAATCACGAGATGACGTGATCCACATCCATTTCAGATTTTAAAGCAAGTGCTGCTCTCCAGAGTTGCTTGACTTTTCCTTTGCAAGACCAGTGACTCCAGATCTAAGAAAGAACAGGAACAGAATTCATAGGTAGGGCCTCCAAGCCCACATTAACCCTTAGCATCTCTACTGCTTGCTGCTGGTGCGATGATGATATAAAGAGAAGATGCTGTAGTATCAAGCAAGTTTAGCTGATTCAGCAACATTGGTTTTTAACACGGAGGAAACACCTTTCAGCACTAAGCAGATAAAGACTGTTGCTGTTGATGTTAAACAGCTTCTTAGGCTTGTAGTGTTGAAGTGCACAGACTGTTTCTTCAAAAAGGAAATGTCTGTCCCTCATTTTCTTAAACAATGGAGTTCTTCCAATAACCCAGACAGAAACACTTCAGCGAGACCCATGGTCAGCTGTAACATATTTGCAGCAAGTAAAAAATCACCAACTCAGTGACTTTCCAGATCCGCTCCCTGACAACAGCTACGTAACTCAAGCAATCATTTGATATTCTGGATGCTTTCGTTTTGATACTTGCTACGACAACAGTGCCTTGATGTTTTTCTTCACTGTGAAGATACCTTGTTGTTTGGAAGCGTGTACTTTTTTGATCCGTTCATCCTCCAGAACTATTCAAATCAATGAGACCATTACACAGTAATCTTCTCTATTCTTCATGTAAGAAATCCAGAACCTGGGGGTTCTGTTGACTTGCCAGTCCTTTATGTCACTTGGCATTGATGACAGACTATAAGAACAAAGACTGTAGCTCTTTGGGAGCCTATGAGATCAAGACCACTTCTTGGCAAAGTCTTAGTCTTTCCTCCAGCTGAAGGTTAGCCTCATGGTTAGGGGAAAGGACAGAAATCCAAGAGCATGGTTTTCATGCCCGCTTCAATGTGGATATCCTGCCTAGTGTATAATATTTCTGAGCACCAACTCCTTCAATGATACATACAGAGTGACAATGTCCACAAACAAGCCATTAATGTGTGACAAGCACTTTTATACCTAACATAGAAGTATTTGAAATGTCACAGCTGAAATGAAAAATTATATAAGGCTAATATAACATTGCCCATAATACTTTACTCTATTTCATTGCTGGTTTTTTTTTTTTTTAATGAATCTATGAAAAAAAAGTTCTATTCAGCTACAATTTGGACATGTTTCCTCACTGGATCCCTTGGAGTGTATGAGACACTGAAGACAGCTGATGGAACTGCAGTGATCCAGGTCTGTGCTGAGCAACCACCACTGTCGCTACAGGGTGGCACAGACTGCGAAGGCAGCTCTGGAATTTGCTGCAAGATGAACCGTAGACATCAGCAGTTTAGAGACAGTGATTTGGGAAGATGACAGAACTTTAAAGCCTTCCTCAAATCTTCTTCCAGTTAGAAGGAGCAAGAATGCAGCACAAAGGTGTTTTCATCTCCTAACAGTACTGCATATAGCTCCAAGCAGGTGTAAGCAGACCCTGTCCAGGCCCATGGTGAGCTGTCAGTATCTCACCTTTTAGTAGAAATTTTAAATTAAATTTTAGATAAACTAACGAGGAAAAATATCAAAAGGAAATAATAACAAATGTTTGAGATGGGAAGGGCTCTCTGGATATCATCTGGTCCAACCTGCCTGCCCAAGCAGGGCTACCTAGAGCTAGTTGCCCAGGACCATGTCCAGATGGCTTCTGAATGTCTCTAAGGGTGAAGCCTCCACAGCCTCCCTGGGAAACCTGTGGCAGTGCTTTGGCACCCTCACAGCAAAGAACTTTCTCCTTATCTTCGTATGGAGCATCCTACGTGCCCATTGCCTCTGCTTCTGTCCCTGGGCACCACTGAGAAGAGTCTGGCTCTCTTGCCTTCACATCCTCTCTGCAGATACTTATACACATTGATAAGATTCCACCGAGCCCTCTCCTGCTCAACAGCTTCAGCTCTCTCAGCCTTTCCTCATCAGGGAGGTGCTCCAGTCCCTTCAGCCCTTTGCTGGAGCTCTTCAATATGTTCCTGTCTCTCGAGCCCAGGACTAGATCCAGTCCTTGCAGGTGTGGCCTTGAGTCGTGTGCTGTGCTGAGCAGAGGGAAGGATCCCCTCCCTCAATCTACCGGCAACCCTCCTTGTAACGCAGGCGGATGATCCCAGCGGCCTTCTACACAGCAAGGGCTCACCGGTGGCCCGTGTTCACCCTGGAGTCCTCCAGACTGCCGGGTCCTTTTCTGCAATGCTGCATTCCAGGCAGTCCCTTTCTAGGGTGCTACAACTGAGCGTGCAAATGAGCTCGTTCTGGGTCTCTAAGTCTCAAGCCAAGCCAGCATTTTCAGGCTGCAGAGGTTTCTGAACTCAACAGAAGCCCTGAAGCCCGACTCTTCCCAGCTGACAGAGGAAGGGCCATGCTGTAGAGCTCTGCAGGGAACTGGGACCTCTGGGGCTGCGAGTAAATCATCAAACCCAGCTCAGTTTTTGCCTCTGTATATTGATCTAGTTTATTCCTGTTGTTTGAAAAGTAAAATTCACTTCAGCTTTGGTGCCTCCTAAGATTCGGATCAATACAGTACTGACATTAGAAAGCATTTATCTGCTCACATATGGGTCGTAACAATAAAGACCAGACAGTGCAAGGACAGCACAGGACAAAAAAATAATCCTCATTTAGTTTCCAATGCTATCAGTTTCCTGTGTATCACTTTTTGGTGTATCTGAACATTTCTGAAGCACCTCACAAAGGCACTGTATAGGAACAAGAGGATTTCAAGGATACTTCAGCTGTTGTCTCTCCTTGGAAGGAAAGGAGCCTACGGCCACCTCTTCTTTAATCACAAAGCTCAGTAATTCCAGTTATTCTGACTATGATGGGGAGGTTATCTGTGCTTACAGATAACACTGCTACTTCACAATGATCTCTTACTGAATCCCTTCAGTTCCAGAAGTAACACAAGGACAAAGTTTCTGTCCATGTCTATGCAAACACTCCTCATGACAAAACAAAAGTGAACCTGCCTAAATACGCTAAACTCTAAGTGAACTAACAGTGCCCTTCTTGGCACCTCTGGCATTTATGCCAATGAGCAATATAAATAGGAAAATCAATGACCTGCTATCCCGTAAGAACCGAGGAATAACTATGAGACACATGAAAACAGCCACTTTCATCATCAGAAGATGTAATTAACTCAGTTCAGTATAAACCCTCAGGCATGGAAGAATAAAACGAAGTTATAAGGACAAAATGAAAACAAATCACAAGGAGATGATAATCCTTTCATAGAAGGGATATTACTGAAATATACCCCACGACAGCACTTGGGTTTAATGCTACAGAAGCACCTTCCCCACATTTGCAGCCGTGCCATGGCTCAGTTACGTTACTTCGTCATGTCAAGGTCTACATTCAAAGCCAGCAATCATGTAACACTGAAGGAAAGATCAATTAAATCTTTAAGCATCCCCCCTCAAGAAAAACCCTCCAGTTGGATTGAAGTCAAACGTATTTTCTTACAATACCTTTCAAAGGTCACCATCAATTACAACCTATTTCATAACGTGGCGGGTTCGTTGACCATGTTACTAGATCATTACATTCAACACGAAGAAAAATGACTTCCCAGCTTTCTAAATAAGATTGTATACGTAGATAACTCCCACAAACCAAGCTCTACTGCACTCTGCCAAAACCCAAACCCCACCTACAGGAAAAAAAACAAGAAAAAAAAAAATCAGACAATTAAACTGACTTAGTAACTTCCCTGTCACCATTATCCTTTTCACCTCCAAGAGCATCTACAGCGATCCTGGCAGAAGGCAGAAGCAGTAACAACGCGGGAGTCCGGTAATGGAGTACGACAGAAAGCTGGCACGGCAGAAAAGGTGTCTCCCGCAGGGCTCAGCGGGGCCGGCTGAAAGGAAGGTGCTTAGGACTTCTGAGGCCTTCTCAAGACTGCCAACAAAAGTGACTCCTCATAAATCAAGACGGATCGAGTTAAGCTGCTATATGCTAAGGCATCCCCCAGAGCTGTGTGACTGCAAGCACGTTTTTGCTGTGTAACGAAGGATCACATACAGAGACAAGGTTACGGTGAAGGGGTAACCTTGGTTTAGCTTTTCCTCCTCCTCTTCTTTTTCCTCTTGGCTTTCCAGACAAAATATTCTCATGAAATTCTGTTACTTCATTATATGTAGATTTTCTTGAAGTGAAGAAGAGGTTTCAACTGCTGGTTAAATGACCTTGAGTACTTTACGAATGTGGTTACAACAGGATGGCCAACAGCAAATCAGGGAAAAAAGTTCCAACAGACTCTCACTGTGCAAGAGTCGATGGCTAACGAGCAGCAAGCAGGGACTGAAAGACAGGACAGGTATCAAATATAAAACAGGAGGGAGGGAAACAGAATTAAACATAAGGGACAGAAACACAGACAAGAAGAGGTGGTGAAATGAAGAGGACCAAGAAGAAATAAAACAAGATAAAGGATGGGAGACAAGAGAGAAGTACCATATAAATTGCATTTAGTTCTCATTGACTCTTAAAAGGAAGCTACAAATCAAATACCTTATTTTAATTTAAATCAATGAAAATCAGTTTGAAAGAAAATCCAAATTACTTCTTCACCATGCAGGCTAAGGAATTCCAGAAAATCTAGTTAGTGCTATTAGATAGATGAAAAGCAATTTTTCCTTTTCTAGAATTAGAAGCACCTCGTAGACTATTAAAACAATCCTCATGTCTCAAGAACACTGGAACTCCTACAATATATGACTAATGCAGCTTAAAATTTAAACTTCTTAAAGTCGCTTTGGGTTTATTTAAGTGGAAATTGGCTTTTTTGGATACTTCTTGTACTTAATTACTACTTGCACGCGCTGCAACACTCTCTAATCTGGATACTTAACGAGTAACACTGAAAAGAATCCAGATAACAAATAGTCAGTCTTGTTTTCATTACCCTTTCCATCTTGCATTAGACTTCATCATCATGTTTCTAAACAGACACTTTCAGATCTCATTTGGTTATAACGTGAGATTCCTTATCTGACCTTAGCTCACTTCTGCTTAACCTACAGCACTGTAATAGCATAATTGCCATATTTGCCACCGTTTAACTTGCAAATGGAAGGAAATGTTAGTCAAAATATCTGCTTAAAAGCATATAAATGGGTATCAGAGAATATTGCAAATAAATAGAGATTCTTACTGCTTCTGAATCTACATTTCTTTACCAGCACGCACTCATTTATACATCCATTTATACCTAATGTCCATATTTCTATGTAGGCAATTAATATTATTATTAATTATATTATTATAAATAATATAAACATAATGTTTATCATTTTCTCTACTTTCAGAAGGTGTTCCTTCTGGAATGCCTAGTAGCCTTTAGGTACCTAGGGGTTTACAGCTTCATAGCCTAGATTACTTTGGATCATTTGGCTCGTAAAAATGAGATCCATCCAAATTTTAGAGTGTTCAAGATGGAAAGTTTAATATAGAAAGTGAAAAGCAATTGATTACGCTCTCTTTTTGTAAACTGGTATTTAATACTGGTTTAAAACTAAATGCCATGTATGTTTATAAGAATGTGTCTACCATCACTTTCAAGAAGCATAATATAGCATGGTCAGAAGGTTAAGTAAGTCCCAAAGATCATCACCTGCTTCTCATATACATTATTCTTCTGGCTGCAAAGTGAGGACTAAGCAATGTAACAGTTATTCTTATTGCTGACAAACAGAAACAAGTTAATGTTAAAAAAAATGTACCAACAAAGAGGACAGCTGATATCCCTTCCTTAAAATAGGACCTGCATCTACATTTAGACCCAACCAAGCCAATGTACCAAACCTGAACTGCTCTCACACAACGATGGCAGAGTGGCTGACCCTTTCTTTGGAAGTGCCTTCACCTCAGGTCAGGCAGATCTTTCAGGGCAGTTCAGCTCAGTGGAAGATGTACCTCCTCAGTCAAAGGAGGTGTTTGCATTTAATACTGGCTTACCAAAGGCTATAGGTGCTGCTGGCAGTCACTGAAACTTTAGTTCCTGTCTAAGGAAGAGTGGAAAAAGTTCAAAAAAACCCCAAATGACTGTAAGTCAGCATCAGAACTGTAGCAGAGCTATCCTACCACATTACTGGAAGAAAATCTGATCCTCTGTGCGGGAAGATGATAAAGCTGCACCAGCTCTTGTGAATGGCATCGCATTTTGCTGCCTCACACGGGTATCTAATGCTTGAGATGGTGAAAAGGGCATTTGGACAATGCCCTTAATAATATGTTTTAGCTTTTAGTCAGCCCTGAAGTACTCAGGCAGTTGGACTAGATGATCACTCTAGGTCCCTTCCAACAGAGCTACTCTATCCCATTTTATTCTAAAACTTCAAAGACGCAACCCTTGCACCTTCACTCACCCCTCCAACCTTACAATTCCTTTACCAAACCACAGAACTCTATTTGAGGGCACGCAGCCCATACAAGCTCCGAGCACACTCACAGGGACATTTCTGGCAGCTGAAGGACCAGCTTAGTGGAGCACAAACAGAGCCCTGATGAGAAAATAAACCAAAATTAGCCCATTTCGTTTGGGATGCGCTAACTAGTGTGGTGAGCATTCTCTGGGTGGATTTTGGCATTGTGAAACTCCCCAACCCACGTTACGACTTGGATCCACAAGGCAGGTGGTACCTCATCTGGCAATCCATCTAAATGACTTGATTCTTACAAAAACCAGGCTAATCATCTTAGCAGGCAGAACAAACGCTGATCAGGGCATTAGCAACATTGAGTCTTACCAGCGCTTTCACCTTCTCAAGATCAAGACAGAAAACTTAATTTGCCGGTACAGAAAAGTGGGTTACAGCCTCTCCCAGAGAAATTAAGCAGAGGGAAAAGATTAACGTCCCACTATATAAATGTCTGTCAAGACAGACTAGAAAAGATGGAGAACACCAAAAATACAGAAAACGAGAGCTGAGTCTAAACAGAACATGGTACAAAGTTTTCCATTAAGTACCTACAGCTTCTCCTGCAAAGAATCAGTAAGTGTAAGCACAGGCTGCTATTTATAGGAGAAATAAAAATGTGTGTCCAGGAAACACCTGGAGCTTCTCACTCTGCAGTTCTGCTTAGTCCTCTTCTCCGTGACACCTACCATGTTCCCATCTCTGGATCAGAATATATTCTGTCTCCAAAGACTGCAAAGATATTTGACTTGACAGGAGATTTCTTGCAAAGCCATCAGAAAAACTATGGTATCTCATGAACACTGGACATTGAAACAAATTACAATATACATCTCAGAGCAAGGCAGGGAGCTATCCCTTTCATAACACTAGTTTTATAATCGGAAAAAGCTTTTTTTTTTAACTTGAACTCCATTAAACCTCTTTGCACATGGTTCCCCTTAAAACATACGGTGTGACGGGGGCTCAATCAGCACTCAACATTAAAGTTCACAGCTCGCTATTCTTAGTTCAGTTATTCTTTGTTTCACATGGGGGGAAAGAAATAAATAACTAAAATTCAGCCTGGAAACAGACTGTAAAATTTTCTCTACAGTTTTCCTGCAGCTACATTTGCTGTTTCAAAGAGAGCAGCAGAAAAATGACCTAAAAGTTCTGCCTAATCTGAGAAGTGGTGTCAGTTATCTATCAAAAGAGGGAAATTTAAGTGATAGGAAAATAAAAAAAGTGTGGGGAAGGTAATAAAATCATGCTTGTAAGTTTTAATTTACCTTATGTAACTTCACATACTCTACTGTTTTCAGAATTCATCACAAATCAAAGCAGGGGGGAACAAGAGAATCACAGAATGGTCAGGGTTGGAAGGGACCTCTGGAGATCATCGAGTCCAACCCCTCTGCCAGCAAGGGAACACCCAGGGCAAGCCACACAGGAACAGATCCAGGCAGGTTCTTGAAAGTCTCCAGAGCAGGAGACTCCACAACCTCCCTGGGCAGCCTGGGCCAGGCTCTGTCGCTCTCACAGGGAAGAAGTTTTTCCTCATGTTGAGGTGGAACTTCCTGTTTCCCCTTGCTGCCATTACCTCTCGTCCTATCCCAGGGCACCACTGACAAGAGCCTGGTCCCTTCTACTTGACCCCCACCCTGCAGATATTTGGCAACATTCCTAAGATCCCCTCTCAGGCTTCTCTTCTCCAGGCTAAACAGCCCCAGGGCTCTCAGCCTTTCCCCATCAGAGAGATGTTCCAGCCCCTCCAGCATCTTTGTGGCTCTCCATTGGACTCTGTCTAGCATTTCCTTGTCCCTCTTGAACTGGGGAGACCAGAACTGAACACAACATTCCATTGTGGGCTCACTAGTGCAGAGTAGAGGGAGAGGAGAACCTCCCTTGACCTGTTGGCCACACTTTTCTTTATGCACCCCAGGAGACCATTGGCCTTCCTGGCCACCAGGGCCCACTGCTGGCCCATGGAGAATTTATTGTCCACCAGGACTCCAAGGTCCCTCTCCACGGAGCTGCTTTCCAGCAGGTCTACCCCTAACCTGTACTGGTACATAGTGGTGTTGCTCTTCAGCTGCAGGACTCTACACTTCTTGTTGAACTTCATTAGGTTTGCCTTTGCCCAGCTCTCCAGCCTGTCCAGGTCTCGCTGGATGGCAGCAGAGCCTGCTGGTGCCTCAGCCACTCCTCCCAGTTTAGCATCAGCAGCAAACTTACCGAGGGTGCACTCTGTCCCTTCATCCAGGTCGCTGATGAAGATGCTGAATAAGACTGGAACCAGAACTGACCCTTGGGGAACACCACTAGTTAGAGGTCCCCAGCTGGACTCTGCACCACTGCTCACAACCTCCTGACCTCGGCTGTTCAGCCAGTTCTCAACCCATCTCACTGTCCACCACACTTCCTGAGCTTACCCATGAGGATGCTACAGGAGACAGTATCAAAAGCCTTGCTGAAGTCAAGGTAGACAACATACACTGGTCTCCCTGCATCTACCCACTGAATCACACCATCATAGAAGAAAGGACACAGCACACATCCAGCTCTCCTGATTGCAGCCTCAGAGGTGACTCAAAGCCAGGAGAGAGCAGCTGCTGTTTCCACCTTTCTTCTGACAACAGACACAAAAATTACAGGTTGATGATGCCCAGGAGACATGCTGACTCAGCGTATTTCCCAGCTGACCCAATGACTCTCCCAGCCACCACAAAGCACATTTTAGGTTGGGCCACAAAGCAGCAAAACCCAAACCATCGTGATACAGCCATGAATCAAAACTTTGGTTTACGTGAAAAAGAACTGCAATCTGACAGTACTGACTGCCCCTAATTCTCAGGCCCATCATATAATTCATCCGTATTTTAGATTGTAAATACCTTTGTGAGAAAATATTACTCGCCGCAGTGAAAATAAGTCAATCACCATTTAAAAAGTAAAAAGGCACATCATCAAAATAAATCATTTCTTTTTCAGACTATTTATTAAACTAGGCTTTTTTTTCATTTCTAAGCATAGAATGTCATTCTTCCTGCTCTACCCTCTCTTGCTTGTCCTTTAACATACAAACCCAAAAATACCAACACATAAAACACTAACCTAAAAGAATGATTTGTCGTTCCATTTGCAAATGACACAATCGCTTCTGATTCTTCACCGCCCCAGGTATGTCACCTAGTGCAGCTTCACAGAAGAAATACACACCATGCATAAAACTTCAAACAAAAGAGCTTTTGCTTCCGATTGTTTTTCCCAGCGCGCCGTTCCAAGAAAGCAATATACAGCCCGCTACAAAAGGGCAACGCATTCAATTTGCACAAGTGTCTTTTATTTGTCTTTGAAATTATTCATTATGAACAAATGCTCCAAGAGCTGATCTCATCAATAATTGAGGAGAAACTTTGCAAGAGAGAAATAAACAGTATTGGGAAAGAGAAATAAGGAAGAAAACACTCCCAAACCACCCTGGTTAAGGTAACTTTCCACTCCCCGCTCACACTGGGATGGTCACTGGGTGAGCAAAGCAGGCACTGTGTTTAGAGCTGGGAGAGGTCTCTGTCTTCATGAAATAATACAAAACTGACAACTGACACAAAACCATCACAAAGTACACCGAGCACACAGTTTAAACACAGACCGAAGTGCATTATTCTCACAGCAGGTGCACAGTAAATGCATTTTCTAAAGGTAGTTTCACACTTATTTCCTGGTGGATTACCTAGAAACACATCAGTGATGTCGCAAAGCTGTTTTTCAAGAAGAGGAGCATGTATTTCTGGGTCTCTGCAAAAAAAACAAAACCAAACCCTGAAATATTTAACTGTTAATTTGTAGGCCAATAATTCTTCGTGCTTCATTAGGCTTACTGCTTATTTTACAGCTGTCTCTGAGAGAGAGAGGAGGAGAGGATCTCTTACCAACGGCCAGGCAACAACTACAGCTTGAGCACTGTGAACACATGAGGCTGCACGGCAGCTCCCACCCATCACTTCCAAGAGAAAGGAAGAAAGTCCAATCAGGGATTTATTCCAGCTAGCCAAAATAAAATGGAAGCAAGAGCATTCTCTGGAATTGTCTAAATTCTAGGAATTGTCTAGAACTCACATTTTAAGAAGTTTTTAACTCTAGAGCGAGCACCAAGTGACAACCAAAGTCATTAGAGATGCTGCTCGGGTTCTGGTGTTACTTTTTTTCAGCAAAACTAATAAATTTTTTCAAGACCTCAAGGGGTATGTGTAACGTGAATGATGAAAAGTCATCTTTTCATTTATAATTATGCAATTGCCATTATGGAAAAGTACACATCTCCAACTTGCACGGCCACTCACAAAAATCTAGGGTCAATAACTTGCAGAATCACAGAGTCCCAGCCTGGTGGGGGTTGGAAGGGACCTCTGGAGATCATCTGGTCCAACCCCCCTGCTCCAGCAGGGTCACCCAGAGCAGGGGGCCCAGGATTGCATTGTCCAGGTGGGTTTGGGATCTCTCCAGAGAAGGAGACTCCACAGCCTCTCTGGGCAGCCTGGCACAGGCTCTGCCACACTCACAGCAAAGAAGTTTCTCCTCATGTGCAGATGGAACCTCCTGGGTTCCGATTTGTGCCCATTGCCCCTTGTCCCGCCACTGGGCAACACTGACAAGAATCTGGTCCCAAGTTCTTGACCTCTGCCCTGTAGATCTTGATAAACACAGAAGCATGTTTCATACTTCAGAACTAACTTTGTGAGGCCAAGCAATGGCAATTTAACCTTAAATAGAAATCATAACCCCACTTGAAATCGAGGGGGTCAAAACACACTGAGCATCACTTCAAGCAAAAGGGCAAGTTAACCTCAGCCTCAACTAGCCATCCTCTTCTGAACTGCTGTATCACAGTATTACAGCACCCAGTTAATGGCACAGTGGGTGGCTTAGGGCTGCCACAGCCTTGCGCTGCTCCTCCCCTTGGCTATGCATCCCCACACACCCCCTTCAGCCAGCACCAGCACTTAGCTGATCATACGCTGCACTAATCTAGGCCACAGCTACCCCAGAGGAAAATATATCATTAATTTCCATCCAGGTCAGCTCCCTGATGTCTCTTCCTGGCTGCTCACAAGAGCTCCAGGGGCAGTGCAAAGGCAGAGGAGATGGGAATGGTAGGCCAGGGCAGGCAAGAGGTCAGGACTGCAGCTGCCCTAATTTAGACCAGCTTAAGCTATCAAGGAACTCGCCATCTATCAGCTCCTCAAAAAGCAGCGGGTCTGTGCCGCATAATTTTTCATGTAGGACAAAGTTTAAAGATCCTTTGCAACTGCAAGTACTGGAAAGAACAGTTAGCACAGAAGCTGCTTCCTGAAATGAGAGCTCGGGAAGGACCTGGCACGATTCATTAGTAGGTTGGACACAGGATCTCCCAGCGTATCTGCTGCACTCACTTCTACCACTTGAAAAGAGATAAATAAATCCAAATAATTTCACTTTATGAAGCACTGTAGGGATGGTCATCTGTAAACAATAAAGAGATGGAGTTTACCTGACTCTTGGTATTACCAGTCGGTACCAAGTTTTAAGTGCCTCCTACCCTCACCCAGTGCCCCCCATAACAACTCTTCTTTACTCAAGGGAGTTGTCTGCACCTCTAGCAATCATCATTGGTTTCTTTTCCTCCTTTAAACAGCTTTAAATGTATTTCAGTATTATCTCAGACAAGGGTATTTCTAATGCATTTCTAAATAAAATTTACATGGTAACCAGTCAGGCGCACAAGATCAAAACTTGGCCCAAAGACTCCACTGCCAGGTAACTGAAGCCAAAAATAAAAAGCTCAGCTACAAAGACATGGAATCCAGCCAAGTTAATTTTCTATGAAACCACACAAAATAAGAGGGCAATACACCATGAGAGAATTGGATTTCAAATCTCTCATCTTTTCGGTGAAAGATGTACAATCCTGACAGCACAGATGGCACCGACTCAGTCCTAATCAAAACTAATGAAGTTGAACTTGATACGCAACCCTTTAATGAGCAGAATGTATTTTTGTTTTCCCATCCATTTGAAAGCTATCACCCAGCAATGAAATCATTAAGCCAGCACATTAAATGCACAATGTATCGTAATAGAGGTAGTATTTTGTGAACACAAGAGAAAGTTAGTAACAAACAATGAGATATCTAGATAGATATAATTGAACTGTAGGTGTCTTTCCTGTCCTGATATAAAGTTTAATTGGTATCATGTACTATTAATCTGTGAAGGAATAAGTCTTGTTCAGTTGTGTTATTTTTAAAAGAAGCTTTACAAGGCAACACACTTAAGAAGAAAAAATAAATTCCACTCATTGCATATCCAGCAAAAATCATGGTAATGAGTTAGAAGACTTTACTAGCAGCTACAGCATTAAAATCTTCATGCTTGAGGGTCAGAGGGAAAGGAGGAAAACACGTGGAATGAATAGAGACTTACCACGTCTAGATCACTATGTCAGGACTGCACTCAATGCAAAATGCATTTTTATCAGTTCGTCTTTGAGTTCTTTTTAAAATAAAAATATAAAAAGACTTCCTAACAAACCATATGCATCACTCATGAGAAAACAGAATTAGTGTGTGGCTTATGGTCAAAAATACAAATAAAAAATAAAAAAAAAAAAACCCAAAAAATCAATACCAAAACCATACAGCAGACTTGAATTGTCAACAAGACAAAGGAAGACAGTTCACCTCCAGCACAGTTTAGGCAGAGCGCGTTCCACCTCCATCCCCAGGTATCGACAGCGCCGTGTCTCCAGCTGTATGTCGCTCACCGAGGACGTGGCTGTCCTGCCCGCTGGCCACACCGGGGGAGGCTCTGTCTCACCCTCACACAACACCACAAAGGCAACCGGGAGGTAAGAAAGTTTTCCTGGATAATACAAAACTTGAAATGATCTCTCCTTATTCTTCCTCGCCACAGATTCCTGGCAGCCCGATGCCTGGATTTTCAGGATTGCATGAATCTGACGGTACAAGCTCCACTGTTTTGGTAGGAAAGACTGCTTACAGTTTTTGAATGCCATCAAACCCCAAACCAACCAGCCATAGCTAGGTAAAACGTGGAAAAAATATTATTTCACCTGATCTGATTTTAAAAAACCCAAGCAAATCAAAACCCAAACTTCATGGTGCAAACAGTAAAATGAGTAATTTTTAATCATTCTGCCCTGCTGAATTCCCTTTGTGCAAAAAAGGCAGGAGCAACACAGTACAAAAGATAACACTAATAGAATAAAACCAGCCCTGCTAGCGTTTTCATTAATTATTTTCATAAACATATATTGTGCCTCGCAATTAAAATGCCGTGTGCCTGAGTTGCCATGGCAGCACAACTTCCACAGAACAATAAATTCTTCCAGCTCAGCTCTGACCAGGGCTGCAAAGCGGTGAGGGAGGCTGTATTTGGAAGGTTTGCAGGGCAAGAGGGCAGAAATCAAGAGGGGAAAAAAAAAAAACCCCATAACTTCCACTGTTTAGAAAAGGCAGAAATCAATACTGAGGCCAGACCTTCACATTTCCAGGGTGGCTTCTGAGGAACGGAAATTCTACCTTTTTCTTTTTCCCCTAGGTTTGGTTTTTTTCTTGGGTTTGTGGTTTGTTTTTTTTTTTTCCTCAATTCCTTCCCACCGAAATTGTCTTCTTGGTCCCCTAGTAACCAAAACCAATCTTGACAGACGATTTGAGCGGCACTCACCTGGGACAGCATGGCCGGAGCTATAAATAATGCCCGCTGCCATCTGCCCCGCTACTCCCGTGCCGCTGGTGCTGCTGGCACCAGGCTGGGCCCGGGGAGCTGGCCCTGCCACAAGGCCACATGAGCCGAGGAGAGTTAAAAATAAATGGTGCCGCTGTCATTAACTGCTGGTTTGATATTCGTTGCTATAGAGAAAGGGGGTGAATGCTAAGAGACCTTTTTAGGGTAATTAGTAATGCATACAGTCTGCAGGCCCGCTTGTTGTATTCAGACGGTTCCTCACGGTGACACAGTTCTTGCTTTCGGTTTCACAGAAATTAGTAATAGATAAAAATAAACCTCAAAGATCAACTGCAGTAGCCAAAAATAATCCAGCTGGGAGTCAAACCTAACTTTCTGAATGAGTCAGCAGCAAGAATGTGGAGCGAGTTAAGAGAGCAGGGTTTGCCCTCTCCTCCTCAGCCCCCCGGTGCTGCCCACCATCACCAAACGCGTGCACGGGCACTGGGGACAGACCCTGACAGCAATGTTTCAAGGCAGAGGAATGACATAAATGGCCTCAAGTTGTGCCAGGGGAAGTTTAGGGTGGAAAAATGTGCTCTTTGAACAGGTTTTCTCAAAGCCTGGCGCAGGCTGCTCAGGGCAGTGGTGGAGTCCCCATCCCTGGAGGGGTTTCAAAGCCATGGAGCTGGGGTGCTGAGGGACATGGTTCGGCAGTGGACTTGGCAGTGCTGGGTTAACCGTTGGACTTGGTGACATTAAAGGTCTCTTCCAACCAAAACGATTCTAAGACAGCATCTTTTCATCTCTAGAGTAATCCAGACAGAGCAGGCTTCCAGAAGCAAACCATCATACTGATGGTATGTCTGTAGCTCAACACCTTTCCTGCAATACCCACCACACGGAACAATGTGACCCCTGTGAGTGCACACAACTGCCATGGCTGGTAAAATGCCTTGTTTCATCACAAAATAGATTGCATTAAAGATGACTACAGAATTCTTGTCTGGCACTGCCAAATAACGTTGCTAATTTGAGAAAAAA
The DNA here is from genome assembly GCA_025345505.1 of Todiramphus chloris collaris. Classification (NCBI taxonomy): domain Eukaryota; kingdom Metazoa; phylum Chordata; class Aves; order Coraciiformes; family Alcedinidae; genus Todiramphus; species Todiramphus chloris. Next base: position 3,347,434 of record JANVCC010000034.1, on the reverse strand, counting down.
GACATGGTATTTAATTTTAGTTTTCATGATTAAATACCTTGGGGCTCGATTCCTCTTTCACTGTGGTCAGAAGCAGAACTGATACAGATTTAGCAGTGCTATGGCTTCTAAAATAGAAGCTATCTCTACATAGAGATTTTTGACATCACTAATCAGAGGTTACATAAAATTCAGCCAAGTTTCACTTACGCTTACAAATCTCTGCTTGTAGAGTTGTTATCAATAGGCTGAGCAAGCGCGTTTTGCGTAATTTTTAAAATGGTGTAGTAGAAAGAAAAATATCATAAACTGGTAACATTTTTTACTGTATCAAGAACTTTGAAAAGCTGAGTCATTTTTATAGGCTGTGCATAAATGTCTCCAGCTTCACTCAAATCTACTTTTCAAGTGTTCCACCAGAAAATTAAGCAAAATGGTTCCTAATATTAAAAAGAAAAAAAAGATCATGCTAATTGCATGATTCTATGATAAAGCATGATAAGCTCGATTTTGCCCACGTCTTCCAGCTTTTTGGAGTCTCTCTAATTCTAAAGAAAACGCGTATTTCCACCACCTATAAAATCTAACAGATGTAGAACTGGGAACTTAAGTCCACGCTGGGTTTGCCCTCTCCTCCTCAGCCCCCCAGTGCTGCCCACCATCACCAAACGCGTGCACAGGCACTGGGGACAGACCCTGACAGCGATGGGACTTAACCCCACGCTGGGACTTAAGTCCTAGTACATGATCTAATTCACATCAACAACTGCTTGGTTATGGCTACATTGCCAGTACTGCCACTCGTGCTCCCAGAAGAGATGGAAGAACAGTGAAAACTCACTTAGCTCTGGCTGGTTTGCTTTGAGATGTGTTCTATACGTGTATGCTCACACTGTGCACTGATGGGACCCTAGGAAGGCAGTGCACCAGCACAATGGGCCACCCAGAATGGATTCAGAACCCCCCTTGGCAGTTTGTAAGACTCTTCCAGGCCAAGGTGTAGCTGCCTTGATTTAGTGATAGCAACAGTCCTGCTTGGAGAGAAAGGCTTGGCTAGGTCACCTCTAGACATCCCTTCTCCATCTCTGGCTGTGCCTTCTGGTTGGATCCTTCAGATACATCCTGTCTCTGCTTCTATTTAGGACCTCTGCTATAAGGATTAGACTCCTCCAAAAAGACATGGAGAAAGGAAACAGAAATGGGTAAATGAGGATCCCACTCAGGAATCAGGCTCTTAACTCCCGCTGAAAGTCACCTGCTGTAGTGAGAATTTGTCCCAGCTCAGCTCTCTGGTTCAGAAGGATGGCTCCTGCTGGTCAGTATTTTTTTCGCTGACAGCAGACAGGATCTTACAGAACTTTCACGCTCTCATTGTGTGAGCATCCATGCAAAGGAGCTTAGTTTGCATGTGGAGTGAGGTACCAAGCAAGCAGCAGTCACTTGAGTATCTACAGAGCAAGTGAGTAGGAGGAGGTAGCAAATACTCACATTTACTTTTTACAAGGTAATCTTTCTGACAAGGTAATCTCTAAAGTACTTTAACCCACGTACTGTTAACTTACACACTCTTGACACTTCAAATATCTAGCTATGCTTCAGGTGGGAATTCGCCTCAGCAGCAGAGCTGGTGAAATGGGAACATTCATTCCCCCTTTCTAGGCAGCTAGCAGAATTTTAGTTTCTCTTAAGTGACTCTATCAATGATTTTGTTTCAATTATATGTTCAGGCTGACAAATTGGATAAAATGCATCCTTTGTAACATTTTCATTTCATCCCTGAAAAGATAAATTCACCTGCCTGAATAAGAACAGGAAAAAAAAAAAAAAAAAACCACAACCAAACACCACACACAGAAGAGGTTTCTTATAACCACAAAGAAACAGAAATACCAATCCATGGAAAACTTTTAGTATAATCAACACAGCGTAAATAAATAAATAAATATACCTTACCAGCACAGAAATATAGAGCCAAATTCCTGAAAGTTTAGAGTTCTTTGAACAGAATCCCAGAGTTGCTGAGGCCAGAAGGGTCCTCTGCAGATGGTCTAGTTCAACCCTCTGCTCACAGCAGGGGCAGGTTGCTCAAGACCGCATTGAGTGACCATTTGAGTATCTCCAGGGATGGAGACTCAGCAACCTCTGTGGGCAGCCTTTCCAGTGTTTCACAACGCTCACGGTAACAAATTTGTCCTCATCATTAAACAGATTTTCCTGTATTTCATTCTGAGTCCGTTGCCTTTGTTCCATTACTGGTAACATTCCGCCTACCTCCATCAGAAGATGGAGACACCTCCTGCCAGCAGGTATTTATACACATGGATAATATCTCCCTCAGCATTCTCTTCTCCAGGCTAAAAAAACCCACAGCTCTCAACCTCTCCTTGGACGATGGCTGCTCCAAGCCCTTCATTAATCATCTTCATGGCCCTGTGCTGGATTCCCTTCAACCTGCCCATGCCTCTCTTGTCCTGGGAGCCCAGCAGTGGACACCGTCCCTCCAACCCCAGGGCTAAGCAGAAGGGAAGGATGACCTCCCTTCACCGTCTGCACCAAGGAGAGCTTCTCTACTTGACAGCACCCCTGGTAGACAGACCTTCATGGCAACAGATAGTACCAGTACTTTCACAGGAGAACATCCATACAGTGAGCTACTCTACAAGTTTTAACATTCCCTCTATATTTATTTGCCACTAACAGTAAAACCATAAAGAGGAGCAACCAGTTTTTATTAACCCATCACTCACTCTGGATGGTGTGTCTTCCAGCAGTGCAACGTGGCTACAAATGGTTAAAACCTAGCAAGCTCACAAAGCAACACCTTTGGAAACAGTGTTTTTCTTTAGCAATGTAGATATTTAGAGAACACTAGTTTTTTTGGGGTTTTTTTTCCATTTCTGCAGCAGACAAGTTTCCAACACAGTGAGGTTTCCAGGCCAGACACTACTGTTTTGATTGTAAAACATTAAGCCTGAAGCAAGGAGAGCAGCAGAGCAAAAGGTTTTTATCATTACTCTTCATGCTTTAATTACCTTTATCAAATACCATCTGAGACTAGCTATTTTTAAAGCCCTTCACCAATTCTGTAATTATACTAACTTAACACAGATCTCATTCTTACCTACTTACACAGCTTTACCCTAAAGAAAACTTAATATATTGGGGTAGAAAGCACTGTAGGATATTTACACACCAATCAACCTGGAAACAGCAGCTTCCAGGCACAACTCTAGGTTAAAAGTTGTCCGTTGAATGCAAACAAACTCTATAAAAGGAAACTGGAAGCCATATACTGAAATGATTTTGGACTACGAGGCACTTCAGTAGCAGAGGCAAGTGTCCATTAAAAGCTTTCTTTTCATGCAGTGAAAAGACAATTTCTGATGATTTAAACACAAATTTGGGTAGTGTCATTTATTATTACTTATGTGGTATCAGGTTTAATGCATCCACTGGGAAAATGAAAAGCAAAACGCCCTTTTTCATTTATCATCACTTGCAGTCTCTTGCAATGCAGAGTCAGGATCTGTCACTAAACACTGTAACACTTGCAAAAAAGAAATCAGAGGTTATTAAATACTTCTATCAGATCACAATTATTAATATTAAAAGCTTTCACTTTTACTTAAGATCCATTTCTTAAGCAGCCTTCTTTAGTTCAGCTGAATCTGAATTCTGAGACAGAAAACAAGCCTTTCTAAAAGCCCTGGATAAAAGGTGTCCGGCACCAAAATCATCCTCGTCACGGAACAGATGAAAGAAATCTAGAAGAAAAATGCCACAAAACTCCTCCAAAAGTAGGATAGGCAGGCAGACTGAGAAAAGGCAGGAGAACAGCTCACTGTAAAGAAGGGAAAAGTTGCCCACTGACAATTGTAAGGAGATGCAGCCCAGCAAGAACTGACACATCGATTACACCAAACGCTTCGAAGATTAAGGCAGAGCAACTAGGCATGCAGGGGGAAAATGAGTAAACTGCCATGGGACTACGACGCACAAGCAGCATCTGAATTGGAACTGGAGGCAAAAATGGAATTTGAAAATTTCCTTTTCCAGGGAAAGCCCTAAATGGCAAGGCTTCAGAGTCACATTCTGTTTGGGCTGCTTTTTGCCGGGCAGACAAACCTTGATTTTTTCTTTAAAGGGCAATGGCAGAGCCGGCCAAGAGAGGCAGTGCACACCCATCTCACAGCTGCTGTTTACCTCAAAGCTGGGACCTTGAGACATGAGAAACATCTATTTAAATCCTTCTTAAGCCAAGGACAAAATTTAATCCAATTCTTCCATGTCCTCCCCTGTGAGCAAAGGGAGGTCTCTGTAAGCTCTTTCTCAAACATTCAAAGAAAGCAGACTATCATCAGAGGAGAGGTCAAATGACTGACAAAGTAGGGAGTGCTCCTCCAGCACAGAGCAGGGGGAAACAAGAAAAAAAACCCCAAAAAACCAATATATGACCATGAAAGACTATTGGGAATAAATCAAAATCATGGTAGAGAGTCTATTAATACACACTTAAAAAGTGAGGAATAGAAAGAAGGAGCGAAGATGCCCAAACATTAAAAATTCATGCTGTTTGATTTAAAAGGCTTCTCTTTTTTACACCTTTTCGAGCTGGATCAATAAATGCTTTTGAGGAATATTCTTAGTATTGTGTAACTTGCATATATGCGTTAACGCAAAATATAATGCAACCCTCCATTGCTCTGGAAAGCTAAAGGAGTGCTAAGTATAGCCCAGATCCTGACAATATCTTCTTTTTTTTTTTTTTTTTTAAACACCTAATTTGTTCATTCTGTGTTGTTCTGCTTTGATAATGATTTCTTTTCTTCTCTCCCTGACTCACACACTGAGGCGACCAAAGGAGAATGAACAAATAGAGGTGGGAGGAGAGTGGAGAAGTGGCATGGATTTGAAAAGCTCTGAATGCCTTCAATCATGTGGAAAATCACAAGTACCAACCTTTTAACTTCTGTAATTAAAGACTCATGACATGCAGTACTGAGCAGCTTTTAGTAGTTCACTACTCAGTACAATTACATTTTAAAGGCTTGTCTTCATTTTTACACCACTTTTAGTTTCTAACACAATACTTAAACAACTGCACTTAGAATTTCATACTGGAAAACAAAACCTGCCTGCCAGCTGTGAAGGGCAAGAACCGAAGGGGAGGCACTAGAGAGGAGCCGGTTCCCAGCCACCCTGGCTTGAGACAACCACAACTTAGCTCCTGATGGAAAAACACACCTTGATTTCATGGAAGAAACGACAGAAAAAGCAACGCTGAAGCTTCTAACCGCAGATCAGGACAGAAGTCACACTTCACCCAGCGAAGCGTGACACATCAGCATCCCGCTGCCTCGAGGGCCACCAACAGCTGGATTCCCCTTCCACCCGAGGGTTCTGGCAGTACTGCAGCAAGGTGAAAGGATTCACCTTGAACACGCTGCTGAAGGTAGAGCCAGGAAACATCAGATTTCCTACTTCTATTTATGTTTTGGATATTAAGTCTTAGCTTTAATAAAATCTGAGTGCACGTGGTCTTTTAAAACACTGCTGGAATGCCCTTGCAATACAGGATATAAACCAAGAGCAGTGGTCTTTTAAAACACTGCTGGAATGCCCTTGCAATACAGGATATAAACCAAGAGCAGTGGTCTTTTAAAATACTGCTGGAATGCCCTTGCAATACAGGATATAAACCAAGAGCAGACAGAATCGTACAAATGGGGAAAAAAACCAGACATGACTGTGTCCACCACATTAAAATTTTAATTGATTCTCCTTTCCAGACCTGTGGCAAATAAGATTCTAAGTTCTTGCTTCGAATATCTCCTTACTTTCCATTTTCTACCTAATTTTGGCAGCTACTGTCAGCAGGTATTTTAGCAGTACAATACATACTCCTCAAAAGGCAGATTACACGTCACCGCTCGCTGTGGCATGTTCCATGCAAACCCACACCCACCAAGAACTGTATTAGATAATTGGTCACATTTCAAGAAATAAGAACCTGATTTTGTAAGAACTAAAAATTGTTCGGCGCTCCCTGCAATTAAAAGACAATGGCATGTGCAGTATGCTGCATTTCAACCCTAAATTTAGGTAAATATAAACCAGTATCTCCAAATCCAACACAGAAAGCCTTCAAGAAATTACACCTATCAAACATCCAAATAACATCTTAAGAGAGAGAAGCGAAATCCAAACTGCAAAAGAAAAACGCATTTTAAATCAAGTTGAAATGCACGAAAATAACATTGTGTAGACAGAAAGCAAGGCTGGAAAATAAGGAGCTTGCAGGCTCCTTTTCTTCAAGGAGAAAGAGTAGTAATTATATCACTGCTCAGGCCCAGAAGATGGGAATCAGGATGAAGAGAATGCACTGGGAAGTAATCCACGTCAGACCTGTTAACGCCACAGTATACATCTCTCTGGCATTAACAGAGACCAACAGACACAAATAGAGAGCAGCCAGTGGATAATCTGTTTATATTTCTACTTTGCTTTTTAGTTAAGGAAGGATTTTGTGAACGGAAAGGCTTTCCTGCAAGCTGTATGTAAAGTTCTTGGACTGGTTTTCAGGAATCATTTCAGAACTGTTGCACTTCAAGAGACAAAAATCCTGACAGATTATTTCTCCTGAAGGAGACAGCATCCCTGTTGCTATGAGCAAGGTTCTCCAGCACTAAATGTTTCATCTTGTTGATCCTATGCAGATGTGATTAAGAAAATCAAATAACTATTCATTTCTAACTCCAGAAATATAAATTTTACCAAGGCCTTGACAATGTGCTCTTAAACGCTGAAGCCTTGTGGATTCCAGTTCCTCTGTTTTTGGTAACAGAATCCATTTCAGGTTCGGTGTGGCTTGTAAATGTAGCACAGGAACATGGTCCGAGCCAGGCTGTACCCATTGAAACGGGTTTGGAAATAAACCTATCTTCCCCCACCCAATATTTTTCAGCAGTGAGAAAGCTTAAGTCCTGAAAAATAAAATAAATTTTTAAAAAACCCAACAAAACAATTTCTATCTAAATAATAGCACTGTCCAAAGGGTTGAGGACATGGAACTGGCACTAATAAATCTACCAAGACAGGCTTTCCCCCACCCCCACGCTAGAGACAGGGCAGGCAAAGGGGTTGAATTCATTTTTCACTACAATGAAGAGAAGGAGAAAGATATTTTTAGAAGAGCAAAGAAACAAAACCAAAGGTAGTTTTTTATCTTAACTCTCACTCAAAACCATCCCCTCTCTTCCCTTTGTAACGGATGTGGTGGCTTTGGAGGTTTATAAACTTCTAAGTTTCAAGAATTTCTACCAACACTTCTCCTCAGCAAATACACACCTAAGAAAATCTAAACTCCAAATAGAGGAACAGGAGTGAAGCAAGAGCCTAGGCTGGTAAGGAATGTGTACAGAGCACATTAATTACATTTATTAACACCCGTACAGCCTGGGAACCAGGCAATACATCCCCAACCAGCAGACACCACGTATGCAATGACTCGTGCAGCTGTAACTCAATTTCTCTTTCACAGAAACTAGAACAAATGGTTGGGGCTGCACATAAATATCCAGGTTTGAGCAGCACTGCTATGGCCCGTGTTGGATACTGTAACCCAGCAGATTAACGGCCAACAAAATATGGGGCTACCTTGTGAAACCCAAACAAACTTGCTGACATTCTTCAGAGCAGAAAACACAACTCAACTCAATCACATTCATCATTATTCAAAGATTTATTACGTTGCACGTGCATCTGCAAAGGTTCCAGATGTTCCTTACCATAAAGAGCAGCCAAAGGAAGACCATTTCAGAATTTACTCCACAACCTGCCAACATCACTTGCCCGTTCCTATGCAACTCCCGAAGCCCGTGCCATTTCAGAGAACACGTACGCTATCCAACCCCCTCCCCTTGCCATGGGAAGCCTATTTCTTGCCTGTCAAGCAGGCTCACTGAAATCTCCTCCTTTTCTCTGTGAATCCTCTTTGCCAACAAGAAAAGAACCCTGACGTCAGTAAATATCACCCAGATCCCATCTTCCATCGGCAAGGGCTGAGGAAGGGAGCAGCACTCTTCCCAAAGGTGCCAGGAACAGCCTGGCAACGGGGTGGCTGCCTCAGTTTACCTGGCTCCTCTCTCATCGAAGCTCTGACTCCCACAGCCCTGTATCCCTGTCAGCATTCTTAGCAGAGTCAGACTGGGTAGTGCTCTAAATCATTATCACTCTCGGGTTTTACTTTTAACACAAAATGTAATTACTTTGCTAGGAAAAAATTACAGGTTTCCCCTGCATCCACTGCCAAGTATTTTGCTAGCACGATGGGAAATGAGAACTATAAAAAGATTCGTATGTTATAGAAGATCAGTAAGCAACTTAATGAACATAGTAAGAAAAAATCTTCTACATAAATGTGAAATACTACAGTATGGGTGAGAGTTGTAACATTTCAACTGCACATGTAGATAGAAAACGCAGCAGACACTGTACAGTGTGGAAATTAAAAAGCAGGCTTATATTAGCTTTCCACTTCTAAGAAGAAAATGACTGACTATAATTAAGACAAATGACTACACCACACACCCATCCAGCACACAGAACATTATACAGTGTCACTGCATTTGGAACATTTTATGCTAAAACTTTTCTTAAAGCAGACAGGTGTCACTTCTACTGAACTGCTGCTGCATCTCTTTGCAGAAAGTACATGCATTAAATAGGACCAATGTTGACTAAAATGCTGGATTTTTTTTTTTTTTAGACAGTGGCATTCAGAAGTTACTTTATCCAGTTTGCTTTTGCCTCCTAGCACCTACACTGCTGGAAATTACAGACATTTCAGAGCCTGCTGACACTCTCACCTTGTACACTGTAAACCAATTGCTGAGAAAAACTGAAGTGACTTCAAACAACTACTCATCTAAAGTCCTAAAATTAAGTAACAGAAATTGAAATGCATAGATTTTATTTTCCTGCACCACCCTGAAGAAAGCTAACTCTATGCTGAAGTGCAACACTGCAGTATGGAAACTCCTCAGCATATTTCAGTGAAGGAACCTCCTTTGGTTTCACCAAGCCCACAGCCTCTCTTTTGCTTCATCTTCTTAGCAGTAATCTGCTACTATCCCAGCTGGCAACGAAGGGCAACGAAGCTGGGCAAGGGACTGGAGAATAGACCGCATGAAGAGCGCTTGAAGGAGCTGGGTCTGGTTAGTTTGAGGAAGAGGAGGCTGAGGGGAGACCTCATCACTCTCTACAGCTCCCTGAAAGGACAGTGTAGAGAGGCTGGTGCTGGGCTCTTCTCTCAGGTGATCAGTGACAGAACCAGAGGGAACGGCCTCAAGCTGAAACAAGGCAGGTTTAGACTGGACACTAGGAAAAAACTCTTCATGGAAAGAGTGGTGAGAGATTGGAATGGGCTGCCCAGGGAGGGGGTTGAGTCCCCATCCCTGGATGTGTTTAAACATTGCTTGGATGTGGTGTTGGGGGACATGGTCTAGGGGTGAACTTGTAGAGTAGGGCTGATGGTTGGACACAATGATCCCAAGGGTCTTTTCCAACCTGAGTGATTCTGTGACACCTACTCTGCAAGCTTTTCCTTGTATTTTCTTAGCCAAACTAAAGAATCACCTCAGATAAAGGACAACCAGCTATAGCAACCATCATCCTCCCCAAAGCCACCCTCCCTGCAGCAGCGGCCAGCCCAGCGCAGGAGCAGCACAGCCAGCACAGCTCGACAGTCTCCATCATTTGCTGTCTTTGCAAAATGGCCAAGGGACATGAAGAGTGTGACAGAAGAGATGGGATCAACCAAATGATCTCACCACCGCCTTCTGACCCACAGAATTCCTTACTGGAATGACAAAGATAGTCTGTTACTTCCTCATGTTGCCAAAGCCTATTCAGGCTGTGCCTGTGCCTTCCCTTCTGCCTTCAATCTTCTGCTCGTTTAAAACTGTGAAGGAAGTGAGTAATATAATTTAAAGTTCTGCTCTGTATACTGCAAACCATTGCATCTGAAGGTAAGAAAGTAACGTCCAGAGAGCAAGACAATCCTCACATTCTGCTTCAGACAAAAGCAGCCTATTACACACTCCACTTTAAACATATTTATTATCCATTCTCTTTATTTTCTCAAGTATTACGCTGCCAAACGGGCTAAGCAGGCTTTACAAAACTTTGCCTACCCACTGAAAACCTTTTCTGTTCCATAACTTCAACAGCACTGATACCATTCACATACCATCTTCTCATTAAAAGCCTTCACATCTATTGTTTCTCCTTTAAATCTGTTTTTCAAAGCTTCATCACCATTCTTCGACCTCTTCTTTATCTTATCATTTTGCTGGTATTTGTTGCAACAAATAACAAGACCTGCTTTCAGCACCCAATTACAGGAACAATGCTATCCTCTAACTGCACAAGACAGCTTTTCATTACACTTGCTCTCACCAATACATCACTCTCAGCGATGCATTAAAATGTATTTTTAGCCTCATTTCTTATGGAAATGATTCTTCCCCAAGTACTCCCTGGGTTCCCTCAGATTCTATCTCCTTTCACTAACCTGGGCAGGAGGGGATTTGCATTGACACATAATGGAAAGGCACTTCTAATTGTTACCTGGCACTTTACACTTCTAAGTGTTACCTGGTTTATTATTTGTGGACCAACTGCTTCTGACCAGTAGGTCAGAAATAAAATAAATTACTTCTAAAGTAGTATTTTCACTAAATCTCTTTCTTCCTTGATTCTGCAAAGCAAGGCTGCCCAGCAGTGAGTGCAAAGGCATTCATTTGATGTGTCTGTGAGCAACTAGCTGGTTACTTCACAAAACCAACCTTCAGATTTCTTAAAGGCCACAACATTACATTTGAGGTTGCTTTTTCTTGAGGGTCCTGAGGGCTTGAGCAGAGGAAGATCGGGAGCTTAATATCCTTCACAAAGTCTCCCCTGTTTTAAATTTTGGCCAAAACATTCTTATGCAGATACTTTTCTTTGATATTTAGGTAGCTCTGTCCAAGCTGCTGCCATATCCATTTCTTGTATGCTGTCCACTTTGAGAAAAACGATTTTCTTTTGTAAGATCCAAATTAGCTGCCCGCATAGAGAACTCCTCAATTTCTTCCACAAAGAGAACCACAATTTCACTTTCTCCCCTGTCCAAAGATTCGTACTTTTCCTTTCCTTTTGGGGTCAGTTGTGTTTTAATCATTATTAAAATAAATCCAGTCCGCTCTTTCCTGAATGACATCAAGCATTTCTTTTGGGGAGGGCAGGAGGGCTAAGACCTTGGCTTCTACACAGACAGAAGACAGTAAGAGGCATGTGACAACCAACTGTAATCTGCATCATCTGCACAGGAATAATCTCTGTATTTTGAATAAAGCCTCATGACTTACAGTACAAACCAGAGTGCTTCATAAGAGTACATTTATTTACACTCTGTTAATAATTCATCCCCCAGCACGCAGCCCATAAATAGACCATCAGCACACTTCATCACCCATACAACCTTCCCCCAAGTACCGCTCCAACAATTCTACAAACCGGTGATTTAAGGCTCCACACACACTCACATCCACGTCAGTATTACAATTATCCTAGTATTTTATTCAGACTTTAGAAAGACAAATATAGCCAAAGAACCATTATTTCCTACGCATAGGGTTTTCTCTGCTAACAAATCCCACTAGAATTTTAATGCTCTGTCCATACAGCTTAGGGATTATTCATATCTTAACCACCTAGAAATGCCATGAGCATGAATAACTAACTGTACTCGGAAGCACAGGAAGCGTGGCAAAGTTGGTATTAAAAAGTTGATACATTTTTTGCCGCACATTATTCCTTAATATTATGATGATCAGAGGATGCTCAGAGGGCTGGAGCACCTCTCCTATGGGGACAGACTGAGTGAGTTGGGGTTGTTCAGCCTGGAGAAGAGAAGGCTCCAGGGAGACCTTATTGTGGCCTTCCAGTATCTGAAGGGGGCTACAAGAAAGCTGGGGAGGGACTTTTTAGGCTGTGGGGCAGTGACAGGACTGGAGGGAATGGATTAAAACTAGAGATAGGTTGATTCAGGTTGGACATTAGGAAGAATTTCTTCCCCATGAGGGTGGTGAGACACTGGCACAGGTTGCCCAGAAAGGTGGTGGGAGCCCCATCCTTGGAAGTGTTCAAGCCCAGGCTGGCTGGGGCTGTGAGCACCCTGCTCTAGTGGGAGGGGTCCCTGCCCATGGCAGGGGGTTGGAGCTGGATGAGCTTTAAGGTTCCTTCCAACCCTGACAGTTCTATGATTCTATGATTAATATTATGGTAACAGAATGAAACTCAGTGGTTTCCCCTCTGATTCAGTGACAGCGAATAGCGTTAGCTCTGCAAAAGGATACAGCCTCCATCAGAGTTTAGAATCCTGGCTGTAACAAAAGGCATTGCTAAATGCTGTTCTGCTTTACCCAAAAGACACCGAGGCACATTCCCGAGGGTGCTGACTCTCTGGGATAAGGTTTTCCAAAACACTACACCACTTTTCTGATGCTTCCAATTATTGTTATGTGGACAAACTTGCTACTACTGGCAGTGTAAGATTTTTTTCTTACTGTTTGTGTTGTAAGGTATATTTGGGTTTGATCTCTAGAAAATGCAGATGTTTTCTTCATACTTGAACCAGGAAAATTTCCAAGCTCTGGAAACTGTGCTGCCTAGATACACACTTCCAGCTTTCCTGGGAAAGCCTCCACTACGCTTTCAGTCTCAGCTCCACAAGGGCTAGGAAAATAGTAACACCAATTCCAGCGAGACCCTTCCTCACCCAGGGCCCTGCTAGAAGAACCACCCAGCACAGAGTTCACATAAATCTCTGAACTGTGCAGCTGGTGGGGACAGTCTGAAGAACCACCATTCTGAAACTGGACTTTCTAAAAGGCATCCTTCATCTCATCAAAATCCCATCACTGGCCCGCTGTTCATTCCTTAGCCAACGGATGCTGTTCATCGCTCCAGCGGTGCAATTTTGCCTCGCACCAAGAATTCCCAGGGCCCAAGGTGTTCCCCAACAACTGCTTCAGTCACTTCTTTTCTAATCCTGCTTTACGGTCATGAACGCCCAAAGCAAGACAGCACATACAAATGTGACAGTGTTAACTTCTAACCAAACTCCTCTTTCTATTACTTTGTTACACAGACCGTGGAATTAGAAAAAACACAGCAGTGGAATAGATGTCATCTACTTCTTGGCATTAACATGAAGTTAAAAAAAAATTCTCTAATGGAAAGAGGTAGAAAAAACAAACGCAGCTGGTTCCAGAAGAGCAAAAATGTGATTTAGCCTTGCCCACCTGCTACCACCTAGCAGCATTTTAAAACAATGTGATATATATTAGACGAAAAGCAGCGTAAGTCACCCATCCTATCACCCATCGGGGACAGAGGAGGAAGCGTGACCGCCGAGCTTCAACGAGCAGCCCGCTTGGAGAACAAATGGAACTGAACGGCAGCCCAGCAGGATGGAGCTCTGTGCAAGGGATGCTACCTACTGTGAAAGCAATGGAAAACTGACCCAAGCAAGTCATTGTTTCAATTGATTCCATTTTTCCACGCTGTCCAACCTCTCATCTAAGTCTTTTCCCCAGTTAAAAACCTTCCCTTTGGACTACAACTCTGAATCTTTGAAATCTGTTTTGATCAGCAACAACTGCTTGGTTTGCAATTACTCGCTGTTAAGTATTAATTGTTCACGGCCTGGAGAGTTCCAGTTCCTGATAGAAACCAGAACAAGCAGTATGAAACACGCTGCTTGACACTAGCAACTCCAATCCATACTCAGATAGGTTACTTAACTTCCCTCCTCCCTTCTGATCGCGACCAAATTCTCAACAAGCACCAGGAAGGCAAGATGACAGAACCCTAACACCTACGTGGGAGGTGCTTCCCTCCTCACCCAAACATGGCTTTGAAAAAGAACTTGAAAAACCCAGTTAGCTTCAGTCCCCTCTGCCAACAGCTCTTCCCCTCGATGCTCTCGGCGCGACGCAGAGCACTGCTGGCTGGGAGAGCCTGACAGCACCGGGCTGCGACTACACGGGAAAGGGAGAATCAGAAAAAGAGAAAACTGACAAAATAAATGGAATTAAAAAACAATAAATAAATGAATGAAAACCAGGAGGAATGGAAATAATCCGTTACGTTGATGGATCCATTAAATTTAACTCGTAATAGCATTCCCAGCAGTGTATAACCATTCATTCCACGCAGACAACTTAAAAATCTGAACCAAAGAAGCTCTAGGCTAAATATCTGTAATCCCTGACTTGGCTATCAAAAAAACGCCCCAACATCGTGGAATACAAGCTAGAAAAATAGTGGTCAAATTGTCCAATCTCAGTAAATTTATAGGGTATCTGTGGAGATTATTTATTTGTTTTAGTACCAAATGAACAGCTGTTGAGTTACTTGACTGGGATTTTGAGTTGCAGTTCAGGTCAGGTGTACTTAACAGCCTCAAATGAATATTTAGCACTCAAACTTGAAATCCCCAGGTTTCCAGGTTTCCTCTATCTCTTTCTGTAACACCTCAAGAAAGATCACAATATGCAAAGCTCTAAAAGCCATGAGATACAATCTTTGCTTCAAAGTCCTGTCTATTCTTGATTATTTATTGTCTTTCTAATAGCCATTTGAGAATGACCTTTAAATTTAAAGACCTTCCCCCGTGGGTATCTAATACTGAGGTCTGGAATACAGAGCAGATGACAAAAAACTGCTGAGTTGTGGCTGGGTGGGAGCCTGAGAGCTCCCCCTAACAAGTAGAAGCTTTTAAACTTCAAGCAAGATCTCAAGCAGAGATCTAAATGAATTTTGGACACAGTGTTTTAGAAACAGAGGAGAGTGAGGGTCCTGAAAAGGGAACCTCAAAGACCAAGCAAAACATAGACAATCAAGAAGTGCAAAATTACTTGGAATCCATCGGATCAGTTCTTGATCCTATCTTAATCACTTGGGGGTTTGGTTTATACAGAATATATTACAGGGTAGGGAACTTAGACGTGCTGTCAGAATGGAAATAATATTATTTAAAGTTTAGGTAATGTAATCAGAACATACATTGAAAGACTAAGAACACACCAGAACAGATCCAGTTTTGACCATCAGGTATTTTTTTTAACTAAAAAACCAATGATGTGTAACCACCAGAAAAAGTAGCTCTTTAAAACCATTAACAAAAAGAAAAATAAAAAGGGGGGAAAATAGATCTTGCTTTTCAAATTAAGCTTCTGCTTCACGGGCCCAAAAACCATGACTTTCCCTAGGAAAAAACAATCAAAATTGTAGAAATCAAAACCAGTAATGGTTAGGATGGCTGTCTAAGCTTCTTCCCTCTTCTTTCACATTCAGTCCTCCTGAGAGAAATAAATTAACTAATCAGAACTGTGAAACAAAAAAACATTGCTCCAGAAGCCAATATTTGAGAAGAAGAAGAAACACCTTCAAAAACAAGGCATAAGGTTTCAGGTAAAACATTTTTGGAACGCTTGAAACTTAACACCTTTCCACACTGACTGGAGGAACCTGTGCTTGGTGGCATCGTGCGCGTTAAAAAACCACGGTCATTGAAGGCAGCGCCGCTGCTGAAAGCTTTTGTTCGGTCCTGTTTTGTTCTGGTTGTTTCAAGGTTTCTGTAACATTTACTGGATGAGTTCCAAGTCTGCTCTGGAGTTCATCCCATCCACCCAGATGGTGACTCTGCATGGGACAGAGTGGGGAGGAAGGACATCCTCCTTCGACCTCAGCTGAGGAGCAGCTCCCCTTTTACGTAAGCCCAATGACAACCCTGCACAGAACACCTGGATCCAGCCAACAAGCTCAGGACAGGTCTTGGGTGCAGGGAGAGCATTCAGGCCTATTCACAGCCACGTTTCATAGCTCCAGAATATGCTGGGAACCTAACACGTGTCACCTCTGCCTTGCTGGCATGAATTTCAGTGTTTGTGCTCCAAATGCTCGAGCGTTCTCCAAGGGCAGGTAACTCAGAACCATTCGGGCATTAATACTGTGAGTTTTAGAGTTCAAATCTTGAAAGCCAGCACTGCAGAATGTCCAGTCAAAAAGACCTCAGACTGGGATCATTCCTTTCCCTATGCATAGTTTTATCTCCTGTGAATTATCTAACTAATAACGAAATGAGTTTGAGAGTTGCCTGTTTTACAGCCTTTAACTATATACTTAATTAAGATTCAGGTCTTCAAAAGCAAGAGACCAAAATAAAAAATGAAAAGAAAAAACCCAACACCCCTTTCTACCGGTGTTGAAAGTGAGGTTATAATCAAGCTGCTTATCAAAACTATTCATTATTATGAGATGTAAACAACAGGGTCTAAGTTTATTATTACAGTTCTGTTTTTCTAAGAGCTAACACTACAAAGAGGTGTTTTTATCAGGGTTCAGAGTCAAGATTTTGCTACCAATCTCCTGAACCACTCCGAAGAGGTTGCAACGCTTGCCAAAGACAGGATACAAACCCATTAGCACGAAATAGTCCATTCATATTCTACATCTAACTGTGAATTCATGGAACTCCAAGAACAATGCAATCCAAATATAGCACCACGTATGCTAATATTGCCCTAATTTTGAAAGGAAATGCTTAGTAAGAAAGCAGGTCAACTCAAACACAGCTAGAGATGCTGGTGCAAAGAACCAGGAGGAGGCTGAACCGAGAGAAATCGTTTTGTTCAAGTTTTAGCAGCACAAGACAAAACCTGAGCTTGATTTATGTGCATAAGATTATTTTGTTGTGGACAATAAAGGTGGCACGAATGATAAACCTAAGTGTGACCAACAACCTTCTGTTCCGTGGGGAGTTCTCACAGGCTGGAGAAAGGCTTCTTGTAGCAGTAGCCAGAGAACCATGTGAAATACCTAACGAAAGCTCAGTGCAAAAGTAAACAGATCATTTTGGTTTTTAAGATTACAGTCTCACATAAGGAGAAAAATATGGGGTTTGTTACAGCCAAAAGCTACACACTCCCTACAACATTTAAGATTTCAACTCCAATTTTTCTATGTCCCAATATTCCATCAGCCAAACTGGATAGCAGCAGATGACAGCAGCAAAAATTAAGATTCAAGATTAAGATTGACTCAAGATTCAATCTAGCAATGGAATATTTTTATGCCTTTTATGTTCATATGGTTGTATTTCACTTCAAGGAAAAATGGCCAATATGCTGTTAAATTAAAATAATAATAATAAGAAGAAAAAAGAGTAATGCAATTAAAGGGAAGCAAGGGCCTAACAAAGAAACTGTAGCAGAATTTAGCCAAATTCTCCGGAATTCAGACACAGAAATTCCAACATATCATCTCTGCCTTACACTGTTTAACCTGGCATGTGTTTACCACATCGATCTATAGCTAAAGCTTTTTGATCATGTGAAAGAACACAGCAGAAGGCTCCTACAAGGAGCATTTTTACACACATGGGAAAAGAACCCCGTTTGCAATCCTGCTGCCAGTTTGCTTCTTGGGAGACCAGCCTGAAAACACGCAGTGCAAAGTAGCAAGGCAGAGCTAAGCCTTCTCCCCCTGCTCTCCTTCACGGTCGATGCTTTTCTAGCAGCATTTCTTCAGAGAGCTGAGGAACGTGACTTTTGGACATATGTTACCATATTGTCCTCAGCTGAGCACACAAACACAGATGCACACTTGCTTCGTGTGTGACTTCTGTCCTCATTAGCAATGCTTCTGCTGCATCCCCCTGCGACTGTAATGGGAATACTCGTGAGTCACGTTGTGTACTTGCTGGAAAATCTGAAGTTCAGGGCTTCCCCTATCACTGCTAAGCAGGATATAGAAAGCTAAACCCAACTGCCTGAACATTCCAAGGTTCCCCTCAAGTCAAGCAGAATTCTGCTAGCAGCAGGGATGCCAGGTCGGACCGAGATGTTTATGATCCACAGTACTAACAAGCTTCCTCATGTAAAAGCTGCAAAAATGCTTTTTGATTAGAGTATTGCAAAGCTCGGATGACTTAGCCTGAAAACAGAGTTAGGAGGCATGTTAGAAAGCCCTACTAGTGCCCTTACCTTTATCTTTCAATATCTTAGTTCACTAGTAACAAGAATGTCTCCAATAAGGTAAGAGGAAAAAAACCCCAACCAAACAAAAACAAACTCCACAAAAACAATACAAACAAAAAACATAAAAACCCACAGAGGACAAAAAAACCCCCAACCAAACAAAAAAAAACAAAACCACAAAACCAACACAAAAAACCATTAAAAAACCCAAAGAACAAAAAAACCCAAACCAAACAAAAAAAAAACCAAAATGACAAAACCAACACAAACAAAAAAACCATTAAAAACTCCAAAGAACAAAAAAACCCCAACCAAACAAAACCAAACAAAACCAAACCTGAAGAATAAACCAAATAATAACCTGAAATTTCAATATTTTCTGAAAAACACTTTTTTTTTAAAAATAATAGTTACTTTATAAGGAAAAAAACCTGAAAATACCCATGGCCTTCTTGGTTTCTGCAGGTTGGCTTAAATTTTACTGTAAGAAAATGAACAAGACATAGTCAGGAAAATAATTTGACCATGGACACCCAAAACTACAATTCTGCCTGACATTTTCCCATTATTTTCCCAGCTAGAATCCATGAACAAAAGGAAGAGGACTTGAGGTGGCCTAAAGCTGCAGTAACGCATGGGACTGCGACGCAGGAAAACAAATGCACCTCACGATTCAGTCACTTAATTACAAGGCACAAGCACCGAGCAAAGACAGTACTGGAATGGACCTTCAAAAATCACCTTTTGTTCACGTTGGTTTTAAAAGAAAATGAGAAAAATGTTATTAGGGGCCAAGCAGCATGAACTGATCTGATTGCAAAGGAAAGGAGCAGGACAGAACAGCTTTCCGCGATAAAAAAAGCCTTTGCAAACACGGATTTGTGGGAATACGCTGGCAGGCGGAGCAAACGACACGCTGTTTCCAACTCTATAAATACATCAGCCCAAGTTATATGGAGACTGAGCTCAGTTTCTGGTTTTATTTCCCATCGGGTAAGATTATTTCAGAAAACAGATGACCTGCTGCTGATCAGGAGAGGAGCAACACGGCCATACCCAATCCTCACCACAGCTCATTGAGATACTCGCCCTGTTCGCTGGAGGATTTTGTTGTTAGCTTCACTTTTGACTTTGCTGATTGCAGAAATACTTGAGAAAATACCAATTACTCGTTGGGAAGTGGTAACCATATGTCATCAGCCACAACAGCCTGTCAGGGAAATTTTCTCAAGGATTTTATCCTTCTTTGAATCGCAACCTCCGCACCGTCGGTGATCTGGGTATCGCTTTCCTGTTGGTAGGATGCTGCCCATTTTATCATGCCATGATGAAGTCAAGGACTCGCTGGACCTCTGCTAAACCAGCTGCAGCTTGGGAGGGAACTGTGACAGCCACGTGTAGGGAAGGCATCCCTATTTTAAAATACCATCTTATTTAGGAAGGGTTAAGAAGCCCTTTTAGCTGTGGATTGCCAACAGTAACAGCCTGGCTCTGAAATACTGTAATTACTGGGGAAAACAGAAACAAGTTCAAGTTTATCCCCTCGATATTGGAGCCAGCAATACAGTTTCCTTCATGACTGCTTTGTTGATGCTCTTCCAGAAAATATTTTGCTTCGGCAGGGAGAAAAGATGGGGAGAGTTGATCATACTGACACCTGCACTCTCACCTTCCACGCACGCACAGAGACGCACAGCCGCAGATATTTTCACTCACAATTTTATTCAGTAAAAACAGCTGAAGTAAAGAGTGCATTCTCTTCCTGACAGACCAAACATGAAAAGAAATATCCAGAGTATATGAAAAGCAATAAAGATGTAACAACACAGCAGAGCAGGAAGGTATGAGCAGATGCTTCAGGTTGGTCCTTAGTTCCTCTAGCATCCGTACCGTCCGCAACCAGCAACTAGTCCCAGATGCCTGAGGACAAGTCTAAGAGCAGGACAAACATTCTGTGACAACTCCCCTGCTGTAGTCTCCCAGCCTCTGGCAATCTGTGGCATACGGGCTGCCAGGCCAGCAGCATGATGACAGCATTTAATACACTGTCCCTCTTGGAATTAACTCTGAATTTTTAACCCATGTCACCTTTTGACATCCAGATCAGAACCTTCCAGACCCCTTCTACTCCCCCACGCTTTAATCCTTCCTTTTCTAGGCTGGAAAATCCCAGAGGCTTTAAACCTTCCTTAGAGAAGAGCAGTTGCTTTGTCATTCCCCAGAACTCCTCCCAGCTGGGCTACCACAGCCCAGTCACACTCGGCATTCCAGGTGCAGACCCAGCACGGCGATGGTAGCTGTGCTTTCCAGTAGTTTTCTTTATTACTGCTAATATCTCAATACTTTTTGGTGAGCCATAGCTCATTAAACTATTGTTTCCATAAGGCGATTTGTAGTAACCCCAACTCCTCTTCCTGACAGGAGATGGTTGCATTTTGTTATTGTATGAAAACTAAGGGCTGCTTGACTTCAAAAATCAGCAGTTATATTTAATCTCTTGAATTTCATCTGCCACCTGAAATCCAGATCTTTCCCAAAATAAATTATCAATGAGTATTCCTCAGCCACATCACACTGCAAATTTTTTTACCAATGTAAAAAAAAATTCGTTTTGCTATCAATTTTTAAACCAAATCAATACCATTATTACAAGAGCAGTCTGCTATGATTTTTCTTTTTAAAATACAGTCATTACTAATGCAGTGAAATTGCTAAAATAAGATGATCATTGAAGCACAATTCTATCAACGACCAACCATCACAGACATACTTTTCCCCCAAAAAAGTATCCAAGCCTGGATAAATGAGAAGAAAGGAGCTGCAGATGCACAGAGACAACACTGACCAAACTTCCAGGGCCACTTCAGCAGTAAGCCCACACACTGCCATCAGAATCAAAAGGAAATACCACGGAGAGATAATGAAATCCCATCCAAAATACTGATTCACCACCAAAATAGAGTTTCCTCAGTTAGTAACATTTACAAATACAATCAGTGGCAAATAATATTTCAGGCCAACAGAAGAGGTCGGAGAACTTGTCATCTGTCAATGAGGCTTGTTGCCAAGACACCTGAAATGTAGTAAACAAGGTACAGCAACAGCTTCTTTCAGAGACAATGAAATGAAGCCTAAATAGATTTGAGACTAGATGTAGTTCTCTTCAAGGACATGATCTTCCTAATGTTCTCATAAAGAGTTTTACATCAGACGAGTGAAGAACACATCCACGGAACAGCAAAATTGAATGGAAAATTCTAATTTCAGATTGAACTTAAAAAAAAAATAACCAAAAGGCAGAGATCAAGCAAAGCACAGCCAGCAAAGGAAAATAATTAACTGGGTGCAAGTTCCCAAGGTAAGAGATCACAGAAAACATGGTCTCCAAAAGTCCTGAGTCGAAAAATAATGAAACATTTTAAAGTAATTTAATGATGATAGAATGCAGTGATGCTTACATGGAGAAAAGTAGTTTGGGGTGAAGGCGTTTCATTTGCAGCCTGCGTTTGCTATTTCATCATCAGTACTGTTCGTACACGTGAACACTTCTCCAACTGCAGCCACAACGTGGCCCCAAAACCCTCGAAATGAAGAGAACACTGCCAGAAACCTTGCCATTCCGTGGCTGCTTGCGACCCTTCTGTGCACACAGCTGCACTAAAGCTCGCTGTAAAAACTGCAGGGTCAAAAAGCTACCTCACGACAATAAAATTCTCTCCGAAAGATCCTGTTCACCAACCGAGGGCACAGATGACAAACAGATGAACCTGTTCTTGACCTAATCACAATTTATTACTCATAGTGTATAGATCTCGCTGCTTTTATTTACATTTCCTTACCATGAGAAACCCTACACAAACAATGCTCTGCAAAGCCCTGGCGAGGCAGTTTCAGGCGTGCCTGCCTGCAGCCCTCTGCGCCACCAGGATTCCTTCCGGGTCGCAGAAGCATCAGGAGAGGCCAGGCAGATGCTCCAGGCACACCAGCATCCCCTGCCCACTGCTGAGGCTGCCAGCCTGGCCTGAAACCACCGAGGGAAGAGGAGGCGAGGCGCAGGCACGGCTCATCCTGCAACCGGCAACCGCCGGCTTAGTCACCAAACATGAATCAGGTTTAAATGGCACGTCATCCCGGGAGAGACAGGGATGGATCCCAGCAGGCACCAGGGGAGGCACGTGTTCCAAAGTGAAACGAGTGCTTTGTGTCTGACCGTCTTTTAAGCACAGCTGTGAACAAGACGACCGAGAAACAGAGCGGCCCTAAGAAGGAAATAAAAGTCACTCGTTCCCAGCGTTTGGCCCCTGCAGCCACAACCTCACCTGGGCTCATCTGATGTCACCGTTGCCCGTGTCAGATGAGGAGCAGTCCCGAGAAAGAGCCAGCCCTGCTGCCTCAACACACAGCTCCCATAGCTGTCTCCCCAGGAGGGAAGGGCTGGTGAGGACCTGGATGCTAACACCCCTTGGGACACACCACGACCCTGCGCGTGCAGCCGGTGTCTTTCTGCAGCCCGAACAGATTTGCCTGGTGGTGGAAAATATGCTTTGTCCATTGCCAGCTCGCAATGTAGATGTCACACAGAAGAGCTTCTGAATGACACACGCGTAAGCACAGCTAACAGTGGAGAAATCACCCAAGGACTACAAAGCCTCACCTGGCACAGGTATTTGAAGACCTTCCTGCCTACAGTGTTTGAAATTTTAAGCAATGCAGGTTGCACAAGCACCATACCTTGTCCTCTCCCCATTGTATTTTCCCAAATCTTTCATTTAACTGTCTCATAAAACGGACTTCCCTTGTGATGAAAAGGATTTGTGCTTATTTGAGTAACTTGAAGAATAAAAAAATAGAAAGACCACAAAGACTATATATATATATATTTTTAAGGAAAATGAAACAAAAACGAATGCTGTCAAGACACAGAAATGCCCTCACACAACACCCTCCTGAGTTTCCCCTTCTCAAAACCTCTTGTGTTTTGTTCACTTTCTCCGATAGCGATGGTTGTACCATTTGGACCGCGAGCTTTGAGGTAGGGACGAGCACCGTGTACAGAAAGCGGAGCTCTTTGCCATGGTAATTATTGCACTTCTGAAAGTTTCATTCTGATCCTAGTTAACTTTTTCTCTGTTGAGAGAGAGTCACAGGTGACCGAAGTGAAGAGCCTTCAGCACCGCTGGCAGAGTCTTCTCAAGAGGGTTAAGTGTGGCAGTGGCCGGCATACAGCTGTGATAAGATCCCAAAGATCTCCAGGCATTTTCACTGCCTGAAATTGCTTTTCCTAGCCTCCTGTCACTGCAGCTGAAAGTACTGAGGTTTCCTTATATTCATCCTACCTTTCACAGCACTTGGACAGAAGAAAAATCCACAGAAATTATGGATAAGTGAGGGGGCATTTGGTATTTTCTCGAGGCTGTGCTGGGGCACAGAGCCACTACCAGCTCCTCCTCCATTCACAGACTGTTTCTTTAGCACTTCAAGCTCATGGAGCTCAAATGATTTTCCTAATATCAGATGGAGAAAGGAGTCATTTCATTTAAGAATGACTAGAAAAATGTGAGAAGGAAGCTACTCTTTACTATCCTTCTTAAACTGCTTTCACCCCATAAATCTACAGTAATGGCATAGAATTTTGTTAACAAAAATACTTAAGGACCACAGAGAGCTAGCTATAAATTCAGTACATAAAAAGAATTAAACGTCTATATTAAATAGAGGAGAAATAAATTAACAGATTTCACTTGAACCCCCTATTTGGTTTAGCAAAAACTCACATAGTCTTTGGAAAATACTGTCTTTAAGCAATGCTGCAAGTGGCAGGAAAACATTACCTCACTGGTGCTTTTCTGGAATGGCCTAAAAATGAATTGGCAGCTGGTTAACGTAGTCATGTTTAGTTCTGCCACTCAAATGACATCCAGAAAATATTTTAATCAAAAACCCCTGACAAAATAAATCTAATTCAGTTCCTCAGTAGAATGATGCACCAGTCCATCCATAAAACGGGCTGAAGAGAGACAAGGGTAACAAGGAGGGCATGAAGTCAAAAGCTCAAACCTATCCCTTTGGTGACAGTAGAGTGGAAGGATGTGGCAACCAGCAGATGCTGGGGGATGGCTGGGGAGGCCACCGCCTCCTTCCCCGACATCCTTCCGCATCCATCCTTCTGCTCTTTGGCAAAGCCGGCCCCGGGACCATCGTGTTGCTGGGCACGCTGCCACCCAGTTGGAGACCAGTTCAGAGGATATTCCCAGCACCAGTGGGAATCTCTTGGATAGAGAGATACAGATCCTCAGCATCCAAACAGCATCATTATTTTAAAATAAATAAATAAATAAATTAAAAATCGATGTACTTATTTTCTTGCCTGCAATATGGGAGGATAAAATAAGTTTCATGCTGAGAGCCAACTGTGAGGCAGTATTAAATCTGATGCATTTCCCATCGACTCAGTATCTTGTTGCAGCAACTATTTTTTGTTTACAGTTAAACTTCATTTTTCATGCCCAAGATGGAAGAGCTAATGAACTAACTACACTGGGATATGTTTCTCAACAGCCCATTTCTGACATTAACGGGTAAGTTACACAAAAAAGGACACGTTATCCGTTTTGCCGAGTATGAAAACTGTGTGCTTATGGCTATTAAGTTGTAAAGCACTAATGAATTAAAAATAACTGTAAAAACACTTTAAAAGGTCTTCATAAACTGTATCTATGAAAGGCAGCTCAATAAAGCAAAACACTCCAAATATTTCAGCAGAAGCGCAAAGATTCTGCACAAAAAACCCAACCACAACCAAAACGAACATGACACTCGTGCTTCACCAAGTACAATTACAAAATGGATTCTTCAGCAGAAATAAGGATGAAAAAAAAAATAATCTTGCTATAAGACAATAAGTAAACTTTTAAATGACAGGAAGGTGGATTTTGTTAGTACGTTTTTCTTTCCCTTTAAAGAACAGTATTTTAAGAAGAAATCCGCTTAGCCATTCCAGAAAATAAACAAACATGTAGAATTTGGTGAAGAAAATGAAATTTCTTTCCTGGTAGCAATTCTGCTGCCATTACACGTATTTTTTGGACTTTTCCTTAGGCTGAAAACACGAGGTTCCAAAACCAGTAAGGCAATTGACCTTGGCATAGCCTCTGGTACACTACAAGCGTAAGTATTCCAGAGAAAGGTAATGGCACAACATCATCTACCTATATATAAATATATATCTACCTATATACATACATAAATATATTTGATTTGCTTACCTATTAGACATATCTCTTCACTTATTAATATTTTACGTATATTTTCTTCTCACAGCTACTTTTCTTTGATTGTTTTTAAAGGAACCTAAAGTTTTATCAACTCCCTCAATGTATCTGAGAGCCCGCATTATTATCTGCATTATCAACAATGAGTTATTCGTGTCTATTATTTCTTTAGTGTCTGGTCACCTTTTCTCTAGGAATTTCATAAATCATATAGATCTTTAGGAACATGAAAATGGGCTATGTACTCCAGATGCCAGCTTTGAAAGTGTCTCATTCTTTAAGTAGATTATCATACGAGAACATGAGACTTTACGTGATGACAGAATGAAAATCAGAAGTGACAGATTGAGTGACTAGAATTTCTATTGGCCTTTAGAAATCCATTAAAACATCCACCCTTATAATTTTGGAAGAGAACTTAGCACCAGCTGGAATCCTCAGATAGCATTAATAAAACAATAACAAACCTCCCTCATTAAAAAAAATATGAAGTCATGAGTTTGGAAAACACTTTCAAGAAATACATCACACTTACTAAATTGAGAAGTCAGGTGACTGACCACCAGGTCAAACCCAGTCACCTGGGAAACAGCAAGGGATGCGGTTATTGAATGCTGCTGAGGATGTTTAGTTTGACAGGCTCCAGGAGACTCAGATTTACAGAGAACAGGCTGAAAAGTGCCTTTGAGAAACTGCAATTCAGGGCCCAGCTAGGCAAAGCGGTGGTTTTGCACCAACAACGTTAAGCTGATTTTTAAGATATAAACTAAACAGAAAGAAAAAGAAAGGGGAGGAAGAACCCACGACTTGTTTGCAGGGTACTGATTTCTACACTATTCTCTCCCTCCAACTACAGCCTGAGGAAAAAGGAAATACTCAGTTCCACTCAACTCCAGAAGCTCCACAGGATGCTATAGAGCAAAGTATTGCTAACCCTGCCCTTCAGGGCTGGGAAGTAAACCTTGAGCTGCGGGCTCTGAAGTGAAGCTCTCTTTCTGACCTACTGTTTGCTGGCAATAAAGCTTCGAGTTGCTGCACACCAGCTCTGTTTGCTGAGGTTATTCAAGCAAGGTTCAGCTAAGGCACTACCGATAGACTGAGTTAGCCCGGGTATTTCCAGGCATTTGCAGTTACAGTACCATGCTGTCGATGCATCTGCTGCCTCCAGGCTGGCTTTAAGGAAAGGTTAGTTCGACTTCAAGAGCTTTCTAGAATTCCTTGAATTTCAGAATGTCCCAGAGGACCAGGAATGACAACAAAAAACTGGAAGTGGTAAGCAGCCAGCTCTGGAGCACAGCTAGAAAACTCCTTCATTGGTATGAAACCAACCCCAAGAGTTGTAAGAAATGAGATGTCATTGCTCCTTGTGTGTCTTGCACGGACCTACTAAGCAGGAGACAATGACAAAATCACAACAACACTAATGAATCTAAGTGGTGTTTGTAAGAAGAGCCCGGGTTACACAACCTTACAGAGCAGCAGTCATCCAAAAAGAGCCTCCTGTAATCGGCAGCAACTTTTCAAAAGAAGGCAGCAGGCACATTCCTGTAGGCATGGAGCACGACAAGATCCGCGCAAGGACTACGACGCATTTCTCCGTAACATCTCTCAGGGCTAATTGTCAGCAACAGCTCAGCTCAAGGAACATTTCAAGTCGTATGTCAATCTGTGCAGTGCTAGAAACAGGTATATAAATGTTTAAGACAGCAGAAGTAAGCAGCTTTGAGGTTTGGATTTTAAATTGTTCAACTCTCGAGTCCTGACCCAAAAGAACTTTCCCAGAGAACAGAGCGTAACATCAGGGAACTAACGCCAAGGTTGGTTTTGATACACACAATACTACTTTATTCCATTGTTTCAACTTTCTTACAGGTTTAAAAAAGGTACAGGGGTTCAGAACCACCTCAACAGAACAAAGGATACATAATTAAGGGAGATCTAGAGTCAAACCACAAATGTGCAAGCGTGGTTAGCTTCCATTACAAAAAGTAATAGGCACGATCATTACATATGCATTTTGGTGAAAGAAGGAATAATAGTGCAGTGTTAAAAGGCACCAATAATCAATAATTGGGCCTTTATAAAAAGCCAATAACCATCTAAGAAAATTACATTTGGTTAAAATAATAATTTAAATATTTGTATTGATTGGCATGCATCTGAACCCCTGGCAATTTATTACAGAAACCTAATGTGCGCCCTTGCAAAATAAAAAAGGACTTCATCGGTTGACCTGAAATTCAGTTCAGTACAAAAGGAAATACTGAAACTCTCTGCCTGGATATTTAACACTACACTGTCTTGTTGGCCTCCCCCGAGAACACTTGTCTAACACACAGCTATTCAACAACTGCACAGAAGTTATTTCTCTTGAAGCAAGTGTAATTTTTGTTTAATCCCGTAGCACTGCCCTATTCCATGTGCTATGAAAACATCAGGCACAGACCACAATTTACGTTTGCTCTAAAAAAATACAGTATGTGCAAGCTAGGTTCACACGACGGATTGACAGCTACGACAGTAAGCTATTTAGACTTCCCAAAGAAAAGGGTTAGTTAAGTTCTGATTTTCCAAGCAGTGAAGCACACTGCTGTGCGCCGTTACCGTATCTGCATTAGGAGTATCTGTGTAGCCAAGAAAGGAGCAGCTTTAGTACACCCTAAAGGACACTACGTGGATACCGTGTGCTAATTTCACAGGATGGAGAGAATGAAAGACTGAAG
The DNA here is from genome assembly GCA_025345505.1 of Todiramphus chloris collaris. Classification (NCBI taxonomy): domain Eukaryota; kingdom Metazoa; phylum Chordata; class Aves; order Coraciiformes; family Alcedinidae; genus Todiramphus; species Todiramphus chloris. The sequence goes on along the minus strand of JANVCC010000034.1, from coordinate 3,319,375 downwards.
AAGTCGTCGTACAAGGGGCAGCTGCGTTTACTCAGCCAGCCAGGAAGGGCTATTGCTTTCTGCAGGAAGAATAGCCTGGAACTGGAGTTTACCTTGTAGGTGCCCTCAAACTAAACCGCTTGGACACAATGGAATCTAGGGATGCACAGGATGGGTGGGGGGGAAAAAAAAGGGGGGGGAGGTGGGGAACGAGGGGGAAGAGCTTCTGTGAAAGTCGTACCCAAATGTGCCGTTTTATCCAAAAGCATCATGCCCGGTGTAGGTTTTATGCATCGTGGGTTGTTTGTACAACTGAGAATTGTACAAGATGCGAGCAGAGACAGAGCTGATTATTCATCTGCAACATCTACTATAGTCCTCAGGTATATAATTTACGGATAGCCACTTACTGTGTTGTTGATTTTTTTCCTCTTAAATATATTTAAATTCAGAAGGCTACAGTATATTCTGACACAGATAGTAAGACAACTTTTCTACAAGGGGGAAAATATAAGGTAGTAACTAATGTATGTATTTTAAGAGGAACCTCCTCTGATAGTGGTGGTTATTTCACGCCCTTTGGAAGATTTTTTAGTTCTGACTTTCTTCGTCGTCTCTGTCGAATCGCCCTCCTCACAATTTCACCAGAGCTATGTTCAAGTTCAGCAACCCCTCTTAGAGCAGCCCTTTTCTGCAAGCACTTTTAAACTCACTCTCACATCACAGCAAGCTATTCAAGTAAACATTTTTCTTCAGACGAGTTTCCAGATACAGCAAATAGTATCAAAACTCCGCGGTGGGTGGAATACATGCACCAGTTTTCTTCAAATGGAGCAGGAATTAGCCCGTTTTCTCGGCTTAGGGTCCCGTGCATCCCTGTCTCTTAAACACATACAGGATGAACATATTGTCTCTGACAGTCTCCGCAGTCCCAGCCTGAAAACGCTGTTGGAGAGGCTATAGATCACACAGTTGCAGAAACTATTGCTTATAGCAAGCCACGTCGTTAAGAAGGAAAGCGACGGGTTTTCCAACACCCTAGAGCTCTCCAAGAGAAAGTATATAATATAGGGGAGCCACAGCACGTAGAACACGCTGGTTATCCGAAACAAAACCATGGCGTAGCGGCGGTCGGGGCTGTGCCCAGTCTCCCCAGCAGCATCCACTTCGTGGCTAGGAAATCGAGCTCGCCGATCGTTTATCTCTTTGGTGTGCTGCCGGCAAATTTTAAAGATGTGGAAATATGTGAAACAAATGACAAAGGCAGCGGGAGCGTAGAGTAAGCACACGATAAAGCCAGTAAAGTAGGCATTAGTTAGCCAGGAGGTAGCACACCATTCAAAAATATCTCCGTGGTAACCAGGTTTTCCCCAACCAAAAAAGGAAGGCAAGAAGATCAGACAAGAGTATATCCAGATCAAAATGATGCAGATTCTCAAGCGACAGGGTGTGACCAGTTGATTATAGGAGAGAGGCTTTGTTATAGCAAGATAGCGATCCACACTGATGCAAGCAAGACATGCCATAGATACGCTTTTCAGCACAGAGATGATGTATCCAAAAACTTGACAAGTCAAGGACTCGTGGACACCTGTCGAGTAGTGGAGCAGTGACAAAGTAGGAACCAAGCAGCTAACTCCAACAAAAAGATCAGCATAGGCCATGGTCTGAATAAAATAGCTGGTGGTATAATGATGCAGAAGTGGAGCACAGTGAAAAACAAATATCACAGTTAAGTTACCCGCAATAATCAAAAAGGTCAGCAAGACAATAACAACCGTCTCAAGGATACAGATGTCAACTGCATTGTAGTGACCGAATCCAAGAGGGCAGGAGAGGTGCTCAGATATGTTCATAACACTACTGCTCATATTCAGAGTCCTCCATTCAATCCATCGGGACTGGTTCATGTTTTGTGATTGGGACACAGTGCAATCTGAGCCTTAGCGAGCAGATGACCTGCTTAACAGCAGCTAAGCTCTGCTTCAGCGTCTCACGATCTCTCTCTGTAGACACTGCCAGTGCTTACATTTGAGAGGATTACAGTCCCATAGGTGTTGATGCCTCCTCAGCATGAGTGCATCACCTCTGGCACACCTTAGCTTTAAGGAAAGAAAAGAAAAGAAGAAAACAAAAGAAAACAAAACAAAAAAGCCAGAAAGAGAAAGGCCACCGATCAGCTCCTCCAGTGCTCTTGACCCATCTTTAGCAAACACAAGGCACTTCTAAAACAAACAGGTACTGTGAAATATGGAAATAAAAACTGACAAAAGAGACACATTCATTGCCCAGGGAAGGGAGGGAAATCTCTGACTGCTTGTTTTCCTGAGAAAGTCATTTACTTTGGAACGGAATGGGGGGAGAGGGAGGAAGGGAAGGAGGAACGTCAGTACAGCTCAGGTTTCCTAGACCAGCAGTTACTGGAGATAATCTTTTTAAGTCTCGGTTTAAATCACAGACTGACTGGGGAGTAAAGGAAAAAGTTCTTCAGCTAATGCTGTCTTTCCCGGCTCCATTCAGGAGATGGCACTCGTCTTTTCCATTCTACTCATTGGAAAGGTAAGGAAAACATTTTTGTCAAGGTTAATTCCAATAGACTCACCACTGTTTGGGTATGAATAATGAATTTTATTTGGAGGGAGACGGGTGGGGGACAAGGCAGATTCGTCCTCTGACTCCCAAGAAAGCAAACATACATCTCACATACAATGAGGAAGCTCGTGTCTATTAATTTAAAAAGGAAAATAATTTAAGAATAGAATTTGGAGACTTATGTCAATATTCACAATTCCTTCCAACAATTCTAGTCCATGGCAATTATTTATGCCAGAAGCATAACTGAAGGTCCCCACAGACAAAATAAATCCTCTTGAATTTAATTTCAGCAACGGCAATTTAGAATAATCATCTTTGGAAACTCTGCCGTATCTGCTACGGTGGCTCAGCACCCAGGAGTTCATAGGTATATCCATGATATTGCTCACCTCTGTAGCAACACCTGAATCATTTCACAAACCCCCACACAAGGAGAACAGAAACTTCCATCTGCATTCTGCTGTGAAGCTAATGAAATGCTGATTTGACTAGAAAAGCTGCCATTGTTTACTACTCTGTTATTCTGTTAAGCTTCAGCTTCTACGTGGTTTTAGGGTGTCTAGTTATGAGATGATCAGCATAATAAGTAGCTGCTTTAAAAAAAAAAATGTTCTTCTAATTGCAGGACATTACCTTGTTCATTTTATTCGCAGTTACGGAGAGAGCAAACGTTAAAAGAGAGCATCTTCTGCGTTCAGTTTTAAGTAAATGCTTGATTAGTTCAGAAATCATTAGGCAGATAATTAATTGTATACAATCTTGCTTTTTGAAAGGCCCCTAAAATGTGAAAACCATCTTTAATCCTAGCGGTCCTGAGACTAGAAGACTGTCAGTGAGAATTAATGAATCCACATAAAATCATCTCCAAGGTCATTCAGATATTGCGCTGGCATTTGCTTTAAGTCTCTCTAAAAGTAGCCGAATCTCTCTGATGTTTTTGATAGTCCTTGCCGTGTCTTCGGGAAGGATTTCAGATCCTAGACAAGAACCGTTCCCAGAGCTGTTGCAGCAGTTGGAGAGAAAGCATTCTTTTGGGAGTTAAATTTCCTGTCGTGCATCCCCACGCTGCACAGAAAGTCCTTCTCATTTTATAACATCCCCGAATGTTTCCGGCTATTCATCCCCTTCATCCGTAAGCGACAGAGCACGTAGGAAAGGACTACTTTCTGCAGCTCTTTGTTCAGGCAAACATCGCAGCCTTCCTCACCTCCACGCATCCTTACCAGCCGCTGTGATGAACTGCTTGACAGGGGAGTCCTAGTTCCTGTGGTGCGGCTGGAGCTGCTCTCGCTATTTCTCTCCTTCCCCCTTGAAATGATTGCTTGCACCTGAGCCCGCTCCTCCTCCTCCTCCCCCTCCTCCTCCTCCTCCCTCCCCGGCCGATGCAGCCGCGCCGGGCGCTGGAAAGGTGACTGCCTGCCCCCGGCCACAGCCAATGGCCGCGCCGCTGTCACTGTCGCTGTCACCGTCACTAGGTAACGGCGGCCCAACGGCCCCGAACCCACCGGCCCCGAACCCAACGGCGGTGGGGGCAGCACCGCGGCCGGACCCGGAGACGGCCCGGGTGGAACCCCCCGGGAGGGCAGGCTTGGCTCGGCTACCGGAGCCCGGAGCCCTGCGCGGGGAGGGCGCAGAAGCTCCGGTCCCGAGCGGGCAAACGGCCACAGAATTAAGTGGTACAGCCCCAAAAACAAAGCAGGCGCTGCCATCGTCCCTTGTCGCGGTACATAGACGGGTATCTATAAATGTACACACCGCCATCATCCCCTAATTAAAAACGTCTGGCAAAAGTTACTCTAATTTCACACGCCTCGTTCATAGGTTGCCTGCAGACAGTTGGCTTGGTAAAATATTTGCTGTGGTTCAACGCACGTTTTCTTGTCTTGCTTCAAAAGACAAAATGACAGTCCCCCCCAAAAATTAATTATTTCCGTGCTTAGGGGAGATTTGGTTTAAAACTTGTCTGCAGCTGGTTTCAGCACTGTACCAGTCTTTAATTGCTTCAACCGATGGCAAATACCGCCTTGAAATACTTGTGAGCAACACATTATTTTTCAAAGCACAGACTTTTTAACCCAATTAACCAGTCTCTCCATTCAAGCGAATGGATGCTGCTATCCCCCGATTAAGGACTCAGAACCTCTGTTTACTTCCTCAAAATAAAAGCACTAAGAGAAGTGCAATCATCAAAGTTATCTTCCAGAGACACTCGGAACGTCCTTAGACGCGGAGAGAAGCAGCAAATTGAGATACCCACACACCAGCCCCGACACAGCATTGGGTTATAGATCAGCAAAACACGCGTGTCAAGGAGGGTTATCGGAGGCTTTGACAAACGCCGTCATTAGAAACTACAGCGATTTCAATTCTTTCAGTTCCAAGGCAAACCACAGGCAAAATTTTAATAATCTGCTCCTGGGTTAACATCTTGTATTTCAAGAATAGTCCGGAGCAAATATTCAAGGCTGAATGACAAGACTGTAGCAATGTGAAGCAGCAGAGAATGCAGCAGGGGGAGAGTGGATTGCAATAACGGCGTGTGGCAATTCCAAGTTCTTCCAGCCAAGGATTTCAGAAATAAAAAATTCAAATTAAAACCACTGCGATACCTCAGAGCTGTAAATGGCTGCACCAACAGATTTAATGACTAAATTTAGTCCCTGAGCACAGCTTTAAGCCCTAGCTATCCATACCACGGGCGGAACAATAGGCAGCAATTTTTATTCCTCCTCTTCCCACTCCTCCTGTGAGGGAGGAGGAGGAGGAGGAGAAAAAGCACCGGTGTGCACAGGCACGGCAGCAACCAGCCCTTCTTCCTCCTGGGGCCCGTTTGTGGCGGGCACCACAGAGATGAAGGGCCAAAACATCTCACAAAGGATGTCAGAAAGTCTCAAAGACACGAGGATGTGTTAGATAAGCAAAGATACGGTCTAAAATTAAGTGGGCCACAAACCTACCTGCTCAGTGCATCCTGTTCGATACAGATTTGAATACTGGGAGCTACTAAAGCTTCCAGATGTTCCGGCGACCACTGAGTCACCCCGCTCAGAGGTCAAATCCAACCTGTCGCTGCGCGCTCACAGCGCCCAAAGCCCTCACATCAGCCAAGTATTTCAGCTGTTGTAGAAGAAACCCGGATCCTGCTCAGCAGGTAAGAGGGAACAGAAAAATCAATGGCAACCTCTGCTGGTTGGTTTTCAATGCAGGTAAAATGCTTCCCTCTCATAAATTATAATTAAAGGGACACAGTGATTCAGAAAGAAGCTTCATTTCTTTCTTTGGGGGAATACAAGCAGGCTTCCTGCACTACCAGGAAAAAAAAAAGCAGCTGCCAAGTGGCTTTGTCACCTCACTACTCCTGGAGCCCAGCTCCCACTGGCCTTTTCCAAGCAGCAGCAGACCGACCGCGCTGACTTGGACTGATTTTATGCACGTCTGGAGGCAGGTGAAAATGGAAGCAGGACCTGGCTAGTCCCGACAAAACTACTGAAATGGATGGAACTCGACGAGACGTGGCAATACTGGAATGTTCTATCAGAGAGAAAGCTGTATGGAACAAGTGTTCTGTTAGACTGGAGATACATCAGGGACTCTAACACAGTTTTAAACTAAGTGTGCTTCAGAATTGGTTTGGGTTTTTTTATTTGCATGTAAAGAAGAGGAAGGGAGAAAGAGAGAACAGTTCTATTGGAGGAATTTAATGGCTGTCACCAAGGCAGTATCTTACATGGTGCTTAAATTCCATGGCTGGTTAGGTCCAGCAGAAGAACTGAGCACTCTTCTTCAAGCTGAAGAGGAGCAATTCCACACCTTCTTTATAAGTGACATCAACTAGAAACAACTAAAGTTCCCATCCAAAACAGAAGACTCACACCATCTGATACTGCTGAAAAGAGAGGAGACGAGGTAGGAGATGGAGCTTTCTATGCAAAAGGAAAGGCTGTGAAAGCAGTTGTGATTGTGTGACCCTGACCAGAAACAAGATCAAGCTGCTCAGAGAAAGTCCATATAGAGGTAGATCTAGAAGGTCCAAGCAAGGAAACAAAGTAAGGCCAAGTCAGGTCCAACCACAAATTCTGGCCAGGTTGCGCTGGGTCCTGTCTCGCTGAGCTGTGAACATCTCCAAGGATGGAGCTTTCACAGCCTGCAGGGGCCCTTGTTCTAATATTTGGCCACTCTGACTGTGACTTCCAGTATCAGCTCAGGGTTTTTCTTGTTGCAGTTTGTCTTCATCCTCATCAAGACTAAACTTGCTTGAGCCAGCAGTACAAACCCAGAAGTGGCAGTTCCCAAGGAAACTGCATTATCTTGTAGAAACTTTCAACCCAGGAAATATTTCTCCACCTGACAGCCAAACTGATAAATGGGACTATCACGGATCAGCTTCCTTCCCATTCCATGATCACAAAGAAAGCCATAAATCATTTTTCAGTGCCGTGGCAGACACACCCCTGTGACAGCAAAAACCAGCAAGCGATACAAGAGTTACACAGCTATGTTGCTGAAATGCAGATGCTCTTGAGGGACACTTACCTCGCTGCTAGAGGAAGAAAATACCCCCAAAGTCTAGAGGAGTCTTTTCTGAGTTGAAGGTGGCAGGAGAGAGGTGATTCTCCACCCCTACTCTGCTCTGGGTACGGCCTCACCCGCAGTACTGTATCCAGCTCTGGAGTCCCCAGCACAAGAAGGACATGGACCTCATGGAGCATGTCCCCAGGAGGGTCACAAAAATGGTCAGAAGGCTGGAGCATCTCTCCTACAAAGGTGGGCTGAGAGAGTTGGGGTTGTTCAGCCCGGAGAAACGAAAGCTCTGGGGAGGCCTTATTGTGGCCTTCCAGTATGTGAAAGAGACCTGCAAGAAAGCGGGGAGGGACTTTTCACAAGGGCTTTTAGTGACAGGATGAGGGGTAATGGATTTGAACTAGAAGAGGGGAGATTTAGAGTGGAAAGAAGAAGGAAATTCTTCACTCTGACGGTGCTGAGACACTGGCCCAGGTTGCCCAGGGAAGCTGTGGATGCTCCATCCCTGCAAGTGTTGACGGCCAGGGTGGATCAGGATTTGAGCAACCTGCTCTAGTGGGAGGTGTCCCTGCCCATGGCAGAGGGGTTGGAACGGGATGAGCTTTAAGGTCCCTTCCAACTCAAACCAGCATATGATTCTATGAAAAGGCAAAACTGGACTTGATTGCAGCAACAGAGCAGATTCTGTTAGGTGGGAAAGAAGGGAGAAGCCAGAATAATTTGGTGTGGAGAGTTCAGATAAGAGGCTAAACCTTTCTAGAAGGCCAAGATATGTGAGAGATGTGGAAGGGAACTAATGATCCCTTTTCCTTTGACTACTACTGCAGCAGGCTCTCTTTCCACCCGCTCCTCTGTTGGACTCGCAGCCCCAGTCCTTTTCCAGTACTGTTTCTAACGAGGCAAATATTAGCCAGTATCATATAAATGTTAGGTAATTAGGATGCTGTGATGCAGAACAAGAAACTAGCAAAAAATACACGGGTTTTTTTCCTGTGTTGTGGCAGATCAGTAGGGAAACACGGGCATTCACATTTGCAAGTTTATCATGCACTCCTTTACTCCTGTTATTTAATAGTTACATCAAACACTTCTGAAGTCTGCAACTTTTAAACTCGCTACCAACATTATTCATGTAGTTAATAAATATTAAGCAAGCTCTCCAAGTAAATCCCTACAACCTCCCTTTGAACATCACTACCTGTGATCTCACAGATTAGATGGTTACCTTTCTGCATTTTACATTAAAGAACATTTTTCTTCAGGAGGAGCTGCCCTCAAGATTGTATGGAAGCTGCTACGGACAGACAGCATTTGCTTTCCAAGCTCGAGTCAGAGCACCAAACACCAGCGAAGTTCCACGCCTCAAATCAACAGAAATAAAGCAGCCTGCGATAAACTATCGAGGAGCGAACTGATTTCAGGGAAAAGCTGGGAAGTCTAATGAATGGTGATAATTAGCAGTTTTCAGGAATTCAACGTGACATTTGCTTTCAACAAACAGCAGTTAAGCTACAGAAGGATGCTATTTCCTAAATGACCACATGGGATAAGAAATACTCCAAAATGAACGAAAAGGGACGCTGGGAGAAAAGCACAAAAAACATCTTAAGATGGTATGAAAAGTAAAAAATGAAATATGGGTCCTCAGTTTCATGCATCGTCCATCATCCACCATCCCCCTGCTCTTAAACCAGCAGTAGTTAAAAAAGAAACCAAGAAAAGTGTGTTGGCACAAGAATACAGGCTAACTACCTACCAGTGCTCCAGGCATCCCGATGGAGGGTCCTCTTACTGCCACTGCTTCTCCTTCAGCTCCTGCTTTATTATGTGCCTAATGGTTAGGTTGTGGTGCATGAAAGCACACTGACAGTTGCAAAGAACATGCACTTTGTTCAAAGTGGCCCTCCATGTTTCAAGTGCTTGAAGGAACCCGTGTCCTACCACAGAACACGGCTCTTATGTGTGGAAGTCTGTTAGAGTGGAAACCAACGGGCTGCTGGTTACACTGCTTTCAGGAGGGGAGGAAAATGCTCACCCCTTAATCCCCAGGACAAAAGCTAGCACTTGAGAGCTGCAAACGAAGAGAATCATCTGAACAGCGCAGGTGGCATTACCCTTTGTTTCCTGGGGGGATCAGTTCTCGTATTCTAAAATCGTACTTCAAAGATATTTTAATACTGCATTCATTTAAACTTTGTAGAGGGATGTTTTGATATGGTTGTGCTAATGCTTTTGTCTATGAATTACATTTCATAGATATTGGTATTCTAGAAGCCTATCACAACTGGCCACCAAGAAAAAGTATATTCAAAAGGACTCCAGTGGAGTTGGCAGAAACATCAACTCAGATTAGGAGTAATTCCATTTCAGCAGAGCTAGAATAACAGATTTTAAGGCTGCTAAAAAGAAAAATGCCAAACACTGTGATCACCAACTTTGATTTTTCACATACTGCAAGCCAAAGAGCTCTCTTAAACTATAGCATGACCTTTTAAAAGGCAACCAATTTTGATTTAATGAGTTCAAATGATGAATAATTTATTGCGGCCTTGATTAGGAAGCCAGGTTCTAGGGCCTGTGCAAAAGCAGCTACTAAGATACAAAAACAAGGATCAAGCCCATATACATCTATCACAGGCTTTCAAACCCACAGGTTTGGATGCAGTGAAGAATACAGCTGGAGTACACAGGAGTGGGAATTTCATTCTTCATCATCTTTTGAAAACAAAACCGGTTGCACACGGTGTTACTACTTTAAATCCTCCCGAGAGCAGTGCTCAGAGTTGGTCCTCAAGGCACTCCTCAGGACTCAAAGCCACGGCCCACGCTTCCAAAGGTTTCTCTGTCCCCACGCCACGCTTCTGAACATCACAACGACGAAGACCTGCTGAGCGTAACCTCCGGCAGCTTCTAATCTCTGCTGAAAGCCAAGGCAGCACTCGCGTGCGTAATTCCCCATCTTCTCCAAAGTATCTCAAAACACACCAGAATTATCCACTTCGCTCCGACTGTGTCTTCTAAAACCTGGTAGCTGGCAGCTCCCACTGCCTGCCAGAGTCACAGGCGCGTGCCAAACGGCCTCAAACCCCCTTCTCGGGGATGTGGCTTAGGTGGAACGTTCTCCAAAGCATCCAAGTCTCATCTAGATGGGCCGGCTGGAAGCGCGTGCCTCGTCACATGGACGATTTACATTCTGATTTGCGTACATAATTGGCACATTCCACCCTAAATTTTTCCTTTAATAGATTTTTAAAAATAGTGCTTCCTCAAGGAGACAAGAGGTGGCTCAGAAAAGCACTGAACAGCTAGGAGGAGAAGTCGGTTTCAACTCTTGGCGTGGACAAAAACCAGTTAACGACTAAAGGCTCGCTGTTTGTTTTAGTGAGACACTGGTGGTCCTGCTCCCCAGTTTGGACTCTTACATCCAATTCCACTGTTTCTTGAGAAGAATAAAGCTGAAAACAATCAAAGTACATGGCGAAACGCAGCAGACTATCTTTAACCAAAGTGTTACTCGGTATTACTATCCTGCCACTTTCGTGAAGAAATGGAGAAAAGGAACATGGAAAGGATGTGGCACGAAAACTATTTATAAACCAAAGCATGGCACAATTTCTTTTTATGGATTTTAAGCTCGGCTTCATTTAGACCAAATTTTCCTCGCAGCTGGAACTGCTGAAGAGGTATCACTTATATTCTCTTACAGCACAGAGTCTATATCAGCACACACTTGCATCAATAACCATATATGAGAAAAAGATCAGGAATAGCTTCCTACCCAGAGGGGTCTAGAAGCAAAACTCTGCACACAGCAAACACTCAGAGATGGAACCCAGCAGTGATAAGTGTTTGGAAAATGCCACTGAGAGTTAGATTTACAGATTTTTATCCCCCACCCCGAGTTAAAAATTAGCTAATTAAAATTGATGGTAACTGTGTTTCGAGATTAATAACATCTAAATACATTCAACTTCCAATAACTAGCCAATTTTGTCTTAAATTAGTTCGATTGTCTTAGATAATGAGGACATCTATATTTATAGCTAGAAATTGGCACATGTAAAATGTTATGTGAGCTGAGAAATTATTTTCTTTATTCAAAAAGAAATACCAAACCTGACATTATTTGCCATCTCAAAGAAAAAAAAAAAAAGCCCTGAAATTAAACACGTACTTTATCAGCACTAAAAATAGGCTTAAGATGGCATTTTTGAGATCTAGAAGTCCTTTTGGAAAGGATATGATCAGGGAATATAGAAGTCAAGTCTTTAGATTAAAGTTCAAGTCCAACTTCTTTCACGGGTGTTAAATTCACACGTAAACCTTTCCTCTCTGCTCAAAATTACGGCTTGAAGCTAAATGTCAGTCTCTTAACTGGAATAGTTTCAAGATATATCACATCTAACTGCCCAAATCTCAGCATACAAACACTAAATCCTGGCTTCTAACTGACTGACAACACAGCATATTGGGAGAGGTGGAAGCACTGGGTCCTACCTGCTGTATTTGCATGTGATGGCAGTGGCAACCGTTTCTACACGGCCCCTGGAATTCCTCTGGCTTCAAAAGGCACACAGCATCTTTCCTGAACACCCTTCTTCCCAGCACATCTCTAATGTCTGCTTCAGGAGCAAGCTGAGGGGAATTTGTTCTCAGACTTTTAATAAAAGATAAGACAAAGAATGACAGGACAAAAAGGGAGTTACTCGCTGCACAACTCCAATGGTATTCTGGAAAGCAATCCTATAGCAAAGAAAAAGAAGACAACCAAAGAGAAGAGGGACAGCTTTTGAGAGCATAAAGAAATATGCTTCCCTTATCAGCAGGAGTTGCCTATACCTTATTTATAGCCATTCCATATAACGGAATCAAGATATTGGAAACTACTCTCCAAAAGGTATTGTTTTTCTAATGGAACTAACTACAACACACCAAAGTGAAATCCCAACAGCAATTTTCTACAAAGCAAAGTCTTTTATGCAGAGATTTGCATTCGTTTTTCTGAGTAAGTTCTGAAAATGCTCACTAGTCAAAAAACTGCCATAGAAACTGAATAAGGGTAGATTAAAAAAATAATAATAATATATTTTTCAGCTTATGTGCTAACCAAAGTGTTCACAGAGGAAGAGCTTTGCTGCATTTCCTTTTCCCCCCATAGAAGGTTCTTTATAAAACAAAGAAAAAACCAAAAAAAAAGTAGAGGAAAAAAGGGTTACATTCAAAAAAGCTATATTTTATTGTTATGGCAACTGATGTGCTAAAAATAAAGAAATAAAGTTGTTATGGCAACTAGAATTTTAAAGGCAGTCAAAAGTAGAATAATCAAACATTCTGCTGGCTTAAAATGTAACGTCTATGACTCAATTTTCAGAACAAGCTTCAGAGACAAGTAGTGGTTGGGTTTTTTTTGGATTCTGCTTTAGAGATCACAATCAGTAGAAGTTGCAGAGAACTCTACAGAGTGCAAGGGAGGAAATCAAGGTAAACACAAAATGAGTCCTTTGCACTTCTCATGGGCAGCAGGAACAAACACACCCATCTTAGGCTACTTATTTCATGTCCTGGCGACCTCACCTCCATCAATAACACGTAGCAGCTCACTAAAATACACAGCAATAGGACAGTATTTATGTCAATCACAACCATTGACAGACATTCTATAACTAGAAGTTACTTAATGGTTTTAAATTAAGAACCGAAAAGTTAGGGAATACCAAACAAAACTCACTTGTCTGAAGCAGCAGAGTTCCGCCCCTGTTTCTGCAGGGAATTATAAAGATGACTATAAGGACAAGATCAGAACATTTCAGTCCCTGATACGTGCCCGATCGTCGTTCCAGGGCTCCTTGCTATGCAAGCACGTCCACAGCAGGCTTGGAGAAGTCGCTGTCTCCTGTCCAACACTTGTCAGACTGGCAGAAGGGCTACTCTTATTAAAAAAATCAACAGAACTGTGTGCACTGTGAAATGTTCCAAAGCCCATACTCAGATAAGCCTTAACCAATAGCAAACAAAGTATTTAACAGATACTTCAGAGAATTACGAGCCTTATACGGGCAGTACCTGCATGGGAACCACGTACGCAGCACGTGCCAGCCTCCCAGCATAAGCCAGTATTTTATCAGTACGTGCCTGATACTTTGTCTTCACTGCAGTTAATCAGGGTTCCTGCTAGTGTTACTCGTTACTCTTTTCTGACCCACATGAAAAGTCTCTCAGCCCAGGCCATGAGAGCTGTTGGCATGGAGGAGCAGCATGGCCAATTACAGAGAGCAAAGTCAGGTTCCTCCTTCACTTACACTAAAGGGAAAAGAAGCCAATGAACACACTGCAAATTCCAACAACATCCAAGGAGTGCAGCCAGGATGACACAGGCAAATTGAAGTGTATTTCTGTAGTTTTGCTTCCCCAGATTCAGTATCACTCCTCGAGGCTAGAGACACCACAAACTCCTTCCCTCTTAAGCATCACACGAAGCCACAGGTATTTCTAGAGATGCAAATAGTGTAGGAAAATACATTAACTAATGAATCTGTGATAAAGCTAAAAGCTTCTGCAAAGGAAACTCCATGTACAAGAGTCACTACACATAAATTTTCATCAGCCAGGGTAAGTCTATATATGAATATGAACGTGAAAGCTCTAAATCAAAGTTCTGGACGCATCCTGTCTCCTGCTGAGGCTAAAGGAGCCAGGCTGCAGATTTTCAAGGCTTGTTGCTGACTCAACCAGCTACTGAACACAAAAAGACATTCTGTTCTGAGCTTTCTATGAAATTAAGTTTCCTCATCGTAGAATACTCTAAACTTGGTAGCCTGAAATGTAAATCTTTGGGTTCAAAGCAAACGTGCAACACTCCGAATGTCACTCTGCTTAACTGACAGCTACGTAAATCTATGGCCTGCATTCAGCTTCTGGGGGGCACATTTCTTGTTACATCAAGTAGAGCCATTCTGCACTGATTATATATATATGTAAAAGCAGCCCAAAATAATATTTATTCTAACATTTGCAGGCACATTTCATCCCTAACATGTGCTTCTATATTTCCAGTTTTCTGTAAAAGAAGAATTGGAGCGCAAACGTTTTCAGAGAAGGGCAAAGGAAATCCTGGAAGGGGTGACAACCAACACCGAAAGTGCTGCCTGAAATTAAATTTACCAATTCATGAAAGAAAGGCAACATCATTCCAAAAGGTCCCTCTAATTCCTTTGCCATACAGGTAACAAGCAGCAGACTTCACGAGACTGCAGTGTGACGTTAAGCTAACGAAGGCTGTCTCAAACCTTGCCCTTCCGACCCCACCCCAGCTACACGCTCCCAACTCACCCCTTACACCAGAGCTATGCAGTGAATCACAGAGAAATAAGGGGAAGGAAGTTTTCTAAATAAAAATCTACAAACTACCGTGCTTGCAGTCACTAGATAGAGCACACAGAACAGATGGAATGTGCAGGAAAAGAAACCTCTTCTGGCAAGCACACAGCCTGGCTAAGGCACGGCCTGAAAGCACAGCCCTCGTGCACAGCAATGTAGTTCCAGATCCACGCTGTATTTTGTACTGCCCAGGCAGAAAAGGGCTGTATCTTGAAACTGGGTTGCTTTTGATACAAACCAGCCCTATGAAGATGGCTTTGCCATATGCAGCATATGAATAAAACCCATGAAGCTCCCCATCATCAATATTCAGTTGTCAGTTTAAAAACAAATGATGAAAATTCAAGGGAAAAAAAAATTAGCTGCCAAAATATTTGGGTATGTCCAGAGAAACCCACCTAACAGATTATTAGAAAGAGTACATGCACAAGATGAGACTGCAGCTGATCTCCTTTTGGTTAGTTTACCTCAGCAGCTGCAAATTTGCTTGCTGATAGGGCAAATTACTCTTAATTGGTACAAGCACACTCATCACCACACAGGGAAAAAAAACCAAACCAAAACAAAACATGTTTAAGGGATACAGGCTGTAAAGAAGATCTAGGGGTCTCTGAAGTGATCTTCTTC
The DNA here is from genome assembly GCA_025345505.1 of Todiramphus chloris collaris. Lineage (NCBI taxonomy): Eukaryota > Metazoa > Chordata > Aves > Coraciiformes > Alcedinidae > Todiramphus > Todiramphus chloris. Next base: position 3,304,276 of record JANVCC010000034.1, on the reverse strand, counting down.
TGAAGTGATTACTGTAAAATGGACCTAAGGGGCTGAGTTAGCCTTAGAAGAATATCCTGAAGAACATACCAATAATATTGTGATCTGAGGCTTTATCCCAAAGTCATCAAACATAAAGGTAGCAAAAGGTATCAGAATTCACCCCCTATTAAATTCCAGCTTGAAATGCAGTGATGTATCCATCACCTATGCACACTTTAATTATTCTACCCCTGCAGCTCAAGCCTTTTCTGTTACTCATTTCAATTACTGTCAGTCGCCCCCTGGGATGGTGAAACACGCTTTAATAAAATGCTGACCCCAGTACTGGTGGTGACAAAGGCATTTTAAGAGACTTTAAACACCAACTGGGATTCTTTGGAGAAATAAAGAAAAAAAAAAAAGGTAGATGTAAAATGTATCTTTAGATCCTCTTATTCTTGGTGTTCCTCTGAAGCACTTGGAGCCCTCTGTTTAATTCTTAGGGCATCAAACATTGAACACAATGAAACCAGCTCAATTAATAGCCAGGAAAAAGCAGTTTGCTCTCTGAAATAAATGTATTCCAGATTTGTGAAACATTACCTTTCATAAAGTGTCACAGGAACTACTGTTTACTTGAAAAACTGACTTCTGCACCTTTTTTCTGTGTAAGCAAGTTTAGGGCCACAGGTCGGGCTTTCCCAGAAAGCGGTTCCTGACGGTTTCAAACAACCTTGCAAACAAAAAGATAAAAATCACCTAACAGCATCTACAAGAAAGATGCCCTCACCTTTTATTTGGACAGAAACCATTCCACTTACAAACTGCACCTAGCAATTCAGATTTTCAAGAGACAGCCATTTTTAGGTGGCGTCCCTGCACTTGCACATGCCAAACGTGGCGATTTGGCAACCCGGTGATGCACAAACCTCCTCCTTATTTCCAAGTCAGACTGAGGCTGGCCTGAAATTCTTTTGAAGACTAACGTTACTGTTTCACCTACATGTCCAATAACAGAAATTAGTTACCCTTACAAAGCCTTGAAAATCCAGTTCCTCTGATTTTGAGCGCAGAGTTCTGATGGTGCGCTCCTCTCATGCTGACTGCTCTACCACAGTCACATACAAGACCCCGCTGTTTGTCTCTTCCAGCCCTTGAGTAAAGCAGCCTCTGGAATGCCAGGGTTTCAAGGCAGAGGCCAAGTAGGAGGAAGCGAATTTTAGATGCAAGAGTACCAAGAGAAGGTTGAGTGTTTAAAAAAGGAAGAAATGACCTTCTCAGGAACTGCAGCTCTCTTGCGTTGGTCTGCATAGGGAACATTTTGCTTCCTGTAAGCAGTGCCCTAGGCTGCGAGAGAGATGCAGGCACACAGAATGAACAGCATCACAGAGAGATGATGCACGAGGCAGAGAACTTCAGAAGTGAGCCAGCTTCACCCAGCGATGTGCAGTATCATTGCTTAAAACGTCTTCTTACTATGGCTGCTCTCTCAGCATTATTAATGTTACAGGAAAAGTGAACACCTATTAAGAAAGCAATATTGAAATTAAATTAAGACAGCCATTATGTTTTATCCAGGACAGAGTATCATGGATTTTAAACCAAGCTCTGAGGTGCCAAGCATTGACCAGAACCACCAACCATTACCACACACTTGACTGCAAAGAACTCGGGAGACGGTGAGACATCCCCGCGCCATCCCACCCCACAGAACTCTTTATCTCCATCAATATACCTATATCCAGAGTCCACCAGACTATCAACTTTACTATCAATTCTTCCAGTAACCATCATTCAAACCTGCTCAGGCTGTACTACTGACAGCATGCAAGGTTTTGTCTTTCTGTTGGAAACACCGGGCAACTGTGCTCCTCTGGTTTTGCAGATAGCGGATTCACATTGACATGGACAACACAGAATGCTGTCTCCAAGAGGGCAAATGCAACTCTCACTTGCACTCTACCCTTCAGAACAAGCATGTCAACTGATGTGACTTTTAGAGGCAGGAGGCGATGCAGCACCCCAAGAGCCAGGAATGGTGTTGAGAGGGTCATTTTAGTGCTGTGGATGGAGAAGAGATGGCAGGAAAATTCTTCATTTATATATGCAGGCCCTGAAAAAAGTATGATTGGTGTTATTTTCCACTTCAACTATCCTACATGAAAGTTGAAATTAAGATGACATAGAAATAAAATACACTAATGGATGCTACTCCTTCTCTTCCTGAAAAGAGCTGTCATTAAATTGAAGAATTTTGTTGAAGAGGAAGAGCGAGCACAAGAGTTTCCCTTTTGTGCACACAAAATTGAAAGATTTTCTCCACATGAACTCTAAATGAATCCAAATTTGGCAAATTAAATTCACCTTAGGGACATTTTATTCCTGAGTTTGTAAGGGTAATATTAACATTTACTATGAAACTAGGTACGCTGGTACATTCATAATAAACTAAGCCTTTTATCTAAAGTCTGAATTTAAACGAAGCTGTTTAAGGAATTAAAATTCTGTCAACTTCTGCTCTTCAGAGGCAATATTTTTTCATTAATTTCTGGTAAGTATTTTCAGTTCACATATGCTTTATTTCTCCACGGCTTGCAGCACCACCTAAAAGAATTCAAACAAGGGGAAGACTGGAACTGTCAGCACCAGCAGCGCAGCTTATATCACAAATGAGGCATCCTATCAATCCAACCCACATAGGACCTGATTTTTCTCTACAAAGCACATTAAATTGTAAAAATACCAAGAATCTACTTGCTGTGAAATATACAATCTCTGTTTTAGAGAGGAGTTAAGTAATAGTCATGCTATCCTTGGCCTTTGTGAAAAGGTGAAGAGAAATAACACCGAAGACACTGCCCATAGGTACTGAATTTAAAAGAAAGATGAAACTGGGAAAGCTGCACACAAATGTCAAATTGCTCAGTTCCTCTGGAAGTATTTTGCTTTGTATCCAGAGTGTCTCATTGGAAAAAAAAATTAATACAAATATTAGTTACCTCTCAGGCAACTAAAAAAAAAATCATAACTTTTTAATAATTCTCCTTATATAGTAGGATCTTTTCTAACCAACAAGCATATAGTTGCTCCATTCTTGATACCTGCTCTCTCTAATAGTTAAGGGAGACCATTCCTACTGAGCAGAGAGAACAAATAAAGACTCAAAAGGAAAAACTTGAACAATAAAAATACAGATCAGCATTTCTGAAACTTTTAACTTCGACGGCTGGGAAATTTGTTCTGGGCAAAACAGCTGGGCACGCTGAGTTTCAAACCTTTGAAGATTTCAGGACTCTTTCTTGGACCCTTCCAACTTCCAGCAGGCTAGGTGCCATAAGCTCACGTGTCCACAGAAATGGTGGTAGCCATCCTGGGTTTGGCTGCAGCCCAGGACAGCAGTCTTGTTTGGAAACAGGAGAATGCTTCACACAAGGAGAAGGCAGCACGTTCCACCGTGCTCCTCTTCTCACCCCGTGTGTAAGCAGAGCGCTAAACGGAGCTCCGAGGAGACGGGTCACTCCTCGCTGCTCTGGGCAGAGGGTGAGCGATTCCTCTCTACATATGGGCATCAACTCCCCCATTTTCAGTTAGGACAAACAGATGCAGCATTCTGAACACAAATATTTGCTACAAAAATACTCTAACGTTTCAGTCCGTTAACCAACCTGCTGTGGCAGCTGGTGAACAGTCATCTTTTTAATTAGACACCCTTACTGATTAATTAGTCTCAGAACACTGAGCAGCAGAACCCCGCACGATGCCACTGGGACAAAAAAAATATTCCTCTTCCTAGTGCTAACTGAATCTCCTTCAGTACTGCTGCAAATAACAAGCTTGATTAATTTTCTACTCCAACTAAAATAGCCTTCCTGTACAAGTCATTCTCTCAATCCACAGCTGAAGTGTTTCATTCCAACTGCTTCACCCAAATAAAAAACCAAACCACAACAACCCCAAACGTGGCACCAAGGCACCAGTCTCAGTAACTGCATTTAATCCCATTTGCATAGACACATTACTAAGCAAGCAATAAAAGGAAAAAAAATATCAAGCCACAATAAAAAAGACAAGCAGCAATAGAAATAAGAAAGCCAAGAAATTAAGTATGAAGTAAAGAAGCAAATACCTTTTTTTCATTTGAACAGCTTTGGTGATTTCCAAGTTCAAAAAGTAAATCTACGTTAGGTTTACATGGAAGTCAATTTAATTCCGTTGAGATCTGTTTGCAAATAGATGCACCAAGGAACACAGATAATTAAAGTTAATTCAATGCATGGAATCACAGAATCACTGAGGCTGGAGAAGCCCTCTGAGATCATCAAGTCCAGCCGATGACCCAACACCACCGCATCGGCCAGACCATGGCACTAAGACTCTGCTTAAGCAGATGATGAAACTTCAACAACTCTACTTGCTATTTTTAGCTATCCTATTTGTACCTTTCCATTCAGGACATCCTAAAGAGTACCAAAAACTTGTCAAAAACCCAGTCTGTTGGCACCAACCAAGAGAAACCCACAGGGCTGCCTTCGTAGCCAGCATCCCTTGTCCTTCATCCCAGCCCAGGCAGCTGGACCATGCAGCATACATAGGGCTTGAGAAGATTAACGTGAGGCACGTGGAACGTGTAACTCCACCAGCATACACAGACTGCCTCCATTTGCCATCATTCACTGTTCTTTCAGCAAACAAGTGCTAAAGTTCCATTTTAATTAATTAATCAATCAATCTGGGCCTGCAAAACTTCTTACCAGAAATCTGAAATCTTATCTTTCAGGCTCCTCCACACCACCCCCCCACCCCCCCTTCTTTTTTTGCTTTATACTGAGAGGATTTGTCTTGTAGGAATCAGAAATAATAATATGGGTCTAAACAGAACAGATAAACTATATATATTAGCTCTAAAGTGATCAGATTCCAGCCCCAAACACAAAGCCTTTCCAGCAGTGGAATGTATAACTGGTCCCTATGGCATGAGAATTGTACCTCTGGGTGATTAGACCCAATTTCAGGTGTTACTGAGATACAATATTTTCATGATACGGCAAAATTTTATCCTCAAAACAACGTGCCTCATATTTTCTTCAGACTTAGAAAGAATGAGGACTTTCACTCTTCTGTAGAGTAGCTTAAAATGTTATTGGCCCAGATGCAAAACACCATCGCACAGTCAGCAGACAAAGCTATTTTTTCGCCAGCTCCTCTGAAGCCTGACCCGTTAATTAGTTATTATCTCTAACTGTTCTGGGCACATGTTCACATTGCCAAAGGAAATTCTGACAATAAACAAATAATCTTATTTTTGGTTCTCTTACAAGTTGTTTGGAAGGACAGTCATTTAGTTTTCCTTGAAGACCTTCGACTCAAAGTCATGATAAACGTTCACATTCACATGCAAACTTCTTTAGCTGCTGAGTAACAAAATACTACCAACATCTACTTTATCTGAAACCAGGTTTACTTTTCTGATATCATATTTCAAAAAAGAAGAAAAAAAGGTAAATTTAAAACTAGTTGTGTTTCCTTAAACCAGAGTCTATGGATGCTGTTAGATGCACTTTATACAGGCAGCTCATTTCTTCATGGATATCAGATTGTAAACTGAAAGTCTCTTATTAAGAATACATATAACCATCATAAATTCTACCTTAAAATGGTTCTTCCATGAGTTTTCAAACTACAAAATGTGAAGGACTTGAGCGTAGGTTATGCCAAGAGGAACCAGTAACACCACTGCCCAACAGGCACCTGGTCCATGGTACTGAAAAGGATGGAAAGAAGTCCCACCCTACAAATTCAGCAGTGAGAACACATACAGGAAGGAAACCAATGAAAACAGAAAAGCAAAAGGTTAATAATAAACGGCCTAGGATGTAATAAATAAAACATCTGTCCCAATTCAAACATGCCAAGTGTTCTGCAGTAAGTTGCTTTATTATGGCACTCAAGGGCCAGCAGATTTCTGACGGTTTACAGATCAGCAGTGCCTGACACCTGGTCTGAAGGGATGGAGTCGGGGAAGGTGGACTGTAATTATCACTGAAGACCATTACCAGTCACCTCAGTCGTAAATGGGGTAAATTGTGGCTTGTGGGACCTCAAAATACATCTCGTCATGGCAGAATTCCTCTGAGTCTCCTGAGAGGGACCAGTGAAGCTCAACATGAAATAATGTCAAGAAGGCAGGAGGAAAAAAAACCCTATCATCAAAGTGCCCCTAGCTTGTGCATGGTTTTCTACTCATATTCTTTTAAAAAACAGATCCGACACCCCTTTCCAAAAGCTCTCTATGTAGGTACCAGTATTTCCCCTTCATTAGCATCACATAAGCAGATTTTCTCACTCTGATTTGCCTCTGTATTTTCTTTAAAATAAATAAAAAGTAGTACACATTTATCTCTGCTGATATATGTTTTACTTTCCCCCTCCTGTACTGTGCCACATGCAGCAGGGTCAAAGCCTGTGGCACACAGGCCAGGAAGGTACCTAAGGCACATTCTGATTGTCAAACAGTACAGATTTACATACATGTCAGAAACAGAGCAGCTGCCAAATCACAACTCCTACTCTCTAAATTGTATGCAAGACCTACTGTTGTGCTCCAGTCAAAATTTCTGAGCTGCTCCTGGTAATCACCAAGCTGGAACGCAGCAGGAGATGAAAGATGTAGCAAGACAGTGCCTGTCAGTAAGGAAGTATTGGTGAGGGCAGAAGGATTTCTTTCTCCCTTCCCTCTTGGAATTCCCAGCTCACCTAGAGATGGGAAATGCATGAGCATGTGAATGCTCTGATATGGGAAAAGAAACACAGTTCACTAGATCATTCTTGACAGACTGCTGACCTCCAGTGCAGAGGACTAGAGGACATGCCTTCTGGAGGAAAGAAGTGTGGCATTGATTTTTCTAAATAAGACAGATTTTATTTTGCTTTCTGTGCTGAACTGGAGCACTAAATCAAGCCCCAAATTACTCTCTGCTGCAGAACACATTGAGCAAAACACTCCCCTAACTGAAAAATACTGCAGCAGATCTCAGAGCTCTGCATACAGACAGGCACAGAGAGAGCAACGTGCACAGCCGAGCTGCTGGCCAATCTCACCCACCACTTCTGCACAAACCACAGCAACTGGCGTGGGACAACAAACCCGTCCATAGATTCCCTTCCGAGGCTGTGGTGAACGGCGAGCGGCCGCTATCGTTCAGCTCATCCCCAGGAATGCATTTCTGGCCTGCAGGAAATACAGTTCTCCTCCTCCACTAGCAAGCACAGTTTCAAACAGGAGTTAACCAGCAACACGGTAGTAGTTTTAAAGCTCCAGTTTTCAACATACTTATCTACAAGAGGTAGTAAGAAATTCAGTACAGTACATCCAGTACTAGTAACTCCAGCTGCTGGATTCACTTCATAAGCTATGATAATAAAACGAGCTTTCAAGAGATGGAGCAGCAAAGGTGATGTTATGAAAGGTTCAGGGGAACTCGGCAGTAGAATCTTAGAATCGTTTAGGTTGGAAGAGACCTTTAAGATCATCCAGTCCAACGGTTCACCCAGCACTGCCAGGGAACCACCAGCCCATGGCCCTAAGCAACAGGGAGCTGTTTAAGGGGGAGAGCTGCACCCAAGGCAGTTGTCTGAGGAGGTATGGAGGCAGTTAGGTCAAGTTTGCAGATGTTGCTACCACCTCCTGCTTCTTGTATCTCAGCACACTTGATTCTCAAGATTGCAAGTGCTGAACACTGCCACCTCTAACCACCCAGGAATGTCATACCAACATCTGCTCAGGAATGCACACGCTTACCAAATACAGCACTGAAGTGGTCAAGCCACCCACAAAAACATCCAGCTTCCAGAAGTGAACCCAAGAGAGAAATGTTACACAGAATGACCAAAATACAAAGAAGACAAGGAATGGGAGCAAACGGTAATGTGTAATTGGAAAGAATCCAAACTGAAGTTAGGTATTTAATGAGAATAAATAATTATGGAAAAAAGTACATCTTGTTGGTTTATCAGGACAGTAGCACACAATGCATGAAAAAGAAACCCTTTCTGCTTCTTCATCCAGGAGAAGCAAGTGAACAACCACTACATAATTCTGACGTTTAACATGCATATCATCATCGACAGGCAGAAGATAACGCTACAGCAAAGCTTTCAGTAGGATTCAGAGAATATATACATGCCTCCCTCTAAAAAAGCTTAATTCACATTATCTTAAACTTAAAGAAGTTCTGTTCCCAGGCATAAAAATCAGGTAATAATTCATTTAAAAAATATTAGCTGACAAGTTTTTTTGGAGCACTTCATATTAACTATTCCTGAAACTGGGCCTTAGCTTTGGTTTGGCTTGGACTCCCTCCTGCCCACTTCTTTTCATCAAGCCTTTCGTGCCACGCATGCCAAACAATGCTATCACCAACAGTTAAAACACAGACTATGGAAGAAATGTTGTGATTTCAGCACTAAAGTGCAGGAAAATAAAACTGAGTTTGCATAAACGCTTCAGTTCAGAATAGGATTTCATTTTCTAACCCGTGAGCAGGATAGCCTCTCATATTAGATACCATCACCTTCCAAAATACACGTCACTGAAGTATTTCTATCGTGAAAAGGCCAAGTGGAGCAAGGTATTTTTAAGGCATGAGGCCCTAGCATCAAGCTAAGGTTTGCATTTTAGAAGTTTTCCACTCCCTCCTCCACTATGAAACAAACATGCTCCCCGCTTTTGGAAAGCAATAGCAAAATAATGGAGGTGGTTTTGATGCAACATACAGCTGACAGATGTCCTGTGAATGGTTTCTAAGGAAAACAGAACCCAATGGCAACGTCAAAAAGAAAAGACTACACTATCAAAACATCCTTGTTTAGGGGCAGAGGAAAGAGAAGCCACAAGGACAGCTCTCACTTGGAGGACCTCTTTTAAACTTTACAAACATAGTGAGGAGGTCAAATGAAGAGGACAAGTATCAAGATGACACAGCAACACTACAACAGAAAACTTTTACTGACCAAGACTACCTGAGAAGTTTTGTACGGAGAGATGATTCGTTCCCGAGATTACAAAGAATCCAGCACTTTCTGTGAGCGACACACAAAATTATCTTCATCCCTTCCTGCAACAACGACCCTTCTGCAGATCGCCCCTTTTCTCCGGGAGCCAAGCTGCCCTGCAGGGGCAAGAAGTTTAGAAGCCCACCCGGTGAGCTTCCCCCCAGACACCACACAGAGCTTTTGCTGCTACAGCACCGTGCCTCTCAAATTTTTCAGTCGCAGCTGGAATATCTGTGTAGGCAACTTCTTGGGATGTTTACCAAGGACACGGAACGGGAAGAGATTTCCCAAAGGATTCTCCTCAGCAAGGAGACTGGTTTCCAACTAGGTAACAGCTTTGTTAACATTCTTGTTTAGAATAAACACCAAAACAAGAAATACCCATTTGAGAGGTTTTTGTTTCATTTTGATTTGTTTTCTTTTTTGAATCAAAACCCAGAAAATGAGGGCGTACAAAGAACCGCTGAAAAAATAAAGCAACAAATTTGAGTTCCTAAGAAAACAAAACCAAACCCACCAAACACCTGAACAACAAGCTGATGTGCTTATTACCATCACAGTAAGGGAAGAGAAAGCTAAATGTCAAGCATTACTGCAGATATAGGTCAGCAATTTCTATTGTTAATGCCATTCAGCAGGTACCCGTGGCAGGAGGTAAAGTCACCTAATCACAATTTCAGTTGCTTCTAACAAGTCAGAACTGTTTCACTCTTACTACTTCCACCGAACAGAACTGCTGCTCAGCACAATTCAATTTAACCGAGGGAGGGTTAAATTAAAAATAAAAAATCATTTAAAAAAAAAAAAAACACTTACCATTGTGATGAGCACTCTGTATTTATCCAGCATCGCCTGGTTGTCATGGCATCCTGCCAGCAGCTGCCAAACCTCTGCCCTCAGTGCTTCTGGCACCCCACTTTTCACCAGGGTAGATAATCCGTTGGGTCTCACAACAAGATTATTGTGCCTGACAAACAGACAATCATTTGCCTATTAAACTTCAACCACGGCAGCAGAAATCAAGATTATAAATAAAAAAAAAACCCCAACATAAAAAATTAAACTTCCCAATGTTATTCTGAAAAGCAGAGAGTCAGCAACTGGCAACATAAACTTTTCTTCCACTTGTTACACTAATGAGTACTTGTCAGATGGAAAGCAAATGTTCTGCAAGGATTTACAGTAAGAACCAGTGGCAAAATGCAATGATATCCAAACTCTCTAGGTACAGAGGAACTAAAGAAAATTAAACCAATAAACAATTGCAGAAATTGAACTAAACTGGCTAATGAAGAATAATTGGAATTGCGAGGAAAAGATTATGCCATCTGTGCAGGCAATTCTATCTAAATATTTGTTCAACATATACATTTAGCTTAAATTAAGAAAAGGAAATTAAAAATCAAGCTAAGCTGCATAGCAAAATCAGTTTTGGGAGGAAAAGAAAAGTTTCGAGAGTACTAACACAAGCTCCAGTTTCACTGCACACCAAGAGCACGCTGCAAGTCCCACAAAGCAGTAACACTTGCACATCCCTTGGTAAAATCCCCATTTCATTCCAAATAAATCTGTTTGTTAGTCTGAGCTGGTGGTTTACTGTCTGTACACATACCAAGAGATCTAGGAAGACATTTGCAAGTTGAGTTTCTATTTCCCAACAGTGCACAATGATTCCTACAGAAGTTGGTGCTGAGGACTCTGAAAAGGCCATAACCAGACAGGCTGAACACCAAAGCTGTGCTTTTCCAGAAGGAATCCAGCCCGTGAGCCCAGGAGAAAATCAGTGCACGTGAGCTTTCAGTCAGAGCCGTTTAAAAATCCTTTCTGAGAGAAGAGTACTGATCTAGACTAAACCTTGCTTTGACTTGCTAGGGCAGTTTTCATAGCAATGCAGCAGGAAGGCTGTGTGAATCCCCTCGTTACTCTTCCTCAGGCAGGAAGGGCTTTGCTCTGTTGTTGCTTTGACCATTGTTCTGTTTTTCAACTCTACTGGCAGGAGAGCAGCGAGTGGCAGCTCAGCCAAACGCTGCCACGCTGGGATTGCATTCAATAACCTGCAATTTGACCCTCGATTTCAAGGAAATGTTTACAGTACTTACTCTTCCCAACAGGTCATTAAGACATGAACCACTACTGTTTCAATTTAAAAGGTGCTCTAAAGAAACCTTTTTTTTACCCATACTCTGAGGATGAGATCCCCATTTTCCCAAATGACTTGAGAATTAGGAGTGTGATTATATAATGTCCTCATTCACTTAATCACAATAATTCTTTATTTTAATAATTCTTTTGATTTTAAATCTGTGGTGCAATACAAGTCATCTCAAACTTTATCATTCAGTTAGCCAAATTAAAACCCAACTAGGCCCTTTGCTCTTTTTTCAGTACATTGTGTAGCAAGTCACATTAGACACGTGGTCTTGAGATGAGAAAAAGCTAGAATGACAAAAGATGAAATATTAAAAGGACTAGACATTCAAAGTAGCTACAAAATGATTAAATCGGGAGCAACTAAATAAAACACACCAGCAATTTAAAGGTCGAGTTGGGTGAAAATGAAGCATTCAGAGCACGCCTCAAATCAGATTAGTTTGGGTATTACATGGATTTAGCCATGTGTGTTGTGTCAGAAACACAGGCAGCCTTCTCCGAGGCACGCAGCTAGAGTAACATGAATACCTGGAAAGGTACATTCCCATAGAAACCTAACAGGCAATCTCTCAGTAACAGCAAGGAAACAATAGAAGGAGCTTATGGCAAGCAATGCACATTCCATGCTCTAATATTATCCTTACTGCTGAACTTATGGACAATTGAGATTTGAGCTTGCTACAGTGCACCAAGCTGTACTGGATCTGTTGTCTATTTAGGTAGCTTTATGGCAGAGGTAATACTTTAGCAACATTAGGTGATGCAGTAAAGCATAACTCAAACTTTAATAGGTAACTTCTTGGTTTCTGAACATCTGGTTGGGAAATAGCTTGATCATTACTAATCCTTGATCTATATTCTACAATAATGAGCAAATACGCTTCTTTCCCCTCCTCTGAGTAGAGGACCAGGCACTTTACATTCCAAGACACTTCCTGACACCTGCTTGGCCAGACTGTAACAGAAACAAGAGTAAGAAGAAAAGCTTGTCTTACTCTAGTCTTATCCTTTAGAACGTCAGGGAAAAACGGGTCATTCATGGACGCTGACATCTCTAATTTGTTACAAAGTGCTGTAATCCTCCTGCGCAAAATTCCAAGGGGTGATTTGAAACCATCAAAGAGCAAGGATACAGAACAGTGATGAGCAGGCTGCTCCACCCTGACAAACACGTATTTCTGATCAAAGGCTGCTACTGATCATTACTACTTTTAAAACCAAAAATACATCAGGAACAGTTCTCAGCTAAACTAGCTTGGCTTAAAAGAACAACTTTCATGCTGAGGATTTCATTTAGTTCACTATTTACTGCAAAGATATTCCATTACCTTCCTAGAGTTCATTGTATCTTTTTGGTAAATTATCTTATTCCTGTTTATGTGTTTGAAGGAGACACTTGGAGGAATGTTTCTGCTGAGTCAGTCTGTTAGGTTACGGTGACATTTTAATGAAATGACAAGAAGCAATTAAAATGTAAGAAATTTTTCATCTAAGAGACAAATCAGCACACCAGTTCTGCAAATGGAAATGTTAATTTTTGTTTATTTACTTTTTTTGCCAGTGCACAGATATTCCACTAGCATATGCTGCTGTTTTCAACACACCAAGATTTTATTTCAATCTATTTTTACTTTTCAAGTTGTGAACATTTTTCCATCTGTTACTCTTTCCAAGTTTTGGTCTTAAAAGGTAACATAACACTGTTCAAGAATTCAAGTCTTTTATACACTTGAATTTATCTCAAAAGGTTAATATTGCTTGAGACACTCTTGAGGAAAAAAAATGTTTGGCTGCTGCGAGTCTTCAAGCTGGCTGGGATCTCCCATTTCTCATCCCATTTTAAGTAAGGTGTTTTAACTACTTCATGATTCTCTGAGCTAAGTGTGTACATTCTGTTAGAACTGCAAAACCGTTTACTCCAGAAGCCTTAAATGTTTTGTCTCACTGAAGCAGATACTCGAGTGACTTGAAGAAATAGTTGGTTAAGTGAAATTTGAGAGAATGAGCTGTGACCAGTTCTTTACTACATGTTTATCCACAGGAGTGCACATAATTGTCAAGGGCAAAAGTTACCTAAAAGAATCAACCAAAAAGATAATTAAAAATTAATAATACTACTTAGGAGTAGCATCTTCAAATGTAAATGCAATCTGTATTGAAGCAAACCTGCCACACAGCTCTTTAAGGACTCAGGAGGGCCTTCCTCATTGGCCCTGGGGTGCCAGATCTAAACCTGCAATCAATTCACAAACTCTCTCTCGTCCTTTAGAACAGGCTTTGGAATGTTCTGAACAGCTCCAGAGCAGATCACCTTTTCAGGTGAGGAAAACACATTTGTTCATAGGGATCAACTGACTTCCACTCTTTTCCTCAGTACTTTCTTCTTATCACCCAGAGGGTCCATAGCCACAGTATTTATACAGTCATTCCATTAAATATTCATGCTTCCCCAAAAAGATCTTTAACTGTGACCAGAACCTTGGGTCACAAAATAATGAAAAACAAGCAGGAGGGAAGGGTTCTGTCAAGCTCAGTAAAATCTTGTGATGTCTCATTTAGTAACCTTTGCATGGGATCTCTGTTAAAGCTGAGGTCAGTAGCAGGAGGCAGTGTAGTGGCCAAATAAAGGGGGAGAATTGCCCAAATAAACCCTTAAAATGTTTTACAGCTCTCCTTCTGGAGTTAGGAAAAGGAAACTTTGCCAATTCCAGATTAAGGGCCTCTGATTATGTTTGTCTCAGGCAGCAGCAGCTATTGCTTACAAAAGGAAAACCAAATAACTGGTTCTGGCATTTGCTAATAGTGTAAGGTCTCTCGGAGGCAGCGAATACACAGACTTTTTCCTGTCTTGGCAAAGTAGCTGCTACTGAAGCACTTAATTAAACCACAAAAATAACACTGTTGAGAACATCCTCCAGGCTTGCAGATCTTCATTTTACTCTCCAGCAGAAATGGTTTCAGTGAGGATCACAGTCTTTCTAGAACCCCTTTTAAAGTGCTTACAGATAGCATGTTTAAAAATGAAAACAAAAAAAAAGTGCTTCTAAACAAATGAATCAATTAAATATGTGTCAGCTAGCACCAATGGCTTAGAGAGAACAGACTAGAGCTGCTCTGTCTTTTCTAACCTAGCACTAAAAAGCCCCACGTTTCAGGAGATCTTAACATCCAGCCCCAAAGAACAGAGAGCCAGAAAGTTCTGCATTTGAAGACTCAACGCTGCAGCGTGAGCGTGCACGGACGTGTTCTCAAACACTGACTGAAACAAGACTTGCAGATGCTGTGGGAGAGATTCATAAAATAACAGCAGGTTAAAATAAGATGATTTACCAGTCCTTTTCAAACTAGGCTTAAAAAAACCCCACACTTCAATGTGTTTTGTGTTTTCATCTGTAAACTGTGCAAGCTGAAGAATTTCAAGCCTCCTCTCAAGAGCATGTAGTCTCATTAAACAAAGAAAAGGTTAGTATTTAAACATCTAAATTGAAGAAATGAAGCATTACCATCTCCCCAGTAATTCTCCCCAGGAATACAAAATCTTCTCAGGACAATCCTTTGACACATCACCAGTGCCACTGGAGAGTTCATTATCACTCTCTGCAGAAAGAAAGAGAAAAAAAAAAAAAGAAAAAAAAAAGGAAATAAAAAAAAAGACAAAACAAAAGCATGCACAGATTTACCAAAGAGAACAGACTTAAAGATGCATACATATAGGTCTCAGACACATTCTTCTCACGTAGTGGTTTTAAAACCACAAAAAGACACAGAAAATATTAGTGGAACCGTAAAGAATGTTTAGCAGACTTGACAAAACCAGGGTATTAATAAAGTTACTTTAAAGTTTAAAAGAACAAGACTGGGAAATAATTCACAGCACTATTAGGGCAAAAAGGGCCGGGATCTAGAAAAGCTGGATGTGAGAGGAGATTCAAGGCTGTCAGCTGTTCATGTGAAGACATCTCACAATGCAGATATTATCTAAAAGTCACATCCACTCCAGACCTCACATAAAGAGAACTTGCTTTTAAAGCACAGTAGATAATGCTGGTTCATTACACCGCATGCTTTACGTGCCATTCTGCTCTCGTGAGGTACTCTGATCTCAAGGAACCTACTCAGAGACAGAAAATCACTTTTTTTTTTAAATTGAAACAAGTTCATGGATGATCAGCAAAAACACCAGTGTGACATGAAAGGTCATATTGCGTGGAACAGAAAAGGTGGCCTCAAATGGAAAAGAAACTTTGTAAGTATTAAGGATAAAACTTATGGAGGGATATATGTCATTATATGACTGATACACAAAACCAGAAGGATAACGTGAGCCTGGGATATTCTGGTCAGTTATCCAATAATCCAAGTAACCAAACAATTCCCAAGTGTCTCACCTATGCAGGTGTTCTCAGTAAGCTGAACAACCCAACTCTTTAAAGCAGCTCCTCATGTCAACATGGCTTTGCAGTTATTTGGATTTTTCCCAGTTTTATTTGAATAAAATGCTGTTAAAAATTAACCACGAGTACGATTTCAACACCACCAAACTTTGAGAGGGTTCCAAGTCTCAGCATCTTTATTACATGCAACCCAGAAGAGGACACTGCAGCAGCCCCGTTATCCTCACAGGCCTCTGAGGCTACGGGCACTTGAGATGGCAGAGGATGCCAAGGTTGCTCCTTCCTATGAGCTGAACTGTCTTGAGAAGCTAAAAATCAATCAAAAGAGGAGGCCCAAAACTACATCTGCTCCCCAAATCCCTAAATACTCTCTTCAACACAGCTCAGACGCATCTGGTTGCTGACCAATCTTTAATTCCTTTACATTTGGAATTCCTCAGGTATATTAAACACTTCACCTCCACCTTTATGTACACAACAGGAGTAGTTCAGGCAAAGGAGGACTTCTGGTACAATTATCCTCATAGGTCTTCATCCTTGCCATTCATTCTTGAATATTCAATTACCCATTTCTAATTGATAGTCTCAGCAATTGTCAAATACAAGTCATTGATAAAAATATCATCAGTGCTTGAACGTGACAAAAAACCGTGAGGACAAAGATAGCCTATACTGCATTTCAAGGGCAATTAAAGGCAAAAAAGCTACCAAGAGAGAAGAGCATTTCCAACTGAACACTGAATTAGTGACACCTTCGTACAGTGTTGCAGGCCCCAAGATACCAGACCAACCTGCATTTGAGTACTTGGAACAAAACAAACACCCACACTCATCAGAAATCTACAAGAAACTTGATGTGAAGGTTTCACTGGCTCTAAAGATGGAAACAATGAAGGTCTGAAAACCCCCATCGTATCATTTTAACTAACATTTGATGTCGTTATGAAGCGTTTCCCAGTAACCAAAGGAACTCATTAAGTTCCAATGGAAGAAATGCATTCGAAGAATCAACTTTCTATTTAAAATTACCAAAAATATTGTAAAGGCAAAAGTCCTCATTTACCATCCAGGCCTGCTAATGACTTAGAGCAATTAAATGCATTACATTTTTTTAATTGTCTCTCCTGCTTTGCCTCAGCAGATCGAGGAGATTAGCTACAAATGCAGCCCCTCTGCCTTCCATGGAAGCAAGGAGAGGAGAGGGGAAAAAAAAAATAAAAAATGATGAAGCCTTCCCTAGATTGACTACATCGACCATTCAGAGACACAAAGGACATATTAAGAAGCTCAAGAAACCTGGCTCACACCAGAAATCTGTCATAAGCTACAGTTTCAGAGAGGTTTCCCACATTCAAGGTAAAGGAAGACAATTTGGCACCACATTCTGAAAGGAGAGATTCGAATTACTTTGGGGACGCTGAAGGGCTCTACGAGAGCTACTGGTGAAATAACCACCACGGAATCTCTCAAAGATCTGACCAGGATGAATCCAATCCCCAACCAGATCAAAACGTTGGCAAACGAAGCTACACTGACTGCTTTCAGGAACAAAGCAAACTGGTTGTTACCTGATCCAAACCTGAGCCTGCCAAGGAATGCTAACATCAGCCAAAAGAAACAAACCCCTTCTTTTCTCTCCGCACTGATATTGTACGCAAAATTCTTCGAAGCTCTTAAGGAGATCAGTGTTACATAGCAGAAGTCCTCCAGGAAGATGCAGCACAAAGCTCCAGTGCTTCAGCGCTGAAAATTCTTTCATCTGGAAGGCTTAACAGTATTTGGAATGTATTATTCAGTTATATGTCAGAAAATCATAGGCCTTAATTAGAAATGCCATATGTTCCCTTTCAAAAGACGCTAACGTCAAACTTCAAAATAGAACAGGGCAAAGGAGAGAGAATAAACAGCTTTAAAAATCTCTACTTTGTTTCCACTCTAAAGACTATTTACACATTCTAACCTGTGTAAGCGCTTCGGTATAAATTAAAGGAAGAAAAAAAAGAAAGGCTGTGGGAGGGTTATTTAACTGTAGATGTTCTCTGAGGTGTACTTTCATACTTTACTTTTTTTTTTTTTCCTCTCTCCTCCACATTCTATAGCATCCATAAGCCACCAGCATTAGCCAGACCTGATTTTATACACTCTT
The DNA here is from genome assembly GCA_025345505.1 of Todiramphus chloris collaris. NCBI lineage: Eukaryota > Metazoa > Chordata > Aves > Coraciiformes > Alcedinidae > Todiramphus > Todiramphus chloris. The sequence continues at coordinate 3,286,573 of JANVCC010000034.1, read as the reverse complement.
ATTCTACGGGGAATGTCACAAATCCCTTTCTGGAAATGGACTGTGCCCTTCTCCTGTCCTCCTTCATCTGCCCTGACCTCTCGGAGCCTCTCAACCGGACGATAAAACCGATGCCTCATCAGAATGAGATGAGGATGGGAGACATCTCAAGGGAGCAAACCTGAAGGGCTGGGTTATAAACACATGAATTCCCTCTAAGGCTACCTACGCATCAGAGTAAGCTGCTCAGATTTTTGGCTTGATGGTTTGTTGTCAGCGTGAGTCACAAAAGTCACAAAACCCTCTCTTCGTGGATGCCTCGTGAACCAGTTCCCTGCAAAGGGAGACTCTGTTTATAGGAAGCCTAAAGGATCACACTTCCACAGCAAGTATGGCTCCACACGGCAGCAGCAAAGAATCACAGGACACTCTGGGCTGGAAGGGACCTCTGGAGACATCTAGTCTCACCTCTTACTCCAAGCAGCTCTAGTCAGATCAAGTCACTCAGGAACCTGAATGGGAGGTTAGTCTTGAACACCTTCAAGAAAAGAGACTCTAGAATCTCTCTGGACAATCTCTTCCACTACCTGACCATGCTTATTGTTTAAAAACAAACTAACATCCCTCCCCCAAAATATCCTCTTCTCTAACCAGAATTTCCCAGGTTCCAACTTGTGTCTGGTACCTCTCAGCCTGTTATTGTGCACCTCTGAGAAGAGCCTGGCTCAATCTTCTCCAAATCCTCCGATGTAGACACTTGCTAGTGTCCAGCCTGTCCGATCACGTGGGGTTATTCCATTGCAGATACAGGATCTGGACTTGCCTTTGTTGAACTGAACTTCATAAGGCTCCTGCCAATGCATTTCTCCAGCCTGTCCAGGGCACTCTGAGTATGAGCCCTGCCCTCCTGCATTATCAACCACTCCCCCCAAGCTGCTGTTGCTCACAAACCTGCTGAGAACACACTCAGTCCCAGCAGACAGACATTTAACACACTGATCCCTCAAAGACACCTCTACTTGCTGGCTTCCAGCTGGGCTTTGCACCACTGATGGATTCTTCCATCCCAGCAGCCCAGCCAGCATTCCAACCACGTTATTTTTCACTTATCCACTCCTTATCTCATTGCTTTAATGGTAAGGACACTGTGGGACACGGTCTTGGGAGTCCCTGCTAAAATCAAGGTATATAGCATCCACTGCCCACCCCTTGTCCATAGCACTGGTCACCTCGGCACAGAAAGTAATGAGACTGCTCAGAATGATTTGCCTCTTAAATCTAAACTGGCTGTTCCCAATGACCTTGTTTGTCTTTCCCATGTTTAGAAGGTACTTTGCTGAGTTTTTGTTCCATAAGCAGTTCCCTGGACTGAGGCTAGACTGACCAGGGTCTTCCTTCTGGCCATGTGCCATTTGCATGAGATAAATATGGGAGCCTGTAGAGATAGCACTCATGTTGAGAGGAGCATCTCTGGATGAAAGATTTGGCATATAGTCTACTGTGGTAGTATACCTGTGGACAAACGTGTAAAAAATGGTCTCTCAAACATCCACAGGGACATTCAAGAACAAACTCACTGAAAAGAAGATTGGCAGCCTACTGGATGTGTATCATTCTGGGCCTCCTCCATTTAGAAACACTCATTACATGTTTTATTCATTGTATGTGCAGACTATTCAGAGCAGGGCACGACAAGTTGGTTTTTAAGTGGCCCAGCACTAACATTTATTACAGAACAATACTCCTTGAGACAAGGCTCAGTTCTGACTTCCCTCTGCCTGTATAAAACTCCAACGCACAGGAGCACAACTGTTGGTATGAGAGACCTCTTGGCACTTTGGCAGCAACTTCAGCAAAAGAAACCATGGCTCATTATTCTTATTAGGCAATAATTTGAAAAAAAGCTTCCAAGAGCAGCCCATCTTTCACAGAGCAGAGGCACCTCTTTGGATTGAGCCGCATCCAGAAGAGCCTGCAGGGCTGTTTTGAGTGCAAAACAAATAAAGCTTTCAGGATTACAGCAATCACCTCTGATATGCAATGGCAGTGAGTTTATTTTGGGTTGCTGGGTGGACGTCTGTTTGGTTTTGGGTTTTTTGCGGGGTTTTTTTTTTTATTTGTTTGGGTTTTTTTGGTTAGTTTTTGTTAAGTTTTGGTTGTTTGTTTGTGTAAGAAAATATTTGCAACTGATGAAGAGCCACAGAAGAGCACCCAAGGCAGGTGACAGCTTATGGGACAAGCTCCACTAGGTTATCTGAGGTCCTACTTGGTAACTTGACTCAAGAGAGCACAGGTCTCGACCCTCTAGTCCCCTGCAGATCCCTGTCTAACCCAACCCTACAAGCCTCCAGCTACCTCCCTGCACAGTTCATTCCAAGGACTTCAGCACTCTTATTCTGGGGTCTGCAGCTCTCAGTTCAAACCTAATTCTTCCTTCCTGCAATTTGTGCCAATTACTTTTTTCTTATAAACTATTCTAGCGTATCTCACTTGTGAGGGGATGAAAACAATGAAAAATAAATCTTTGTCTTTATTCTTTCTTCCCTAAAAACCTCTGCTTCTTTCCTCAAAGGGCACATTCTCAGAGGGGCACTCGTTTCTGCATTTTTCCTTCAGCTGGTCTGTACTTTCTTCTTGAGGTGTTCAAACAAAATACCAGGACATCAAGCATTTACCCCCAGTTATATAGCTACAGAGCTACCTTTCCAGCAGACCTGGTTCTCCTTAAAGAAATCTACTGCACCACCTGAAATACAACACCTTAGAAGTCAAATGCCTTTGTCAGTTAATTCATCAGGCAAATAAGGTGGAAAACTACAGTGTTGTTTCAGAGAGTTCAAGCATACAAGTGAAGTACATCCTAAAATGAGTAGAAATGCATCAATACAGCAGAGCAAAACGAACAGGTGGGATTTGAGCACGGATGCGAAGAAGAAAAAAAGGATTTTTTAATGAGTTTTAATTGAGAAGCTGTTACAAGTGAAATAAAGAGTAGGTGGAACTGAAAAATAATGTACTTGGAGCAGCCTTAAGGAGAAGGAAATTAGGTCATGAAGATAGGTGGGAATAGAACTGGAATACTTCAAAAATGAGAAGTTTGATTTTTATGTAGGAGAAGAACAAAAATGAAGGGGGAGCTGAAGTTGGCAGCATATTATCAGGGCAACAAGATAGAGCTGTTAGTGACATGGGATCACTGCATACATACTGGATAAAGAGCATTGTGAGAAAGGCCACAAAAAAAAAAAAAAGCAAGTTTCCATTTATAAGGTAAGAGCAAATTATAGAGCTTGAACTACAGTTCTGCCAGGAAAGGCAAGAGTGAAACTAAGTTTAAGCCATAAAATTCATTCTAGTATTCAATAAGGTAGGTTTTCAAAAGCTCCAACTTTCAGAGGACTACAAAATACTTTGATGAAGAGAAACACATTTAAAAATGCCCTCTAAATTATATATTTCCTAAATTACAATCCTCAGTCTATTTTCTAATTTAGAAGGAAGAGCAATAATCAGGAGCAGAAAAAAATGGATTTATGAGTATGAACAAAGAAGACTTGCACTGAATTCTGCTCACAATAACCTTCTGTTTATATGCAAGTTATGCAATTAACTTCAAGAAAAGTTCATTCATCAGAATGAAGTGCATACAAAGAGAGTAAAATCAAACAAGAAAGATAGCTGATCACTAAAAGCAAACCTTTAATGGCAAGAAATAGTATTATTATTCATTTTTCTGAATTATAAAATACACATTTTTCACTTAGAATCATTCAGGCAAAAGCTAATGCTGACAAACCTCAAAATTTCTGATTACCTTGCAAACAGTTTGCAAGATTAATTGATTCTTTATGTAACCAAGAATCGGGATAACAAAACACCTTACATTTGATAAATACTGAAAGAGAGTGGAACAGCACAGGATTAGATGGTGCCTGGCTTTCACTTACTGCATACAATAATGGTTTTCACATTGTGTATAAAGAAATCTGGGCAAAGTCTCTCAAAGGACCCACATCTTGACTTGGAAACAGTGCTGTGGCTGTGTAAAATGGCTAGCAGAACAGATTCCTCCTTCCTAATACAACATGCAGTCCTGCATTCAAAAGCACATCTTAGTTCTGTGGCCCCGTTTCTCCACAGGCCCTGCATTACTGACCCCAAAAACATCAAAAAGAAAAGGTCACAGAAATAAACCTTAACTGTGCATCCAAAGCTGAGTGCAGAAGCAGAAAGAGAGGGTTCTATGCTCCCGCAGTGAACACACAAGTGAGACACCATGACAGGTCTACGTGTGATGTACAAAGGCAGAAAGCCGAATAAAAGAGTGGAGAAAAATTACCACTTCAGTTTCAGTAGTTTTGCTCCCACACAGATGACAAAGCCAACTCAATGCTGCACAGTGGAGGTTTTCTTGTAAATATAAACATCTTCCACATGCACTCTGCTGTCTGAAAACTGACATCTTGGAGAACACACACAAGAAAGGCAAATCTGAGCTGTTGGCAGAGTTCTAAGGCAATGCAGTTCTTTACCCCGCATTAGTAACTGACCAATCTGTATGTTAGTACCTACTGGAGTATTTGATATAATCAAATAAGAATAATAATTTAAAAGTAACAACATTATAACACATTAAAATTATATATATATTATATATACATAATTCCATTATTATATATACAATATATATATTACATTTACTTAAAGTGCCACGGCAGTATGCAAGGCACTGATTAGAAATACCAAGACTTTAAAGTCTGGAAAGCTAATGACCAAAATCAAAAGACAAGACTCTCACTTGGAGGTTAATAATTATTAGTGGAAAGTCAGAGGGAACTGTTCCTTGAGAAAATGCTTTTATAGCCTCTTTAAATGAAGGTGGTTAAATAAGGTACCTTTTTAAACGATAGGCAATGGGGACTTCCATGAGCACAGTGGTGGCAGTTGGAGGCCACGCAAAACCACGGTGCTGGTGACTGAAACCTGAGAAGATCCTCGTGCAAGTTCTCATTGCTCAGCTGTCAACAGGACTGCAAACCCCGTTCCAAATTACCCTCAGACTATCATATTGTTTACAGGCAGACAAGGAAAAGACAACCATTACCAAAATAAAGCATCCAAACCATTCCAAATAATCTGCAATTGCTTCCAGACGAGATGCAAACACCAATTTAGGCTTATTTATTACTGAAAGCTATTGACTTTGCACCGCAGGCTGAAGTGACTTTATGTAAGTTATAAAAAGAAGACTGAGATCCAAGAAACAGATTTCACCTCTGTACCCACGGAACTGAAAACTCCCTTAATCTGAAAGTAACTTTTCCCATCATTCTGGGAGAATACAAGTCATCGGCAGATTTCCCTGGAGTATCCATGAACTGCAGGCCAGAATTACACAATTATAGTTTGCCTTGAGCTTCACAAGGTCAGCATGAGAACAGGTTCTAGCAGAAAAAGAATCTTTGCCTACAGTGTGTTCCCCAGTGCATCTTACAGGAGGAAGAGAGAAACATAACAGCTCAGGGGGAGTCCCTGCAAACCTGGCTCCCCAGTGAACTCCAGCAGCAGCAGTCTGGATTCCAGGGCAGGAAAGAACCTGAGTCCCAGGCAGGTGACCTTCCTTGTACTTTCATCTCCCAGTAAACCAGGTACAGAAACAACCTTAAAATTCCCCCATTTTCCACTGCATTTACAATCCTGCAGTTTCATTCAATGCTTCTGTAACCCACAGAAGTGCTTCAAATTAAAAATATTTCTCTTACTTGCCCATTAGCAGAAAGGCCATACTTCCCTCAACAAATGTAAATACAACTGTAACTCTCAACAAGAGCTGCCACCATTCAGGGCATATTAAAAAGAAGAGAGTCTTCTGCATTCACTTTAATTTTAATATATATACTAAGGAAGGGATCATACTCTCTCTGGCAGCACAATAATAGCTGCAAAAGTCAACTGAGCGTATTTATTTTATGCTTTTTAGTAACAGAAGTTGAAGTGGAAGGCATGGAAATAATCCAACACAAGAGAATGAACAGTAGAGTTGATAAAATGACAGCAGGCTTATCAGGAACACTCTCTTTTCATTTGACACCTATGGATCTGCATTCTTCAGAAGTACTTGTATTTTAAAAGTCACCTCTTGGGGAACTGCAGCCAAGGGTTCCTGCCTGAAGATAGCTACTAGCCAAAGGACCTCACGTATTTAGGGTCTCCCAAGTCTCAGTTGATTTTTATGGAGACAGCAGGAAGACTCCAATACAGACTGAAGCGATCTTGTTTAGGATCCACCAACATTACTCTGTATGGGATTAATAAAACAAACAGTTCCTATGAATTACATAAAGCTATTTTTAGTGTGGATAAAAATGCAGAGATGACTATTTCCACACTACTAATGTCATTCTTCTCCCTCAGTCATCCTCAGTTGGTCACACTACCCCTCGTTGTAAACTCCTGTTTTATTGCAAAATACTCTCAATAGCTCTACTGACTCCTAAACCACCACCTCCTCTACTCCTTTGCTTTCTGGGATTCTGAAAGAGCCCCTACCCACCCACAACCCTTGACACAGTATGCTAATTTATCCTGGCTGATCATCTCCAATCGTTTGGTGTTGCCCACTCCTCATCTACTGTACACACCGTCTTTGTGCTGTCCAGTACACCACACACAGATTCATTTCAATCTTTCAGGGACCTCTACTCTTCTATTTTCCTCTTCCACTCTGAATTTCCATACCTCTTACGTTCATTTTCTGTGATGATATAGCTTTCTTTTTGTTCTTAGAGCACAGAGATCATGTTTTACCCTCTTAAGCTGGTTATGTCTTGTCTTTCGTTGCTCTTACTTCTACAGTTTCCTATTTAAATATATTTTCTTCCTACTAAAGGCAATAACTAAACACTAAACATATTTCAATCAGATTCTGTTTGGTGTAAGTCCACTGCTTATGGATCAGCATCCACTCCGCTGTCAGCTGCATCCCTGCTCAATCCCCAGCTGTCAGAAAAGTACAATCTAAACCAGCACAAAATCTATTGGTGCAGTAAATGAAAACCCAAACCATACTGCATTCCTTGTCATCTGAGTGTGTTCTAAAGGCCATCTACAACTCATGCTCAGAAACTCCCTTTTGGAAAGTTAGTAGGCATGCTATCTTTTACCTATCATGAGTTATCTGTTTCAGGATGTCTGCTAGGCATCCTGCATTTACACTGCAGGCAGTTTATGGAATGGACCAGGAGCTAGGAACCAGACACTTGGGACCATGTAAAGCTTCACCAAAATCATCTTCAGCTCTGTTACAATCAGTTTAAAGACTCTTTTCTGGTTTTAAACAGAACTGCTCCCCCTTACAGTGACCCTTAACCTTCTAATATTATCCTGATTCGAGAAGAAACTCCAGTGGAGTTAGCTCGTGTTCTCCTGAAACGGCACACTGGTTTAAAAACACAAGGAAGAATTGAAACACTGGAGCCAGAGGAAGGCCATCATTTCATGGATGGTCTAAGCAAGCACTGCAGCTGAAAGAAGCCAGCCTCTTCTAAGCCTCCCCCTCTGTTATTTGTTTCTAGGACTACATTCTCCTTGCAAAAGCTTCTGCTGGAAAGCAGTTTTCTCCGATCCTTCGGCTCAGGTATGCAGCCAACCCCTTCATCCTGCCAAAGAATGGCACTGCAGGAAAAGTTCTCTGGGCAGCTCTGTCTTTTTTCAACAATGCAATACACAAGCCACCACTTCTGTACGTGTTCTCACCTACTCCTAGGGCTCAAAAAGGAGAGAGAGGAGTTCGACTGGTTGTGCTTGGCGCCTTGTTACAAAGATCTACTCAAAATTAAATATTAACAAGTGAACTTTTCTGCTTATTGATAGAACTCAATGCTTAAATCCACTGCATTTGGAACCTTGCCAAAAAGTGTAAGAATTTTCTCATTATGTATTTTAATCTTTAAAAATTATATTCTGAATGTAATAGAAAACTTATCAAGGAGTGTACTTTACATTCTAGGTTTTGACAAGAAATCATTAATATTAATTATATTTTAAAAATTATTATCTCCAAAGTAAGGAACCTTTGATGACTACCCTGCCAGAAATATCTATCACAATATTAATAATTTAAAAAAGTGAAGTTGATTTGAAAGATCTCCAAGTAGCTCTCAATTTTTGCAAATATCTTAATTTTTTTTATATAGCTGTTCAGGTGAAAAGTAAAGCTAACGTGAGAAAAGAACACTAGAAGCTAAGAATGTTGTTTGGGGAATAAATCTTCTCAGTTTTCTATATACACTTGCTCCACATCTGAAAAGGACTACACCTAACACTAGTTATCTTAAATCATTTGGGGGGGAATAACGATTGGCCTTTCATTGAAACAAGAAGAAGAATATTGAAGAAAAAAAAAAAGCCTTCTTTCTTATGAAGATCTTTATTCATATGACACAAGACGGCCCACTGAGCTGCGTGCACGTGCAGACAGAGTACAAAGAAGTGGGGTACAGTGCGAAGGAGGCAAGCATTCTGGTACCGCTGGGACTGCCATGGAGAGTGCTTCTGCAGGGAACTCAGCACTAGGCTGGGGCCGTGTAGGATGTATGTGAGGACAGAGCAGAAAAAAATAGAAAACAGATAATAATCCTCAATATCTGTAATGGGCACACCAGCCTCTGGCCTAAGAGCTGGTGAAGTCTCTGTAACGCTCACCTGCCCTAGTCAGGGTGTGAGCAGAAAGAACCTCTATGGCCAGGTAGCTACCATCCTTAACATTAAAGACAAGAAAAAGCCTTCTTCCAAGGCTAAGACAAGACATTGTAAACTCAAGAGGGTTTTTTTTTTTTTCCATCATCATAATTAGTACCCTGAAAAGAAAAAGAAAGAAAAAAGAATGAAGAGATTTATTTAGAACAACTGCAAATGACTCATTTAACCTGCATATCCACTAGGATAGAGAACTTCTAGGCAGATAACTGTAAATGCAGTTTCCATGAGAACAGAGTCACATCATGATATTTTTAATGTCTTCTCTTAGGAAGTGATCTACATTTAAAATATGGAAACTAGCATTAGGAAGCTGAACCAAAGTTAAACTTAGGTTCATACCCCAGAGGAGTATTTTTACTCTGTAATCAAGTACAGCCATTCTATGACAGTACCAAGAGGACAGTGGCCACATTATTACTAATTGTGCTGCATCAAATTCTACAAGAGTGCTTTACTGTTCCTAGTAAGAAGCAACATAAAAAAACCCACCAAGCCAACATGCAATTGCTTAAACCCTATCCTACCAAATAAGAAAACATTCTGACTACACAACTACAACATCCAGCAAGGAAAAAAACACCCAGAGATGTTGAACGACGCTACACTGAACCACGAGACCTAAAGGTCAAATCTGAAATAATTCTTGCTCTAAACACTAAAGCCATCCCAAATACCAATTAAATAGAAAAGCTCCTTTAGAGAAAAAAAGTATTTTTGCTATTTAGAAGTGGCTCTTGACACAAAGGAGGAGTAACCATGGTAGTCAATGCCCACCCTGCTCCCTCCCACGAAGCGGCTGAAGGTTTTTGCTCACAAAAGAGCACTTGGCTGTGGGGTTTCTAAGCTTGGGGACACCTGGGATTTGGGTTTTTTTGTTTGTAACTGTAAGAGTAACCACATAACCCTACCTGTCTGTGTTAGTCTCAGGGTTCTGGTTCGTATTGCATAAACTATTGCCCAGCTACTTACCTATAAGTAAAAATCAAGAAGGAATTTTTTCACTGTACTAAAGTGAGACTTTTAGTAGCATTGACAGAACAGTGCCAGAAACCTGAGAATGAACTCGGGAAAGCTATGACAAGTTGTGGTATGTCAGATATCCAGATGAAAGCTGACACACTGAAAGCCTGTTCTGAGTGCTACGGGTCAACCCACAGAGTACAAGGAGATGACAGCAGGCCAAAGGCCTTCAAAAACATCACCACCAACAACAAACAACCCAAACAAAAAATACCCCATTGGGAAAAACACAGAGATACTGTTAGCTTTGGAAAGGGCAGGCAAATACACTGGGGCCATGGACAGCAACAATCCCCAACACGATGCCCAACTGAACCAGGAGATATTTTGATAAGCCCTAGCTATCAATGAGGGGAAACAAATCGCACGCTCAGCAGATAGTTTAGGGGTGGGGAAGTTCCCCATATGAGTCTATCTGGGATTTGGTTTGTTTTTCTTTACAAACAGGCATTTAAAGCCCATTTCAGTGATTTCAGTGCTGTCCTTTAGCAGCACATTCAAGACAAATGGCTTCTAATCTGAAGAAGAAAACCTTTTCTAGAGGAATTCAATTTGTAAGCAGAACATGAGTGCATAACTTGAAGCACACAGGAAAATGGACATGCACTATCTGCTGCTGCTACTGGAAGCACTCCAAATAATGCCATTACTAAAGAACTGCTGCTGGTAGAAAACTATGGGTGGTATTTTTGCTCAAAAGAGCTGTATTTGTAATACACACAAGGAGGAAGAATTAAATAAATTAACAGCAGAAATACCACAGTACTATCAAAGGGAACTCTAAGTGCTCACTTTTCCTTACCTTCCTCTGCCTCGTCCTCCTGGGATGACATAGGCCCTCCTCCACTTGTTGGGCTTACCAATTCTTCCTCCCTTGCAGATTCCCTCTGGAGGCTGACAACTTCATAAATTGCATCCCCAGCACTTGTGTGGCTTTTTCCTTCAGACTGAAACAAAACGTGTGTATGTATTAGGTTCCCACTGTCGATAAATGCAGGTCTAACAGTATGCCAAGACCAAGCCCAAACATACACCAATTTCCTATCGAGGCTAAACAATACTTTAAGCAAGGTTCTTTAACTTAATACTTTAAGCTCCAATTTCTTTGCACACCTAAGACTGGAAGTAACTGACAGCTCCATATCTCTTAGTTTTATAGGTAGAAAATAAAAATAAACAACCATTTTAAGTATTGTTCAGAACAACTATAAAAAAAAAGCTTTCCAATTTCAATAGCTAAAATGAGATGAGAAACTGCAGCAAAAGGAAAAAGAGAAACAGGGAAAATACTGGAGTAACTGACATCACAGAAACAGGAATCAAATGGCTGAGGGGAGGGGTTTAATGGTATAGGTTTTTAGTAGGTAAAGACAAAACTAAAGAAGAAACAAAATCTCATGCTTTTTGAAAGCTGTAAATAGTGAAATCTCTTCATAGTGCTTTGCTTATAAAAAAAAAAAAAAAAAGGAAGAAAGAAAAATTCCTCTTTCTTCCAGTGACTAGAATGTGTAATACACTCCTTTGAACAGGCAAATACATTGGCTGTACCCAGCTATAAAATCTGTGTTTGCAGCCTAACTTCTGGTGATTTCTTACTCTTCTACACGTGCGTGTGCGCGTCTGCGTGCACACATTCAAACAAGGAACATCCATCAATCTCCGAGTTCAGCTGGAAATGTAAATGTGCTATCTGTAGCTATATATATTTGTCGTCAGAATATTTTCAGTGGAAGTTATTTTGTTCTGTAAAAGCAGTTTTTCCTTCCAAACCTGTCTCTAGGAATTTGATAACTTTCAGGGCAAACTACTTCAAAGGCTGAGGGGCAGGAGGAAGTTGTTTTCTTTATATACTTGAAGCTGGGTAAGTTCAGATTTGAATCTTTCATGTTCTACGGACTTTGACATGAAAAGGAATTTAGTTATCTATACTTTAAGCATTGAACACAACCTTGCGTGTTATAAAATGAAGAGTATTAGTTTATCCTCCCAGTTACAGCTTTGAACACAATTACATATTGGTGACATGCAGTGATTAATCTATTTGTAGAGAATAGTCTAAAACTGCAAACTAATGATTGTATTAAATGAACCAGAATGCTGTACTACTTTGTTCTTTGCACATCTTGCCTAACCAGTCAAAATAAGGTAATTTTTGAATGTAATAAACCCATCAAATTAACCATGAAAAAGAACACAATTTCAGTTGGAGAATATTCAATTTATTTAAAAACCAAAATTAGGATAAAGTTGAAAGACTTCATGACACCTTCACTGGAGATGCACACGGACTGCTGACAAGCACTTGGAGTTTCAAGAAGCTTGGTGAAATAGAGCAGCTTAGAAGAGGGACTGCTTGGACCGACACAATAGGAAACTTTCCTACTGTATTTGCAACTAATCATTGGGATCTGCTTCCTTTAAAGCTGATACTCCAATTATCAGCCAGTTCTACTGACTGAATTCCTCATAAAGTCAACTTAATGAACTTCGGGGCGTAGACATAAATACCCTGCATTTTGTAACATTCAGCAGGATAACATTTGAGTCATTATCCCTGTTTTATTCTCACAGAACACCATTAGCAAGTAATTACAAAGTACTTGGTGAAATCAATCAAGTATTGATGCTGCTAATATTATTAACCATCGCTATCTATAGCTTTTACTTTTGAGAGAGTAAGGGATGAAGTACTATGGATTTTATTTTATGTTACAAAAATTACGAGCCTTCAGCTCCTTATGTGTGTTCTCGTTAACTGCCAAGATCATTTCTATAAAGTGCAAATAATTTGGTCATTTGTTTTTTAATGAAGCACAAATTTGCTACCTACAGGAATCCACCCTACAAGGATCATGTACTAACAGTGAAAATGTGCATAAGTACCAGTGAGGCAGACAGAAAGACAAGACAATCCTAAATCACATAGCAGCATGCATTTTGTCTCATTCCTCACATCTGACTGCACCTCACCAGTCTCGGTCCAGGCTATTAAATCTATCTGAACCCTCCCTCAGGAGGCTTCTGATTTTTCTCTGCCAAAACAGAGAGGTGCCATTTACCCCTTGCAGGAAAACGCCATTTCATCGCTTGCTGCTTTTTGAAACATCGGTGACAGATGTTTCCTTGCTGCAAGGGGCACCTTGCTGAGACAGCCCGAGTTTAAAGTTCCCCACCAAAGGCTCTGCATGCTAGAACCTAGAAGTGGGCAGGCTGCATGCATGAATTTCCCACCCGGAGTCAAACACGTTACAGGAGCACAGTGACTGATAGCATCACTGTCGTGAAATTGTACCACAGGATTCATGGTCCTGTGCAGGGAAATCAGCTTTCTTTGGAGCAGAGGCTGTTATATTAATCCACTGTAACATCCCCGGGGATTGAGTTACACTCAATTGCTTTCCCAAAAAGTTTACAAATGGCCAGTGCCAAAGCCATCTGCAAAGTTATTTTCCAAGGAGGAAGAGTGCCCTGAGGTACAGTGCCTTTCAGAGGTATCGGCAGAACTACTGCAATATGAACTGTCCAACTGCTAACTGGCTAAATAAAGACTTGCTGCAGGCCAACTAGAGGCAGCCTGTCATCCAGAACCAGCACTCAATCTCCTAGAAAGATTACAAAGATTAAAAGCATCCCTTTCCTAAAAGTCTGCAGAATGGTTCCTCAAAATTTTACAGCACAAAGAAACACGTGTGTTCCTTCAGGGAGGGGAGGCATGAGTATGTTTATCACATTCTAAGAGGTGAGAAAGAATAAAAAGAAAGCATCCAAATTTCATATTTCTCAATTAAAAATGGTATAGTTGTAAGTGAATTAAAAGTAAAGCTAAACTGATTATAGATCAGTATCAGCCAGCTGAGGATGTAATATATTCAAATGTATTTTCTCTACATTTAAAATATAGATATTCTCAACATTTGCCTGTAACAGTTGGCTTTCTCAGATTTTCTTAAATGCTAAGTTGCTATGCTAATCTCCAGAAGAAATACAGGAACAGCACTGCACAAGATTTATTTACTCCCTAAACGGTAAACACAGCGGCACTTCTGCCCTGTAACATCAACACAGCTTGGTTTCTTCAGACCTATTGCTGTACCCCACAGGACAAGGACAACTCCAACAGCCACACTAGGCTTAGTAAAACTAAATCCCTGCTCTTTGATTTCATTCACCAAAGATGATGGGCTGCTATTCCAATGCAAATTGTAGTTAGCCTCTGCTGTTGGCTTTTTGAACCACCACCACACCAGCTGTCCTTGGAGAAAGCTGGTCACCAGTCCCAGCTGACATCATCCTACAAGTATAATGGGCACACAGACATAATGGACCCCACCTGAGGCCAAGAACAGAGAAGACTTTGGTATTCTACTCAACAGGTAGAAAACAGGTACCTCAAAAGGCACTCAAGTGTTCAACAGACATTATCAGATGAGATGGATGTGTCATCTCTTGGTGCTTGAGGGAGGAATAAATGCACATTAATCACGGAAGCACAGGACTGGGAAAGCTGACAGAGGCAATGCACAACTATCCATTAAGCTTTATCTTAACCACTTCCTCCTCTCTGTAGAGTTGGGCACCCTTTGTACAACTTGACTTAAAAGCCAAAGGCAAAGGGACTGAAAAACTGGAATACTTCAGAGAAAAGGGTTTGCTAAATTTTATTTTGTTTTCTTTACTGCTATTTAAACATCTTGTAAGGTTACAATCACTGGCAAGAAATCACACAAACAATGCTAATTTAGTGAAGTATCACAACAATGATGCCCTTAGCCTCATGTTTCATAAAGCCCTGAGGCTGTGAAGGACAAGAATACTGTTAATTTTACACCCTCATCAGTGACCATGAGTGAAAATGTGGCAACTTCTCCATGCAGCAGAACTTACTTTTCCAGAGAATCTTCCAAACTTCTGTTACTGAAAACATGGAGAAATCTACCTCCTCAGATACTTTGAAAAACAATGGTAATAGCCTAACTCTTTTAAACCTCTGTATTAGATTCCTTTGCCTTCAATGGATTGTATTCTTAGTCACCTACCTTCACATTTTGAACCTCAGAAGCCAGGACTTCCCTTTGTTACATATTAATTGATTTTACAGTGAACAATGAGTCATTTCCCAATTTTACCAGTCAACTCAGCTTGCTTTGCACGTCTGCACACAGGCCAGATTGTATGAAATTACAGAGAATTCAACAGGTAGGATCAAAAATGTTTAAGTCCACAAAGCCAAAGACTTATGACTCTCTATAATTAAGTACATAAAAGCACTGATCATTTATATATGCTACTTAAACATTAGGCATTGAAGCATCTCAGAAATAAACAGCTAAAAGAAACAAACTGCTAAGGTGCAGGTGCCATGCTAACTTTTAGAAAGGCCTTATTATGACAGACAAAACAAATGCTCCCAGCATCAACGTTTCTTTGACAGCCAAACACGGATTACCTGTTTCAGCTTCATATAGAAGGTTTCTGTGAAGGTTTTCCTGCTGAAGTACCAGAAGCGCTCGTTGGCAGGATAGACGCGCACAACAGTCTCCAGCAGAAACCGGACGGGCTCCACCACCTCAGTCACCACCATATCCACTGCCACAGTCATGAACACGCGCTTATCTGCAACACAGAAGGCACATCCAGGTCAGTCAGTCACAGCTCAACATTTCTCAAACCAATCAGCGACAGAAATAAAACTGAAAATCCTCTCTCTATCATCTCCGATTCTCTCGCACCCATTTTACGTAGCCAAGCTCTACACCCTACATGCCTACCATGTAGAATGCTAGTATGCATTGAACCGTGTATCAAGTAGCTCTGATGACTCTTAAAAACAAAGACCAGAGCAAAACATCAGGCAAAAAAACCCCATGCAAAACACCATCATTAAAATATACAATCCCCACAGGACAAGGACACATTTTTAAGCGCAAACTGCTGAGGGAATAGATGTATGTATAGCAGATCCGTGTCAAGGATGTCCTACAGCACTGCTTGTCCTAAATCCTCTCAAACACCAAGAAACACTTCAGATCATTTTTTTTATGTCCGTGCTCCCTCTGTCAGTTAAAAGGACTCAAAATATTTTACCCTTCCCTGTCCCAGTGTTTGGGTCAGACAGCCCTCACAGCAGCAACACAGAGTTTTAAAGCACAGCATGGATCAGTAATCTTAATCTGTAGTAGCTCCATCTTCCTGCATTCTCCTCTACTTGAAAAAGCTGGAGTTACACTTCAGTATCAGGATCATAGCATTGTCAGGGTTGGAAGGGACCTCAATGGGCAGGGACCTCTCCCACTAGAGCAGGTTGCTCACAGCCCCAGCCAGCCTGGGCTTGAACACTTCCAAGGATGGGGCTTCCACCACCTCTCTGGGCAGCCTGTTCCAGAGGATGAAACGGAGCTAGTTCAAGCATACACTCCAGGTTTAAAGTGTTAAGAAAAGGTTTGCTGCTTCTGGAAATACTCACCACAGAGAAAGATAATAACCATCATGTTGCATCCCAACCGAGATCTTTCTTGCACAAAGTGAAGATTTTTAAAATAACATGTGTAATCAGACATCACACATCCCTAGATTCCCTTGGCTTATTAGGCCACAGAGGCAAGTGGGCATTTAAAAAACAAAACCCAAAAAAAACCCCAAAACAACGAACAAACAAGAACCCATTTCAAGGGGAGTCCATCCCACAAAGCCAAACCAGACCAAACAAAGCCAAAAACACCACACACACAAAGCCATACTGTATAACAGAAACTGTGTCGAGTTGCACAGCAAGATTTTTGCCTGTATGCTGGCAGAAATAACGCGGTTTGAAAGTCCATCAGCAAGAGCAGTGACACTGGCTGCACGTACTTGGATATGCCTTGAAGCCAGCGATGTGTGCTCTGCCTTGGGATAGAAAACAAACTCCAGATTTGCATTCAAACCTTCCACATCACGTCAGAGAACATGAATTCCAGCAATAAATAACTGTGCTGTATAATCAAGCACTTCAGCGCATCACCTCCAGTTCCCCGAGACGAAGGAGCTGTAATGCTGTTTGTAATCTACTCACCACAAGACCCAGAGGAAGAGAAGAGCAATGCCTGCTGTTGGCACTGTTTGGCTGAGTACAGAAGGGGGAAAACAACTCCTGCATGCTTAGGAGCAAAAAGTCCTGATAACCAGGGAAAAGGGACATAAGCCCCAAACACTGATTTAACGTCTCCAAATCTGCCATTCACAGTTCTCTGAACAACTATTCACGTTTCTATGTTGCATGTGATTATATAGGAAAGTTCCTAGCGTGGACTCTTGAAGCATAATGGTTTATATACTCAGACATATCCCAGGAGAAAAATAGATTTGCTAAACCCAAGTGGAGTCAAACAAATTTACAAATTAGATTAAATTACCTTTAGGAGTTTCCTCATTAAGTACCAGAAACATGGGTGCATTAGGGTTCCAGATTCCAGTAATTACATAAGCCTTCCCATCAGAACTCTTTCCCATGGATTCCTAAAAATAAATCCATACAGGATTCTATTAGAGTCGTGGTTTGAAATTGAAGAGATGGAAGGAGGAGGAAGAAGTGTTCTGTGAACTTCAGAGTAAGGTTGAGTTCACTTTAGAAAACACTAAATAAAGAATATAAAAACATGGATTGTGAAAGGTTTTAGGGAAATAGGAGAAGAAGAAACAACATCAGAAGAGGAAGACCAGTATATAAGAAACTGACAACAAAACACTTTATCAACATGTATTTTTAATGGTTATTATAACCATGAGAGTGCGGTGGGATATCTTCTGCGCTACTTTCTGAGCAGCTGAGATGGTTGGTAGGAGAGGATGAGTTACAAGAGACTTCATAAAATAAATTAACCCCATAGTATACACAGAAAATAATAATAAAAACAGAAAAATACCCAAAACCAACCTAATCCCAAACCCAAAACCAACCCAAAACCCAAACCCAAAACTTCACAGAGTAAGATCTTAATTTCAACCCTAAAGTCCATCTGATTTTTCCCAATCCATAATTATAGTTCTGCCCTGAGTAGTTGAGGCACAGACCAATTTTTATACATGCCAATGAACCGGAATTACAGTCCAAAGGAACTTGAGATTTCCAGTGCCAAATTTCAGGATAATATGCATATAAAACCCACATCTGATAAAGTCAGGACTAACAGCAGTGCCTCTAACTCTGGTTAAAAGAATCTTAAGCTAAACATCTGCTACTTCTACAAACATTTCTTATAGACCTGGTAGGAATAATGAGAGCACACAGCCTGCACAGCATAGCCATTCCCAGTACGAGGCAAGTACACTCTTCCTGAAGCTTTCTGGGATCCACCACACTTCTACAGCAGCCTCCTTATTGAGGAGAGGAGACTGACATTCCTCCTCTGCAATCCAGTCTGTGGTGGAGTAGTAAGAGTGACCGAGTTCTCCAGCTTTACACAGAGAGAAAGGGATTTGGAAGGAAAACAAGTGTCTATGTATATGTTAAAATCAAAAAATCAACTAATAAAGCCACTACATGCAACTGCTACATGTACTTGGAATGTGAATGTAAACAGAGGTAGGGGTGGAGAAAAAGCAGGAATTCAAATATACCGTAAAAAAGATTTTCATATAGATCTGTAGAAGCCAATTTATTATGCTCCATAACTCACTAATTTATGCAATTTTCTAATCAAATTATAAAAATGGAGAATTGGAACTAGTATCAGCAAAGAAAAAGGAAAAATGAGCTAGTAGATACAAAAAGGCAAATAAATAGTTTGACAAGAGCTCTCGGTATCAACAGCCAGAGTCATTGCCATGAGTAAAGCAATGGACAAGGTCAAACTGGAATAACTACATATCGCCACAGAACATCTGCCTGGTTTAACTCCAGCACTTCCTGACTTGAAAAAGGCTGTATTCTTGCATGACAGTAAATTGGTATCACAGAAAGTATCCTATTATTTTACAGTTCTTTTAGAAGCAACTCATATGAAGTGAAGATCATAGAAGACAAATGAATACTTCAAACTCTGAGCAAGAATTTACATTCAAATGAATCACAGAATGTCTTTGGTTAGAAGAGACCTTCAAGATCATCTAGTCCAACGTTCAACTCAACACTGCAAGCTCACCACTGAACCATGTCCCCAAGCACCAGGTCCACACGCCATTTAAATGCTTCCAGGGATGGGGATTCCACCACTGCCCTGGGCAGACCATTCCAATGTTTGATAACCCTTCCAGTGAAGGAATGTTTCCTAATGTCCAGCCTAAACCTCTCCTGGAACGGCTTGCATCCAGTCCCCCTGGTCCTGTCACACGTCACCAGGGAGAAGAGGCTGTTCCTCTCCTCACTCCAGCCTCCTTTCAGGTCCTCTCAGCCTCCCCTCCTCCAGAATAAACAACCCCAGCTCCCTCAGCTGCTCCTCATAGGATTTGTGCTCTGGCCCCTTCTCCAGCCTCGTTGCCTTTTCCTGGACACACTCCAGCACTTCTACATCCTTCTTACAGTGCGGGGCCCAGAACTGAATGCAATATTCAAGGTGTGGCCTCACCACTGCCAAGCACAGGGCGACGATCACTTCCCTGTTCCTGCTGGCCACAGTGTTTCTAACACAAGCCAGGATGCCATTGGCCTTCTTGGCCACCTGCACACGCTGCTGGCTCATATTTAATTGACTATCGATCAATACCCCCAGGTCCTTTTCCAGCTTGCAGCTTTCCAACCACACATCCCCAGGTCTGTAGCTCATCATGGGGTTGTTATGACCCAGGACCGGGCACTCGGCCTTGCTGAACCCCATGCAGTTAACCTTGGCCTGCTGATCTGTTCACATACAGCAGGGCTAGTAGAGAGCCTTCCCTAGCTGGCTCAGTCACCAGTTGTGTTCAGAAGTTATCTTCCACACACTCCATGAACCCCCAGGACTGCTTCCTGTCTGCTGTACTGTATTTCCAACAGACATCTGGTGAGCTGAAGTCCTCCAGAAGAATAAGGGCTAGCGATTCTGAGACCGTACCCAGCCGTCTGTAGAACACTTCAAGCTTCATCCTGACTGGGTGGTCTAGAACAGACCCCTACCAGGACAGCTGCCTTCCATAAGCATTCAACCCTATCATCACCATCATCCTCAAGACAGTCAAGACCTTCCCTAACACAGAGCCACACCACCGCCTCTCCTCCTGTGACGATCCCTTCTGAAGAGCCTACAGCCATCCAGCACAGCATTCCAGGTGTAGGATTCATAGAACCCTCCATTCATAGGAGCAAATAAAGGCAAAAGTTTTCAGCACCTTGGAAAAATCAGACCACTTCCCCAACACCCAAACATAAAATATCATCATTTGCTCTCAGTTTTTAGCAATATGCTTAACACAATAGAGAAAGCTCAGTTACATAACCAACCAGCTGCCCTCCTTGGTGCTTCACCCGCTGAACAAAACCCAGACACCACAGGTTTTGACATTAATTGAAGTGTTTCATCCTTTCTATGTAACAAGTTTGTTTCTTGTTTGAAGATATAAGCCCCAGGATTTAAGAACCAAAAGACAAACAAAACCAAACAGATGGGAGGTTTGTTTTCCTTTTGTTTTGGGGGTTTTTTTGGTGTATTTTTTTAATCACCTCTATCTTACTAAACAGGTTATTAGAGCTAAGTATTACCATGTCCAGGAGATGCATGTCACTGTTCTTCACATTTCGTCCCGGGCTCAACAGCATCCCAAAGCATCTGTGAAGTTTATTTAAAAAAAAACAATAAAAAGAAGAAAAAAAAAATTGATATTAGCTTTTCAAAATACACAAGTATTTTCTTGAACATAATGGCACAGCCACCTACTGTTTCTAATTTAAAGAAAAACTTTCTTTGCAGTTCTTTGTTAGTGTTATGGCAACGCTCGGGAAACATCACAATATATATTACAGAAATGACAATGAAATTATTTTCCAGAATGGATATGACAGAAATTAGAGTCTGACCTGAGAACACTCAATTCTTTTTAAAGACAATGTTGAGTTGAATGATACCAACAATTCCTATAAAACAGTGGTGGAGATTGGCAAGAAAAAATGCTCTCTCTCTCCCCACTCCATTTTAAAAACGGGTTGCACAGAATCATACAAAAAGCTACAAATTCACCCATTCTATCACCTGTAATGTCACTGGTGTAAAACATCATTGGAGGAAAAAAACACCCTCATTTTTAGCCTTTCATTCTTTATTTTTTAAAACTGAAGTGCTGTATTATACACAGCCTAGAATCCCAGAATTCCCATCCAGCCACTTAACGAGAAGATATTCTTGATATTTGTACCAGTAAAACAAAACTAAAAATAAAATAATTTAAAACACTCAGAGCTTTGAACTTTCTGAATGTTGAAGGTGCAAATCCAGGTCTGAAGTTTCTGACAATCACCTTTACCTTTCTCTCCTTCAAACATACTCCATTATGAACACAAAATCCCAACCAGAATGATGTGTGTTTAACCTAAACTGCAAGCCATTTTGTACAGACTTTTTAAAACACCCAATCTCGAAGGAGGAAAAAAAGAAACCAACAACTTGCAAGCAGCTGCATTATGAAATGCAGTGGACAAGTGGGGTCATAATTCAGAGGGGTTTGCTTTGAGAATTTTCCTTCTGTAGAGCTCAATTCTCTAACCCTACCACTGCGCACCTGCAAGAAGAGGTTGGCTCCATCTCCTCTCTACCCTTCCAGCAGGTATTTGAATGCACCACAAAGAGCCCCCCATTCCTACATCCCCTAAATCTGAATAAAAGCAGTTCTGTCACCTGGGCAACCCACTTATTCAAATGAAAATGTATACATTTTTCAGCAAACATAAATTCCAAGAGATTATTTAAACATCGACAGGTTAGCAATGAAGACAGAACAGTTCCAGAGCTTCCAGGCAAGCACAGAGATACAACAGCAGCTACCATTTCAATAATGCTATTAACTGTGAAAGTATTAACATATGCAATTACTCCACCAGCTAGTAAGTTTGCCCCTATTAACGTTTGCGTATGTGATTTTCATTTTCCACCTCATTACACTTAAACAGTAACTTACATTTTTCCTCCTCCATAGTCTTTCACTAGTGGAATCCAAGTGGTAAATAAAACAGTAGATGGTGATTTGGATTTATCTGTACAGCATAATGCACTGCCATGTAAAGCAGCCAAGGTGGGGAGCATGGCAGGACTTATATTTAACCACACAAGCAGGCTTCTCTGTGAGACTAATTAGGCCAGGCAGAATGCTGGAGTAGACTGACTTACTACTTTTTGTTCCTGGGGTAGAAATAGCTCTGAGAGGGCTATATTTATAATAGCAGAGGGGTCACTAGCTCCTGGTACATCTGCGAAAGAAAACTGTAAGGCTAAGATTTAGAGGCAGGCAAAATAGCTGTGCTTTTGAAAGACACCAGCTCACAGATCCTAGCTCTTGCTGTGCATCTCTCCCATGTACACAAGTTCTGATGTGTGACAGACAAATTTTTTGGGAAGCACACTTCCAAAAGTGTGGGAGTCAGGAACAAGTAACCCCTGTCTCTCACAGGAGCAGGTTACTTACGCTGCCTGGCAGCATCCTGCTGCTAGATTAGACAGGGCTTCTCTTCCCACTGAGTTCAAAGAGCAAAAGGAGTTCAAATCAGTTCAGGACCTTCACTTGCAGGGAAGTCAAGTTTTACACAAACAGCTGTCAACACATTGAGCCTCCAGTTTGAGGAGGCTGAACGACACACCCAGGATACAAAATGACCTGCAGAGACTGCAGGCCTTAGTCTTGCCCCTTCTGACACATTGGGTTTCCTGCACTTACAGCTGGTCACCAAGTGGCTATGTGCAGGTGCACTATTCTCTTTAAATATATCTAGCTTCTAGACCTTAAAAAGTAAGAACTGAAATTATTCTTCTCTAATATGTATTTCCATTTATGGGAATAAAAATGCTAGCTGTAGATAAGGCTGATGATACTGACACAATGACATGATCTTTGAGCAACCAACCAATATGCTGCACCCCAGTTCTAAGGACACCAGAATCCAACCTAAGCTACGCCCACCTAACCTGGTATTAACTCTCCTGTACTACTGGTAGCAGACTATATTTAAACACCGTTGGACTGAGAACAGAGTCAGTCCTCTCATTTCTCAGAACGAAAGGCTGACACTCTTGGTAATAACTTTCTTAAAGCCTCCAATCATTAATCAGAATTTTCGTTTTGAAGCTTGCAAACCACTGAGACTCACTATTCCACATTTTGGAACTGAACCTATGCAGTGCCACACATGACTTAAACCTGGGAGACAGGAACCAACATCACTTCTTTATCTGCTTTGACCTAGATAAAACCAGACAAACCCCAGGGCAAACAGGTCACAAAGGTAGGGAGGGCCAAAGGAACTCAACTGTGAGTAACCTACTCCATCAACCTAACACAGCCCTAAGTCCTATATGAACACAGGAGGTGGTGACCAGATCTACTCATCTGAGACCATGGAAGATTCTTGAATGCTTTGACACCAAAGTTTTTTAGTAATAACATTTTTTTTTAATCATTTCCACTTAGAAACACCTCTGAAGACACATGAAACTGCTCAAAAGCTCACTGTCTGATGTCACCTGAATCAATCTCTTATACTGGTTTTGCTTTTTAATATTATGCAGGTAAGAACATAAGCTTGCTAACAAACAAGTCTCTGTATGCTATGTCAATTAAGTAACTTCTTACCAGCAAGGCTTATGGGGATAAAAATAACATCTGAACTGTATATCCTAAACAACATCAAAATAAAAGCTAATTTCTAAGAAAGACAGCTTTACTTTTTCAAGGAAAAAAAAAAAAAACAAGCCAAAAATCAAATGTTATTCAGAAATACTTAAAAGAGTTCATTTGTTAACTGAATTTTGAGGTCAAAATTAAATAAAAAATATATTGGAAACATTTGGATTTTTTTTAAAGCCAATGACTAGCAAAAGCACAATTTTACAACACAAAACAGTGTTGATGAAAAAAATCTGCTGTATACTCCTCTAAAATTCTAGTTTGATTTTTCAAATAAGAGCTTGAAAGCCAGTCAAAAGATCAACCTTCAGCTTGGGGAGGGTTGTGGGGTTTTTTCTTGCTTCTCCTGTTATCTTGAATGCCTTTTTCACTAGAATTGCATTCTCTTGTTGTTACTCTTTTGATAAGATTGCCATCTGGTGGTGTTTGCCATTTTTAAGAACAGAGCTATTAAGGAATTTCCTAATTGAAATTCATGTAATAGCTACTACTACGGTACTAACAAGAGTCCACTGTTAATGAACACATTACACAACAGTTACTCTTCACATGCACAGTCCACTTCTTGTGCAAATGCTCTGCCCAAAAGATCAGATTATGCTGCCCAAAAGGGATTCCCCTCACATGATTTCCAGGAAATACCACGAGTCATCGATCGTTCCTAAGCTCTTCACCGACACTTGAAGATAAACATTAGAATCCTATTATACAAAAACTGAAGAGAAATACCATTTATCTTGAAGATTCCACCAAAAAAATTACTCTAACTAGCAGGTTGATTCCAAACTCTTAGTGTTCCAGTGCATCGATCTAACAGATTCATATGCTCCAAGGTTTACCAGAGCTCAGACAACCCAGCTTGGTTACTTTTACTAACCAGTGAGATGCTGGTAATGCAGGACTACAATAAATGCATGGTTTTGCACGACTTAAAATGACAGAGACCAAAATCAAAATCATTTGTATGTCATAAGGATCGTAACGCCGCATTCAAAAACACTATTAAAAGAAAGAAAAAAAAGTTTGAGTACTAGCTTTCTTGTTTCCACTTTAAAAAGATCAGATAAATACCTCAAAAAATTGAAAACTGAAGTGCACGCCTATAAATTAATTATGCTGTGCAATAATACTTTGTGATATTGCTGTATTTCTTTCCATCACATAACTTGCAAAGCCAGGGAAAAGTATATGAAATACTGTTCTCTCAAAAACTTAACCTTCATTATTTTTTATAAGCAAGCTCACCTTTCAATGGCCAGTTCTTTGTTCGAGAGTTGCTGAACTGTAATCACCACTTTCTTCTCAATTCCCTGTTTAAGCTTGAAATATAATTTCTCTCTGTCCTTTGGCACAGGGCTAAAAGAACCAAGAAACAAGTTGCTTGAGCACAGGTACTGAACATGCACTGTTAAACACAGAAAAGAGTAGCAGCCCACTTCAACTGTTAATGGCTCAACTCATTTGAGAGACCTTCTCTTAAAAAAGCAGCACTGAACAAACACAGACCACATGCTTACTGTCTGGGGGATTTATTAGACAAATGTATCTAAAAATACGTGGGGTATTTGGGGTTTAAAAATGACAGAAAACATGCTACATGCTGGCTATAAAGCAAAAAGTAGATAGGACATTTTCACAGAACTCTTAATATCAACTCCCTCTTCCACCCAAAAAAACTCAAAATATCTTGTAATTACTTGTGAGGCAAAGAATACTTTGCTCACCTGTCTCCTGTAATATGTTTTCTTTATAAGATAATGTATTGAAGACTTGGGGAAAAAAAATATATATATATGTGTGTGTATATATATATATATAAAAAACACTAGAGTGTATTTTCTCCAGAAAACTGGTCTGACTGAAGTTTTTAACAGATTTACTATCTCCTCCATTCAGAGACCTACCATGAGCATCCCTACCAGGAAACGCGTATTTGAAAGGAACTAACTTGAAAAAGTTATGTTACTTTTTAATGCTCTTCCAGAAAAGATACAGAGGGAAGAACTGAAAAAGCAATGCAAAAAGCTTCCTTTTTGTAAAAAGTCTGTTTGTGAGAAGAGGCCAAATCAATTTTACTGCGGCAGAGTAGCTGCAGCTGTGCGCGCTGTGCATTCTGCAAGCAGCTAGATGCTTTTTTCATAGAGATTTCTGCTTTCCCCTTCCCATTCACAATACCTAAAATTTCCTTTTCCATCATCTTCTTTGACTTCCAAGGAAACACTGAAAGTGTACACATCACTATCTGGTGTGGGAAGAACAAAGTCCTTCACGTTTTCAGACGCTTGTTTGGAAGAACGTTTGAAAGCTGTTGAGAAACTGTATAAAATTCGGCTGACCTGCAGAAAAGCAAAAGAATTACCAGTTTTATCCAAAAGTACAAGGATTTTTAATGGGGTATCGTGACACGGCTTTGAAGGTCACAAAATGACTGTCACTTGGTTCTTACACTGCACACAAAGGATGCCCTCCCTCACGTAAAACATTCCCATCGGGTTTAACAGCCAAGCCAACTCAGTAATGACATCTCCCATTTCCATTCACGTCACGTTCACTGCTCTTGTAATGCTGACCAGGTTATTATATATTACAAGATTAGGAATGCAACTCATTAGAGAGCCAGAATAATGTACCTTTCAGGTTGTGTATTTAATACCTCAACTTCCATCTCGCTCTTGCAGATGTCAAAACCAAGGAGATTTCCTCCTTTTCAACCTCCATTTTTCCACCTTAGAAATTTTTTTACCCAGCTACCACTTAGTTCTTCCTAAAATCCTAGGGCAGATTACTGAAAACCGATTCTTTGTAGCTCTCAAGGTCTGCACTGCAACTTCCATCTGAAACCTACCCAAATGAGGCCTGAAAAACAAAACACTAGTCTTAAACTTGGGCTTTCTGTATGTTCCCAGTACAGTGCACTTTGGAATTCTATTGAAATACTATAATGAAGAGAAAAATTTTAATTACATTAATATTTATGTCTGATTAGCTGTATGTTCTGTGAAACACATTATATATATATATACGTTAACATATTTTTCAAGGTACTATACATAACATTTCCACATCCAGAGTAACTTCCTAAACCACTGCTTCTACCTTTTTTTACCAGGCACGTACAAGATGTAATACTTACTGCCTCTTTAATCTCACAGGAGAAAACATGGATCTGGAACTCTTCTGTTCCACAGCTGCTTTCAGTAAATGCAAAACAGTCACTCTCTGAAGTCCCATTTTGTCCACGCACACAAAACAGCACCTTATAGATTGGAAAAGAGGCTATCTCCGTATTGTTTGATTGGTTTATTATCCTGTCAAGGAAAGGAACAGGGAAGATCAAAGAAAAAGGTCAGTAAATCAAACAGCCCTACCTAAAAGGCTTTTCTGCAATTAGATAAATATAGAAACTGTAATTACTACTAAATTCAAGTACACAAGATGGGCAGCAGGAACAGAAGTGACAAGCTTTTCAAATTTAAGATATAAATGTTTCTGGTTGTAATATTGGCTTAATATCTTTTATACTCCATAATATAGACAAATATATCTTCTCTATCATGCAGTAGCAACGACCATCACTGCTCTGCAATCGCTCGTGAAAAACACCAGAGTAGAAACAACTGTGAAAATGCGACCTGCATACATGATAAAATAATTTCATCTCCTCTCACTGTTTTCTTAAACAGGATTTTAGTTTTTCAGAACCTCCAAGAGCTTGGCAAACGCTTGCTGCCACGTTCAGATGAATATTAATCACAGACCTAAGGGCTCATACAGAAGCTTAAATTCCTCTCAAATTCAGAACACAAAGACACTTTAAGAAAAGACAGCAGGGTGGTGGTCTCAGAACAGCCCTCTAAACAGTGAGGTTTATAAAATAATCGTTGTAGCTACACAGTTCTCTGTCTTTTTTGCTACTTGTCCATATGCATATTCACATCAAGGGTGAATAAGCATCAGTTACCTGGAACAGAATGCCAAGCCTGTAACAATAACAGTGAAGGACTAATCTTCCAGAGGTGAGAACAGCCCGGAAAGGATGCAGCATACTGTAACACGGGGGGCTCCGTTTAACACGTTCCACCAGTGACAACCATTCAGATACCAGGAATAGGAACACTCTTCAAAAGCGACAGTGGTGTCACCTGAACTTCGATGGAGTGTATTACATCACAGATAGATTCACATTTACAGCTCTGTGCAGATTCTTAGGCAGTCCTTTGCTTAACAATGTCCTCTGTAATTAAAGATCAGAGGAACCTGCAGTCTATCCTGCAGAACAACCTCCTCGAATGGCTACAATGGCTATGAAAAGAGGTGCAGCACACCTAACATCTCGTGTCTACGTGACAGCTGCCATCATAAAAGTATGCAGTGCAATTTCCTAATTCAGATGAAGTGCTGCCATAATGTCAAACACCATCTTAAACTGGGTTCAAAGAGTAAAAAGACAGAAAATCATATAGGTGCTTGAAGGTCCCACTGTCTCTCTACACAAGACAATAGTCAATACCTAGGCAGAACACAGCAACGGAAGGAAATCTGACCATAGCCTTCAGACTTGGCTCCAGCACAGCAACATCTGGAAGCAGAGACCAGCATTTCAAGTTCCCAGCATATATGGAGGAGTCTAAACCTGAACCTTCTTCACCCAACCCAAGGCCAGCAGGACTACCGCTCTCAACAGATTTACCTTGGAGCTGATTATAGACTAGGGAGGCTGGGAGAAAATGACTTATCAGCTCTCCCTTTCCAGTGTTATCTCTTATTACCATATCTGAACAGAGATGCAGGTAGAAAGCTATGCTTTGGTCAACGCTGCACAGCAAATGCTACCACCAGCTATATGCTGCATGTTACATCTGAGCATCCATTTTGGTGCTACAGAGGAATCTCTCAAACGTAACTGGCTTCAACAAGAACTTCAGGCACAAATCCAGCAATTCTACTTCCCTGTCTGAGCTACAAAGTCAGAATCCGTCTTTTACGTGTCTGTGGAAGTTAACGAAAGAAACATTTCTATGTTACCTTACAGAGCCTTCTGGAATGTTTGGAACATAAAGTGTTACAGGTAAAGGGGCTTGACTTGAGGATTTCAGGTTTGCCATCGCGTGCAGAGCTTCCGGTTCATTTCGAGGGGCAGACACCTTTGTGAAACCTAAGTAAGTCAGTTTGTTAAACAACACGCTGTCCTCTTCCAGGGGTTCACTGGGAGAAGGTGGCCTCGGTGCAGATATTTCTGAAAATGAAGAAATCACTTCTTGAGCCGTTTCCTTTTGGTTTTACATTTTGTTTTCTCTATGAGTTTTGTGGCAAAATCTCCACCTTTTCCCAAGAGTGGACAAGGGAGTCAAAGGTTCAGCTCCAACATTTGACAGCTTTATATTAACATTAAGTCTGTTCTATTCTACAGCATGTTTTCAAGTATGGCATAGGGACAAATTACCTCTTGACTCTTTCTAGCAGTGCTAGAACACAATCTGTCTTTAAGCTCCTTTCCTCAGATGTTCTTTTCCTTAGTTTGCTTATACCTCCTCCTAATTCCTACTTATCATTTTGCATAAAGATGTCCCTAATTCTCTTCTCCCATGGCTTTGCAGCTTCTGTGGCATTAATCAGTGTGGCTCACATTCCTGGGATAACTGTATTAACTGCGTGAAAGCATCAGAGAGCTGGAGAAAAGAAAAGGGGTAGATGGCCGTTCCCCTACTCGGGAGAAGAAAAGTCTTCTTTTTCCACTATCACACTACTATGGACAGGGGTGATCTTGAGGGGTCTTTTGGGAGTTTTCCTGTTGTTTTCTGGTTGGTTTTTTAAGGCATTTTGACATTTGAGAAACAAGAGGAGACGTGGAAGAAAAATTAAGTATGGAATCAGAGTAATCCAGGATAGAAAAGACCTCTAGAGGTCATCTAGCTTTAACTCCTGCTCCAAGACAGATCAGGTTAGATTAAGGCTAGTTTTAAAACTGGATCAGGATCCTCAGGGTCCTGTCCAGCTGGGTTTTACCATCTCCAAAGACAGACATTCCAAACTTGTCTAAGCAATCTGCTCTGTGTATCTACAAGTATTTCTTTGTTTGGTTATGTTAAGGGTTGTGCTGTTTGAAGCATGTCAAACAGGAAGCCAGTAGGGTAAGTTTCTCAAAAATAAGAGCATACATGTAATTAAGAGATTAAGAGGAGGGTGTTTCCCTTACCTTTAAGCTGTCTGTTGTACTCTACCACAACAGATTTTTTTCCTGTATTTATTTATTTATTTCCTAAATTCCCAAACAGACGCCAAGGGAATTTCCTGACACAATGCCACAGAATTGCTCTGCATACTACTGAGGGAAAGAGAATTCTAATTCAAGGCCCACAGAGATGGCCACAGCCTTATATTCCTAGAAGAGTTACAATATACTCGATATAAAATACATGCAATAAAGGTTACATAAAAAGCTTTCAGTCCTCCCTTTTTTTTACCAAATACTAGAAAAGTATCACAATCATTCCTAGTAATTATTATATGTAAAGCTGTCTACACTGATACCTGGTAATAGAACCAGAGCTGAGAAGTTTATCAGTTTGCTTAGGGTACATTTCATTTGCAGGTAGTACTGTCAGTGAACACTGCCCTGAAACTTCTCACACTCCATCAGTAGCATCTGTACCTCACCCCTAGTCCAGTCAGCAAGTTACGAGATACTGAGTCCTACCTCATCTAGGGCTGGAAGCAAAATGGAAGTTATTTTGACCACAACAGAGCAGCACAGGTTCTCAATCTGACAACCTACTCCTGTCTATAATCCTCAACTCAGCAGAAAAGGAGAGGAGGCCCCAGGGCATTCTCCAGTACAGTTTTGGAATGAAGCTCCAGAAAGCTTTGTATTAATTTTAAGGTTAACTTAAAACTGCATAAAGGAAAAAACCTGCTATGTATGATTGAGAGGGGAAGCACTTGAGCAATACCTGTAGCAGAAGGATCTAAAACAAGGTGCAAAGAGGGCTGATTTGTTTGACCTGCTGACTCGTTTCCAGCTGTCTGGCTACTTGCATCATCCTCTCGGAGAGCAGTGGAATTATTCTGGTCTTTTTCAGAGTCCCTCAGTATCTCTTCCATTGCCTTTTCCAGCTGATCATCTCCATCTGAAAAAACCTGAACGCAGAAAATTAAGACATTTTTTAAAGGTGGTTATATAAAAAACTTACTGGTTTTTGAACATATAGTCTTACTCATTGCAAAAGTTAAGGAACTCTGCTGAACAAGACAACACACTAAGATTCAACAAAACTAAATCAAGTGTAATTCACTGTCCTACCCCATTGCACATAATGCACACATACTCACTGCTAATCCAACAACCACCCATCTAAAAACTACATCTTCACATAACAGGCTTGTGTGGTTAGATCCTCCATTCAGAACAAAGATCAACAGACTCTGTTACAGAAAGAAAACGTTCTTTTCTTAGTCATATGCAATTAATTTGTTTCACCAACTGCCACACACATACAAGGGGTGCATCTAAGGCCATGCCAAGAAAACAGCAAGACGTGATCCCTAGGAAAAAAAAATACAGAAATACAGCTTTTCACACGTACTAGTTTTTCAGACCAAAATAACCCCAACCCATGGCAAATAATAAAAGTTGCATCATGGATTCTACCCCCAGTTCACCTGCCTCTTTCCAGACATAATTAATGAAACACCAGCTAGTGTTTAATACAGACAGAAATCACAAGATGTAAATAACTGCAAAATAGTTACGCAATGACAGGCTATGTACTAGTTTGTGATCTCAAGGGGAACAAATTCCTTTTGTTCCAAGCAGACCAAAACCAGTAAATCAGCTACTGCAACTCAAGCAGGGAAATTTGTAATGAACCAATCAGCTGTCACCCAAATGCTAAAATATTCCACTATTTATAGGTACAAAGCTTTTAGAATAGGTCTTAGTCATGCCTGAAGTAGCAGTAAGCAGGAAAACTAAACTACACCCCAAGATGCTCTGTGGTCTATTCCTATGCAGCATAATTATGTACTTTTAAGATAACAACACAGTCTCTATCCCTAAGTAAAAAAATAGTTCCCGAGGCTTAATCTGAAGCTCATTCTTTGAAAATAATTTTAGTCATTCACTAAGGTATAAATCCCCAGAATACTAATAAAGCTGACCCCTGAAGAAGTTATTACAAGAAAAACTTAACTGCCTCTTCTGGAGAGATTTTCTTAGTCTGAGTTGTTCATTTCACTGGTAATAAGCAGAACCAAAAGTTACTATTTAAGAAATCTCCTCAAGCACCCACAAGTATATCGAATTAAATAGTGTGAAGTAGTTGCAATCTTCTGATCAATAAAATCTTGCTACACATTAAAAATAAAGTAATAGTAAACCTTTAGCTGAGGTTTTTCATCTTTTCTAGAAGTTTCCTCAGACTGCTGATGGACCAGGACAAAATCTTCATTAATTAATGTGGACACAGTTTCAGGAATCCTACTGGCTTTGCTAAATGATGTTTTGACTTCCATCTCAGGTCCGTATTCTCCTCCTGTCACCAGAACCTACAAAAGAAAATAATTTAATAGTTAAGTTTTGAAGCTGTAAACATTATTGCTATGTTATTAGGTGTAATATGAAGTTACTGTGGAATATAATAAAGTTACAGGAGTGTGCTACACTATATTCCCCAAACTCTGATTTAACTGGAATAAAGAATCTTATTTAAATAGCAAGTATGATTTTTAAGGTGTGTGTTTAAAAACCCTGGGATGTTAACTCAGATTGTCTTCCCTGATTCCTCAGGGAATGAAGGGCTAGAATGAAGAGCACTGTACAGTAGGGTTTTTTGTATTTTAAAGGGATCTAAGTGTTTATATTTTCTGTGTTAAAAAAAAGACAGAGAGAAAATCTATTTTCAGATAGACTTTATAACTAGCTTGCACTTCCAGATATGCTGTGTTTTCATTTTAGCTTCCTGAAAAATACTACTCTGAGTGCTGGAATTGATTGTGCTCAAGGCACAGTTTGGAAGAGTCACATAAAGCTGGGGGAAACCAACTGCTCTTGCCACCCCTGTGAGGCTGGAGAGTGCACGAAGCAGGGTAGCTCAGCCAAAGGTCTGTGACTGGTGAACACATCACAAGGCACAGTTCTGTGCCACTCCTGCTTCTCAGTTACAGTGCCAAGAAAGGAATGCAAACGTAGGGCTAGGGAACCACAAAAGCAGCACTTAAAAAAGCCCTGTATGTTCCCCACCGTTCTGGACAGGCATTGCTTAAGACGCTAGCCACAAGAGACAGTCCAGCAGCTTCAGCCCAAGACACAAACACAGAAACTGGACCACTTGCAATACCAAAACATTCCGTATCGCTTTCCAAACTACAGCCAATATGCAACTCTACAAATACACCTTCCTTCTCCTCCTTCCAAACCTAGCCACAGTTCAGCCCATGGACCCAGTGAGGGGATCGCACGTAGAAATCACAGAGCAACTGCACAAGTTCTTCAGGCAACTGACTCGTACAGCATGGAAGCTTGGTAGAAAATTCACATCACTAAAAACCAAAACCAAACAAAAAATCCCAACCCCCAAAACACTAAACAGCAGCTCTAATCTTCAGAGAGTGGCTACAGAATTGGATTAGCAGTTTGGTGTGCTCTGCTGACTTTCCTGTCTCCAGACCAGGCATGAACTCACAAGCATGAGTATTTTTCAGAGATGATGTAACCTGAGCTCCACCCCAGCCCAGGCAATGGATTCACTGTTGGGAGGAAGTTTTGTTTCAGGTTTTTTTGAAGTGTTTTTGCTTTAAAGATCTTTCTGGCGAAAGAAAGAAAAAGTTTTAATGGACAAGATTTTAAGCCCGTTATAAACAGTTTATTAACTCTGTATTTTTTTAACAGATGTCATGTTGTAAAATGCTGCTGAAGGGCTCGTGTATTGCTCGAAATAAAACAGCAAATCTAGCTCCAAATTAATGCTCGAAGTAAAACCTCAATATAAAAGTGAAGGTCCACTATTATAGAGCTCTCTGAAGGCTATTAAATGACATAAAATTATGCTCTCCAAATACAGCATCTCCTGAGTAATCATTGGCTCTGCAGTCACACCACCAGAGAAAACAGCAGAGGATGACTGAACCCCATGAGCTAAGATCTACTCTTCCAGAAGCCTGTCTCCCTGCCACCCCATTCCTGCAATTGCTGAACTTACTGAAGATGACCAAGATGAAGCCTCCCCACTATTCCTAGCACATCTGCAGAAAAATTAGGTCACAAAACATGCTTTTTCAACACTCTTTATGCTTTAGTCTACCTTTTCTTTATGCTTACTTATGGGAGAACAACACAGGAACTCCAATGCAAGGTGGTTCTACTCTGTTACCAAAAGAGAAATGTAAGCTGCTAACATTAACATATCACCAGTTGCTCTTTCTGTAGCAACTGACAGGCACTGCAAACCAGGGGAAGGGTTTTTTGGTAGCTGTATTTTAATAATAAAACCAGGGAAAACATAACATTTGTAATGCCACAGAATATTATGATAACGTGACTGGAGAAGCATACTGATGTACAAAGTATTTGTTCTTGCCCACTGTGAACAAAGGCAGCTTAAGAGAATCCCTACATCCTGCATTTTAGTCTGAAAGACAAAGAAATTATTATAAACATTAGATAACTGCAAGGAGCAGCTCATTCAGATCAGATACTTAAAAGCATACCATGCACATTCTTGCAATTACATTTGAGTTCTCAGTGTTCTAAAGGGTGTACTCCAAGCTTGTTTTTACAGCCACCTTAAACCACCACCTCCAGCACACACATACCTTTTCACACTGCTCATTTTCCAGTCCAGTCACGTGCTATTTAGGAAGCCAAAGCTTTATACACAATATCATATGATTGGTCTTTGCTCAAAACCAGTTTTCAATGCCAGAGACAAGCTAAGCAACAGAACTCATCATCAAGTCAGTTTTCAAGTTAAACAGCTTGAGTATTTAAGGATGGAACAGTGAGTCTCATGAAGATTGCTGAAATTTATACCCTCTTAAGCAGTAAGCTTCTTAGGGGGCAAAGTTTCTGTTGTGCCATTAAAGGCATGAGCACTCCAGCTAAGCACTTTTGAGAAAAAGTAGCAAAAAAACAATAAAACCATCTCTGAAAGAGTTCCGCATTAACGTTATTTGGCAAAGGAGTAGAACATCTGCAGGTGGCTTTGTTTCCTCTTTAGCAGTAAGAGCAGAGACAGTGTACGCTGGACTTCCCCGTCACCTCCAGTCAAGCAGATGGTTATGGCAGTTTTCTTTTTTAGCTTTAGTCCTACCAAGGACTCACTCCTTTCTCTATTCAAATTACTGAGCTATACACCTGAACTCCCCCTTTTCCCCACAAAAGGTAAAGAACAAATAACAGTGTCACCTACTAGGCACGTACAAAAGCTAAGGACAGACCCCTACTTCTAAACTGATAAATCTCATTTTTTTGATTGTCCCTTCTGATGAAAGGATGGAAGCTAAGAAGGTAAGAATTTATTCTTGATTGCATTAGTCAGGACATCAAGACAGTTATACAGCCTACAATCACGGTAAGTTTATTCCCTGAAGTTAGCAGCAGACAATGCTGGAGCTGAATGCTGTCTCAGAACACTGACGAGAGGTTTGGCATTTGCTTTCGCAGTTTGAAGTTACTGGGAGGGCAGTAACCAGCAGAGAGGGGCTGAGAGTCGGGGACAAGGAAGTCAGCAAACATAATGCTCCTCGGCTTCTCTGGCATGACATCCAGCAGCTTGCTTGAAGCTTCCAGTGCAGTCTGGTTCCAAATGTACAAACGTAGCCAAGGTGTGAATACACCTTCTGTTCTGCCAACGCTGCTCCAAGGACTGAAACCTCAGACCAGATAGTAACTCCCCAAAGCACCAGGGACAAGAGGCAGAACTGCTCTTCTAGCAACGCCTTCAGCAAGAGGACAAAACATTTTCCTTTGGTAGTTCTCTTTGCAGTATGAAGCACTGGGAAGTATGTATTACTACCACCAGGAAGTAACCGCTACAAAAAAATTATCTTGAATAGTCATGCTCTTTCCTATAGAGAAGATATTATTTCCTCTACACTTTGGTGAGTAATTCCACGTAGAAAAAAAAAATATACAGGAGGACATTTGCTCTGGACTCAGACAAATAAAGCCTACTGTGATAAAGGATTCAAAGTTTTGAAAGTATCAATTTTGGAAAAGGCTTCCTGAGGAACAGCTTTTTGTACTAGATTTTGTAGACACCAAGTAACACTTAGCTAGTTTTAAAAGGAACGTGGAGGGAGTGGTGTGTGTCTCTTGCTCTGAAAAACTGACTGAAGAAAAGCTGTTGTTCTTCAATGTGAGCTTTATTGTGTAGGCCAAGTCACTTAATCTCTCTGCTGTACTTCAGTTGCCAGTGTTTTGCTTGTACAAATCCATGGCTAAAGGCTACCTAAGCCATATTAACGTGGAATACAGGTGTTTAGCAGACAGACACCAGAACTTACTATGTACCTGTAAAGCACTGAGCTTTAAGAGAACCAAACCTAGCAGCTTCCCCACTTGATTCCAGAAGGGCATCCTAGGTTCACTGCAGCTCCCTTTAAAAAGTTGCCAGAGTGGTTGAGGAGCAAGAGAAGCAGAACATGAGCAACGCTGGAAGAGCCAGGCGGGTTCAGCACTGAATCACAGTAAGGGATAGAGGACAGAAACACTCCTAATTCCTTCCTTCCTTCCCTAACATGAAACGTGTTTTAAAAGGAAATTTCTTGCCTTCTTGAAACTGGACAATCAAAAGCAGGATAATTCATACGTTCTTTTATCAGACAAAGAAAATTCAGCTCTGTATTAAAGACAGGCTTTTAAAGATAGGCTTTCAAAGCCATATTTTCAAACCCAAATAAGATACTAGTAAAAAAGTTCTAGATGTTTTCAGAACTAATGCTTCTCAAAAGGATCTCTGGGACACGATGCAGAGATTTATCTTCTGCTAAAAGATGTCTGAAGTACAAATGTAAACTGAAAAGCCCCATTTACTCCCCTTTTTTAGCTACACAATACAGAGCATGACAGCAAGAAGAGCATTAACCTGACTGAACTTGAAATCACAGATGGTATGTGACTGGATTTCTCCTTGACTGGTGTGATTCATTCTAACCCGCCACTTAGGGAACTGGAAACTGGACAGACACTGGCAGCAAACACACACACACACACACACACACACACACAGAGAACTGTGTGTGTCTCGACGACAGCATCTTCCTTTAAGGAACATGCCAGAACTGTGTGTTACTGGAGCTCTCACCCCATGAGCTTGCTGACTTTAATGAGGCATTGGGAGTCCTCTCCCCTAAGTACTTGCTAGCATTAATGAGGCATACCTTCCCCAGAAAGCTAACTAGGGCCTCCAATACACAAAGCTTTCCCTTCTCTACGTTTTTTTTCCCCTGAAAGACTAAACAATCCTATAAAATTCCTTATTCTATTGTATATTGAAGCAGTACAGCTACTCATCTTCCCCAAACCCTTTTTTCTATTGACTGAGCAGACACATATGCAGAAGAAAACATGACATGTGATAAAATAATAAACCTCACTGACAACAACAGCACTATAGTATTACCCTTAATCTCAATTTCTTTTGTATAAGCAGATAGATCTCCGGGTTCGTACTAACTACTGGCTTATTACCCCCAAATTGTCTGCCAGTGTCTTATCTCTTTCAGTGAAAGACTATGTAAAGGACATGAAGGAAAAATAAAGGAGCAAACATGCATTTACTTGGCATACTGATACCCTTTCTCAAGATTAAAATCAGCCTGATCCCAAGAGAAGACTGCTGTAGCACTGGATTCTAAAATACATATGTGTATTCTTCTAATTGTCAGGAAATCAGTGTTAAGAACACAAATTCTTCCACAGGAAAAACCAAATAAAACAAACCGAACAAATAAAGCCCCAACAAGATCAAAAAAAACCAACACCAAAAACCAAACCCACAACTAGAAAGTAACCACATGGCTTATTTTGGCAACACTGTCTCCTCTGTGAAAGCAAACCTCTACTGTGTAGGCAACAGCAAATAATTAGTCTGTTCATGGAGAGCAAAGTGTTTTAATTGTTGGACCGGGTGCCTGGATACAGAGGTTTTCCAGACTGTTTCTGCAAGTCGGCCTGATAGCAAAGGAATAACAATTTAAGGAGAACAGAATCAAAAGAGAATACATAAAGAAGAAAATGCCTGCTCTCCTTGGAAAACACGCTGAATCCACACCTTCTCACTTCCAGCCAGCACTTTTTATACGCATCATGTTACGGATACTGAGATGTTTATTATAAAGGAGAGAAACTTTCTTCCTCCACTTCAGCCTCTCAATTATGCACAAGCCACTGAACCACTTAAACACTGCAAAGATTCATAGCTTGGAGTTGCTCAGGAAAAAATACTGAGTTTATTTATCTTAGCCTTCAAGAGGAATGGCAGGCACGGGGTGGGTACTTCACTGGAGCGTGACGCAGGCGAGGACGCGGCTGACACGTACAGCCCACCAGAGCAAACCATCTCTGCTACAGCAGGGACCATCCATCACCCCACGTCACAGGCAGGAAAGCCAAGAAGCAAATTTAAAAACAAACCAAACCCACCGATCTGAGCCCTTAAAATTTACATATTGGGTGGAAGAAGCATCAAGAGCAAATATCAGCCCAGATAAGTGAAATAATTATCAGTTGAGCTGCTGTCTACAAAGCTAGCCTCTCATCAAGGTGGGTACTTCCTCTTCTTTTTTTATTTTACCTGTGCAGTGTGAACAAACAGGAGTCACGGAGGACAAGCTACACCGCAGACAAAAGAGAGTTAAAAATAAGGTTGAGGGTATTCTTTTTAACAATCACTTTAACAGGTATTCAGGCCTAAAATTTGTCCGAAGTTAGTGACCTGAGAGACACCAACTGAAGAACAGGTTACATGCTGCTTGCTGCCACTTACTAATTTCTGCTGTTCACAGTAGAAATGCTATTAGTATAATCCATGCTAACATATCAAACCAGTGTTTCAGCAAGCTAAGGAAATATATTTTATTTTCTGTCAATTAAAAGGAAAAAAAAAAAAATTCTATCTTTCCCTTCCCTAATCCCTTCCTAAAAGTACAACTTAGAAATAAATGTAGATAAGACTTCTGCTACTCCAGAGATGGCATCAGTCTTTATGTGTATCTTATTTAAAAAAAAACCCAACAAGTTAAAAATCCCACTTGTAAGGCGTTGTGGCAAACAGGTTTACTTGGTAGCCAAGGAGAATTTCAAACAGCTAGCTTAAGCCAGTAGCTCATTCTGCCTCCAGCCACCAATGCAAATAAAGCAATTCCAGCACACCTTCACACCACTCCCACTAAATACTAATCCTTCATCTTCTTGAGCCAGTAATTATCTTTTCCAAAGTTAAAAATTTAAGTAGCAACAAAGAGCGTCCAATTTTTCATAGCGAGCGTTTGACAAACTTGGGTTTCCCATTTTTCTCCTCAGTGCTACATGATGGTTGCAGGCAGCATCCCAACTGGAAGTGAGCACCAGCTGATTTACTGCACTGTATGGATAGAACTGCCTACCTATATTCCAGAAGAAAGAAGTAGCATAAAACAAAAATTGTTTTAGAGATTATTTCATGGCTTATTCCTTAATAGTAAAAACAAGAGTGCTGGTGTAATTTAGCTGATGAAACAACCTCTCTCCGTTAAATATCTGGAATATCTCAACGGGTTATTTCCTCCCCGGGCTATTATTCCCAGGGAGAATGTCATGCTGCAGAGCAAAGACACCCATACGGAACCGCAGTGTGATACAGCGTGGCAGCGATCCCGAGTGCCAACCTTCCTCCCTGCCAAACGAGTGCCCTACACAGGGTCACTTCAGCAGGAAAACACACAAGAAATATTGAGTCACCAACTGGCACCAGCTACCTTCAGAGCTAGTAAAATCCTCGTTCCTCACAGCCAAAATGGTAAATTAAGGCAATGTCACCCTGAGATTTGCAAGATGCAAATGAAAGACTTAAGACTTTTAAGACTTAAGTCTCTCATTCTAGCAACTGTCAAAAGCAATGAGTTTTAAATGAATAACCACATCAGACTAGGGGTTTTTTATATTATTTAGTTACAAATTTTTCTAAGATCACAAAAACTATGAGTTTTGATTTGACAGCCATCTAGCCTTCTACTGCTTTTCTATCAAAACTGTACAGTTTCAACAGTGCACCAAATACTTTATAGGGAAGAAAAAAAGCTTCCCTTAGAGTACAGGAAAGGACCATATATATATATATATATATATATATATGAGAGATATAGATAGATATAGATATAGGCTGAACTTGATGATCTCAGAGGTCTTTTCCAGCCTCAGTAATTCTGTGTAGCATTGAAAAAAACACAAGCTTCTTATCAAAAAAAAATACTTAGACATATGTTACACACTTAAAACCCTTTAGGATCCAAGCTAAGATCTGAAATTGTCACTTGAAAAATTATTTAGATATAATATGAAAATATGGAGAGAGAAACCACAGTTATTTTAAAGACCAAGATTAACTAAGTGGAATCTCTTAAAAGTTTGAAACTGAGACCTGTAAAAAGGCATACATGACAAAAGCCACATCAAATGACCCTCTACGTAACCACTGCCTCTCTTAGCCCCATGCACGGTGAAGTTTAGCAGTTCCACCAGCATCCTGATTTTTATTTCACCATTACATTCTTCACACATTTTGTTGTCTTTTCATCCCAGATCATAATTAATTCTTTTTCCTCTCAAAGGATGAAAAAAAAAAAACCTAACAAAAACCCCAAACAATCAGTAATCAAAAAATGGGTAGATCTTTTCATCATTATTTTCCATTCTTTTTTTACAATTCCTTGAAATGGTTAACAATTGTATCCCAGGGTATTCTAGAGAAGACTCACAGAAAGCCACCTTCAAGCAGGGATTAGAAGAAAGAAAGGTTCTCAATAGATAAATTAATCAGGGGCTGCCAAAGCAAAGTTTTCGGGTTGTTTTCGCAGCTTTTTTCCAGTAATCAAATCTGGTAATTAGAATTCCTTTAATGAATAAATTCTAAGTTAGAAACATAACTACAAAAAGACTTTTCAGATCCTTCTCCTGGAGAAACCATCACTAAGATCAACGAAAGACAGCTCATTTTATTATTATATATATAATAAATAAACTTAGCCTCTTGACCAGATCACCATTATCTAGCTCTTATCCACCTCATTCATTAGATGGAATGACTCTCATTGATTGTATTTCATGTAAGCCTCAGGCTAATCTAATCACAGAATAAGCTCTTGCTAAGGAAGAGGTGTTTGAAACAATACAACATAGTTGCTCATATCATCACCAACTGTAACTGCAAGAACCTTGTAAAAAGCTGTGACAAAACTCATTAATTTTCTTGATGCAATCACCTTGTCTGACATTACTCAACAACCATGAACAAACACAGTGTTTGTTGAGGCAGGCTACCCAGAGTAGCTTGAATTTTAAGTGTTACATCATATTTCTAATTTCATCAATTCCCCTGCTTGCATAAAGCAAGAAGCCAAAAAGCTGTACCCACAATTGCTGGGAGCTGGGGTTTTTTCTAAATCACAGTCTCTGTCCAAGTTTGAGATAGCTCCCCAGACACAAGCACGGTGTACTTGTTGGCTTCAACACAACTGATACACGGCTGTCATTAAACACTGCAAGGAAATTCTCTCTCAATATTTACGCACTGAACACTTCACAAGACATTGTTACTTCCAGAAACAGAAGGAGGAAGTTACAGACAACTGATCTAAAACCCAAAATGCGCAGATGTGTGAAGTATGAAAGATCATGTTCTACCAAGTGATGATATAAGCAAACCCTTTTCCACAGCAGTATTTTCAGCCTACAGCCTTGGTTTCTACCGAGAGGGTTCAATTAGGAAGTCCTTAAACACAGTGCATGTTCCCAAGATGCAAACCCACAGCTGAGATGACAGCTAACCAAGGTGGACCACCCCAAACAACCCCGGCGTGGATTTCCATACTCCACAACAAGACTCCTGGAGTTCACTTCCAACCAGAAAGAACAAAAAGCATAATCACAGCGGCCAGGGAGAGAAGCTGGGAGGATCTGCTCCAACAAGCATCACTTGTATTTGTCTTACTATACCCTTTGATTTCTCTGACTACTATCAAAAGCTAGATACTAAAATACACTTCAGCCTGACCTCTTCATATCGCCAGTCTCACTTTCTGATGTCTCAATATGATAAAAGAAAAAACAAACAAAAAAGGGAAGCTACAAGCATCAAAGGCAAATTAGGTCTCACAGCAACTATGGGGAACTTCAAACTTTATGTTACTCTTTGGGGCTTGACAAAGTATTTTCTTGCACAGTTTGGTCAACTTTCCCCTCTCCCCTCACAGTTTTTATACATCCCTATAGCAATAAATAGTAACAATTAACATTCAAAATGATGTAAAAGTGAATTACTGACTTTTCTGCTGTGCCCATAGTCACTTTCATACCCTACTCCTGTTTCCTCAGAATCGTTGAGCAGTTCTCTCCAAGAAGAATTCAAGCTAGAAGAGCCCAATTTCTTGAAAGTTTATACTGGAAACGCTGATTATTAACAACCAGGATCAGGAATAAAAATGCCTTTTTGTGACAGAAGTGTACATCTTCAAGCAAACACGAGCTCTCTCTGCCTGAGCAGAAAGCACTGGTATCTCCCAAGGCTTCTGTGCACCATCTCTGCTCCACCTGATCGGAGTTTCAATTCCAGTTTTAGGCCCAGATGAACTGCAGACACGCACAAAAGGTTCCTTTCCAACTCTAGTGCTGTCTTGCACTCCAGTGCTCAAAACCACTTAAATTCAAGCTTCAAATGTTGCTCCTTACAAGCTACAGGTATTTCAGTAGTATCTTGGAGGCAGGACATGAAGAAGGGCCTGAAAGAGCTGCAACTCTCCCTACCTACCTTGTCTGCTAAGGTTGCACAAGTATCCGGGCAGTGAAAGAGAGCCTGGACAGGTTAAGTGCCTGCCAACTAACCCTGGAGAAAGAAGAGAGGATTAGAGCATTTCCTCACCCCGTGCAACACCTGACTGACTACACAAGCACCTCTGTCAGCAAAATAACGCACGGACCACAGACAGACCGAGCAGGCAGGGCTGGGGACAGCTCCTGCTTATGCAACACTGACACCAGCAAGTTACTGGTAAGAGTCTTCTTCAAAACAACAGGAAATCATGATAGTATACAGCAGTGGAACAAAATAAAACAAAAGGTTCACTGAATGGAAAGAAAAAGAAAAGAAAATTCCTTTTTCTGACACATGCATTTCAGATCTAAACCATGTAATCTAGTATTTGTTTCTCAGTAACATCTAAACAACAACAAACAACAGCTCCTGTGAAGGAAAAGTGCTAGTCTGCAGCATTCAAACTCTTAATAAAGGGAGAAACACCTTATTTAAGGACAAAGGAAAAAAAAAAAAAGCCCCAAATTATTTTTACAAGCTTATTTTAAAAGTTTAGCAGTCACTGTATTTTTCCAACTACTTCCAAATTAAAAACCTGGATCTTGCATCTCACTATATACACAAAGACAATGCATTAGGCTATTTGCATTTTATTTTCACACCAATTGGCCTGCAAAGGCCTGAGAACAGACAAGGAATGGCAGAGCTTTCACCTGAAGTTAAAATTTTGAGAGGGGAATAAAGAGTTAGATAAAGAGAAAAAAAATAAATTAAGATACATACTTTTTAATTGTAACTGTACAATATGGATATACAATGTGTACACGAGATGCAAATCCGGGCACTGGAACAAATCTGGATCTCAGAATCATTTTGTCTCATTTCAGAAAAAAGACAGTAATAGTTTGCACACAGCAGAAGCACAAATTAGAACCATCTTACTTACGATGCTGAAATAGTAGGTAACAGGACTCTAGATCTCTGCCAAGTGCAGTAATCCAGTTCAAATATCTACACTGAATTTGTTTATACTGGTTTCCACTGGAGAAATATCAGGAAGTGCACACTGCGATAGAATTTATAATCAAGACATTAAAAAATACCTGGAGACATGCTACTATTATACCACTGTGTAAAAGCAGCCTGTTTCATTGT
Source organism: Todiramphus chloris collaris (assembly GCA_025345505.1). NCBI lineage: Eukaryota > Metazoa > Chordata > Aves > Coraciiformes > Alcedinidae > Todiramphus > Todiramphus chloris. Next base: position 3,242,876 of record JANVCC010000034.1, on the reverse strand, counting down.
AATTACTTCTGCCTAACTAATAGTAAAGATTATCAAAATTAAGTAAACAGTTAGTTCACACTGAAGTCACTCTTTAGAGTGAGATTCTCAGACTAAGCCTTACCTCTCACTCTTACTTTCCAGTAGGAATAATAAGGTTAGTCTATCAAACGCATGGACAACTACAACAGATGAGCATCTGCAATCTGCTTCCTGCCCCCAGAAAATCTGATTGTGTGCCTTAAGGTATATACAACAGCCATGACCTAACCAGAGCAGTCAGCTACACTTGAATTGGAAGTACAGCCACTTAACTTAGCTCAGCAACCTGGAAGTACCAAGTGAAGAATCATTTATCACTGACAAGTGTAACTTCCCAACTATTCCATAACCACTAAGCAACTGTCCTCTGGAAACTTACACAATCCCATCTTCCAACCCAAAACTTGCCATGCAGAAGTTTTGATGAGGAAAGAATAAAATTATGTGTGTCATGTAAAAGATAAATATATAATGTAAGAGACATTCTGACAACTGTATTTATTTGTCTGCAAGAAAAGACCAGAGATGGGTCATGAATTTTAAGTTACTCAAAAGTCACTCGGTACGTTAAAAAGATTACTCCATGAGTTCTACAGCAAGTACCAGGAAAGGACTTTGTTGCACTTCCATTCATGGCCATTTCATTCCTCATCTGTGTCCCGATACCAAGCAAGTTACTTCACTCACACACCCAACAATACCCCAGAAATCATACTTGGCCACTTGGAAATGGCCATCAAGATCCACTGCCTGAAATCTTGTTCTGACCATTCCCTGGTTCTTAAAAATAGCTTTTTCTGCTCTTTGACTTTTTTTTTTTCTTATTTAGAAACCATAAGGGAGATAGTAAGAATTTGAGCAATTAAGCCAGGGAGTTGTCCACCATCATTAGCAATGAGTTTCACTATTTCAGAGTTTGCCAGGGCCTAATGCAAAAGCAAGATCCCATTTGAAAGGCAAATGTGCAGACTGTTTACCATTAACCACTGAGTTAGGAGTGCTCTTTTACATAGAAATGGAACTCGACTCAAATACCTTTCTACTATATTAGAAATCACCTTGGAACTCCCAACTGTGATAAAAAACATATTTCTAGTCCAAATGGATACCAAACACCTACTGAGAAAGAAAAGCTAGACCAGTACCTGGCATACCTGAGCCTGCAATCACGGCTTGATCTTGGTACTGCAACAAAAGTCCATCAGCACAACCCACACCACTTACCCAGTTCAGAAAGGACAGGCAGTGTCATGCACGTGTGGAGGGTTTAAACAGATGAAGAACTTTGTTGACAGCTATTTGCACAGACTCAACAATTTGTACTCAACTATTTGTAACTCAACAATTGCCTCCCTTATCTTTCTTGAATAACTGAGAAACACACAACTTAAATGTAAGAAGTGAGGGCTCAAAGGAATGTAAATGACCCCACGGTTCAATTACCAAAATGGTGGTTTATTCTCATGATTTCTAACATGGATTTATGCATTGGCAGAAAAACATCAAATTAATTCCAACTGAAAGCCCTTATGTACAGACTGCATTAAGTGCTCACTACTATATATCAAGAGCAGCTTTTCATCTACATTGCAAAAAGAAAAAATAAAATAGAAGGGCTTACACTGAAGCTGCAATTTTCTACCTGGAGTTCAATATTTCAGTTAGGGGAAGGGGCAGGGGGGTGAAGCTGTGGCTCGTTTTTCTCATTGTTTAGTCTCCCTGTACTCCACAGTACAAGCTGCACTCTGCATTTCAGACAGGACTTACTCCCTTACCACAGGAGCTTAATAACACCGCTTGCTTAAGAGGAACCAACACCTTTCATTCAAACATTTCACATTGAGGTTAGAATCATTTAGCAACCAAGACTTTAGAAAATTTCCTTGTCAAGCGTTACGCTTTCATTTACCCTAGAAACAGTAAAATGCAACAGTTCTGGTCTCCGTTTCAGCAGCACACAGATCATGGCAGCAGGGAGAGGCTGCCCAAGAGAAACACGGAGACACAGCCTGCGTGTGCAAGGATGGCAGTAGGAAAAACCAACACTCAGCTGGAGCTAAAACTGACAAGGATGTCAGGTGGACATCCAGTAGCAGCACAGATGATGGATGGACTCCAGTATCTGCAGCAGAAGGGAGACTAACGAATAAATGTTTCTCTGCTCAGCAGGACAGAGGCCCTGCTAACAAAGGACATGAAACTAGTTTTCACTAGCAAAGTCTGCCCTTGAGCCTCCCAGAACATTGAGCCTAATAACAGAGTCTGCTGGAGTAACGAACTGCCTCCAAGAAGATGATGGAGTTTGGAAGCACTTCAGGAAACTGGAAACACAAAGTCCATGGGACCAGATGGGATACATCTGCCAGTCCTGAGGGAGCTGGCCATTGTCACCAAGAGACACCACACTCTACCACTTTCTGAAAGGCCACGAGACTGGGGGAGGTTCCTTCTGACTGGAAAAAGAAGCAAACATCACACCCAACTTCTAGAAGGGAAAGGAGGAGGATCCAGGTCACTACAGATGAGCCAGCCTAACCTAAGTCCATGAGAGGCTTAAGAAGCACATCCTCCTGGAAGCCATCCCTATGCCAAAGAGGGCTAAGAGGGTGATTTGGAATAGCTAGCACAGATTACCAAGGGAAAATGATGCCTGATGAACACAATAGCTCACTGCAAGGAGATGACTGCCTTAACACATCGTGGAAGGGCACTGAGTACAGAAGGCCATTACCAAGTCTCCCCCAGTGAGGGAGCTTACAGCCAAACTGGTGAGACAGGTACTGGGTTAGCAAGCAGCAATAAGGTGTTTGGAAAGTTAACTGGACCCCTGGGCTGAAGGAACACCAATCAATAATAGTGAGTTTGGTAACAAGTAGTTCCAGTCACATCCCTCAGGTGTGACCACTGAAGCCAGTGCCATCAGATGTGTGTAACACGGCGGGTAGAACAGGGTGCACATCCTCAGCAAACTGCCAGGGACATCAAACTGGGCAAAGTGGTCAATGCTCTGGAGGGCAGGGCTCCTACTCAGAGGGACCTGGACAGGCTGGAGAAATGTACTGGCAGGAATCTCCTGAAGTTCAAAGGCAAACTCCTGTATCTGTGACAGCATAACATGGAAACAGGGTGCTCAGATAGGTGTTAAGGGCTGGAACAACCTTCGCTAAACTGCTCTTGCTTTAATTTAAGCAGACAGCTGGATTGGATGACCTCCAGAAGCCCCTTCCAATCTAAGTTATTATATTTCTTGAATTTGTTATTTCATCTGCCTATGATTCTATTACATACACTTCAGTCAGCAATTTTTGCACCAAGTTTATTACTTCTATTTATATATTTTTAAATGTCAGTTCTCCTGTACAGGTAGTAAGCATGCATCCAACGTGGCACACAAAAACGTAAACACCTCTCATCTACCTGCCCTTGGAACTTCTTCCCTTTGTATCACTTTGTGCCCCCAATCACAAGGGAACAGGAGTTTCCAACATCAGAACAATTTTGCGCTCTTGAAGTTATCTGAACTAAAAAACCCAAGCCTACACTTTCTTTGATATCCTGATTTTGATTTTTTTTTTTTTGCCCAAGAGATGACAAGAGTAAAAAAGGAGAGGGCTGTGACCCATCTCACTTCATGGCAAAAACTCTGATTTTCCCTCTGTTCAGTTAAGAGCATTAAGAAGACCCTTGTCCCTGTTACTCTTTACAAAGAAAAAAAAACCAAACATACCACCAAAGAAAAAACAGAGTTTCCCACAAGGGCCTTACCCATCTTCCAGAGACATCTATTTAACTTAGAGGGTTTTGGAAGCCCATTTATTCACTGATGTACTGTTTACAACCAGTCATACACACATACATACACACCAGATTAGGTTTTCTTTCAGTTTCAGAGTCCCCTCTTGGAACATTTCTGATATCAAAATCACGAAAACACTTTAAAGCCCAAGAGTTATTTTCTAATAATTTCTATATAGGTTTTAGTTCTTTTTAAAAGTTAAGAACACAGAAGGCGGCGAAATCAATTTCAAAGCCTCTTCAAACATGTCAGGCTTTGCTGATGAACCAGGACTCCATCAAAGAGAGAAGCCCTTCAGCAACCTGGGCTACATTAATGGCTCCTTTACGAGCTGTACCAGTATAACACAGTAAGAGGGAGGCTGAAACAAACTGCCAAAACTATGAATTTCAAAACACACAGCTGAGGAAAATACACTTGAACGGATCTCAGTGCCCATTAAAAGGACATCTCCGTGAAGCTCAGAGCTAATACCCAAAATGTACATTTTCATATTCACTTAAAAGGTCAAGATTAGAGCTCACAGGGTGAACTGAGAGCTGTTCCAGGAAAGATGAGTACAGCTACTGTCAAAAGAGCAAAGAAACCATCAGTGCTGCACTTGGACACATTTTTGCATCCATTTGTTTCAGAGTGCTGCTGCTTTTGATACCAAGATCAAAACTGGCAATATAACAGATCAGTCCATAAAACAGGTATAATCCAATGACAAATTAACCTACACTGGAAATCAGAAGGTGTGTAATTACTAAGATGGATCGAGTTTGAAATAGCCTTCCAATTACAGCAGAGACAATAACAATATACAATTGATTATTTTTAATATAAAGCTGAATAAATTTACAAAAGCCCTCATCTAACAACGCTCAGATTGTTCCTTGCAACTGATGACTCAACAAAAAGCTAAGCAAGAAGAAAGGGAATGCAGAGGAAAGAGCAGGAGAAAAATCACAGCTAGTTCTGTGGACACATGGGAAGAAAACTGGAGACGGACACACAGCTCTTCAAAAGCTGTGGCTTGATTAAGGTTGTGGAAAGCAAAAAAGACAAATGCCACCGTGGCTTCATAAGCAATCTAAGTACTGACAGAAGAAGAGCCCTTACTACCACTTGCTACCTTCTCCACAAGTGGAGTAAGCAAATCAAAGCCACAGGGTAGCTTCTTGTAGCCTGAGAAGGCAGCAGTGCCTCATACTACCTTACTGACCATGAAAGCACCACCCAGACAGCGCATCACCCAGCGCCACTTACCTCACCCCAGCAAGACTGCAGTTATGCCCTCACCTCTACCAAAATGCTTCTTCCTCGGCTGGATTGACACAACTACATGACCAGGCAAGCGAACTGCTGCAGGAAGTTGTTCTAACCAAAAATTAACTCAGGGACGGAAGAAAAAAAAAACACAACCAAAAAAAAAGTGCTATTTTGGGACCAGATTAGTTCTCCTAACTCACTTCCTGGCTGTGGAAGTCCCACTGATGACAGAAGAGAAGCAGCGGCCACAACTCAGGTTGTCTTCAAGTGCTAGGGAGTCCACACCAGGAACTTGGTTTCCACAGAAAGCCACATTATGCCCTGCACCTTTTTGCAATCCCCTACTAACATTACCGAGTTTTAATTCATCAATCACTTAGTAAAGGCCCAAACACTATTTTTAAACCCAGCCATCCATCTCACCTAACCACCTTAAAGACAACAAGGCAGAGAACTTCCGATAACGCTCCAATTTAGCTTCAGTTCTTAGAACACTAGGGTCAGTTTGTTTACTGCATGTAACTATATTTGTAGTCCCTTCACATTTAAGCTGCAAGCTAACCTCTTCATGAGTTATCAGCAATACCATACAATCCACATAAACAAACACTACTGGATACAATCCTACTCACAACCTAGACACAGGCATACCTTGAAGAATTATTCTTACATGCCCAGTAAATCTTCAGAAGATCTGAAGTGGGTCTGACAAGCACTCAGGATTCTGGTCTGTGCATCACAGAGATTTAGCCAAATAAAGCCAGGGTACCTTTCCTGAATGTAAAGGAATGAAAATGTTGCCTGCCATATCCTGAAAATCTCTCTTCAGAGTCAGAACAGCTGCCCTCCTCCAAAGTTTTATCAGGAAAGTTACTGACATGGCTGCGAGACTACAGCTTGACAGTGAAAACAAGCAGCAAGGCTGACCTCAGCAATGTATTTCTTATTTCTTGCTGGATTTGACACTGGTCTGAGGGAGAGTTGATAGTTTAAATCTTTTTTTTCCCCTCTCTAATACTAAAAGAACGACTGCATGCATGCAGCTATGAAATGTGCTAAGTTAGGATTTATTTACAACACTCAAACCCAAGCAATCTTAACACAGATCTGAAAGAGGGACAAGAGCAAAGTACACGCCACATTTCACAGGCTCACAAAAGAGCAGCGTGGCCAAGTCCAGTGCCATACCCACTCCCGAGGGTTTCAGCGGGTTTTGAAGGATTCTATCTAAAGATAAGGATTTTGGTACCGGATCACAGTTACAGAGGGTCTAACAGTGGAAGCAGACTTTAAAATAAAAACAAGAAAGAAACAAAGACAACAACAAGCTCACACACAAAAAACCCAGACCAAAACAACAACGTGGATTAATGCTAGCTGATCTCAGCCATGTAGACAGCACAGACATAGGACGGGAGTTTGCTAGTTCTGGCTCTTGGGAAGTGACTTCACTTTTCCTAAGGAGGAGGAGGAAAGGAGAGGATCACTTGCTCACTCGCACAGCCCTCTCCCTTCCCTCACCACGAAAAACAACTTTATTTCTTCACTCTCCCAGTTCATCTCCGCTCCCCCCGAGCCGGCGCTACCCCAGCGCACAGGGCACTGCCCCCTGCGCCATCGGAAGCACCAGAAAACACCAAGAAGCGGCACCGGCCCCCAGCAGCCACGCACCTCGTGCCTCCGCCTTCCCCCGCCGCCGGGAGCGGGGCCGGGGCCGGCGGCTGCTCCAGCGGGGCCCGCCGAAGGAGGAAGCGCCCTGGGGTCAGCGGGCACTGTCACCCCGTGACACGGGGCGGGCGGGCCGGACCGGGGCTCTCCTCCACCCCCCCCCCCCCCCCCCCCCGCGCCCCGCGCAGCTGCCCGCCCCCCGCCCAGCGCTCCGGATGGCGCTTCGGCCCCGCGGCTGCCCCGCCGGCATCGGGCCGGGGTGTGCCAGCTGCCCCCAGTGAGGCCTGCGGGCCCGAGGGGCGGGTTGGGAGGGAAGGCGGTGCTCAGGCTCGGGGTGGCTCGCTCCGAGCCCCTCTTAGCCCGACAGAAACTGCCCGGCTCCAGGACCCGGACGCTGAACGTGTCAAAACTCCTGGCCGCAACTGACACGCAGTGGAAGTGACCTACAAATCATGGTCCTCTTTTAACAAAATGACTGTTATTTCAAGTTGGCTTTTGGATTGTGTAGTCCTGTCTCACCGTTTGCTTATCAACAGTAGTTTTGTGTGATTAAACAAATATTTAAACAGTAAATATATGTGTATGTTTAAATAAACCTCAGCTTTGTTTATGTTTAAATAAAATAATGTTTAAATAGTGAAAGGCTGTCCCATTGGTTTCTTTTCTTCTTTTTTTTTTTGGCCCGGTGTGCATGAGGAAACAAATTACATTTCAATTAACCACAGCACTTGTACAACAACACACAACACTTACACAGCTTGGCTGTGTTCTTCCCATGTCAGACGGGGATCAGGAACATCACGTTCTTCCCATGTCAGATGGGGATCAGGA